>OZ024902.1:132025692-132085402 GCA_964017125.1 Flabesymbios commensalis
GCCTGGGCAGATGGAGAGTTAAGATTAATACACATATAGCCTGGGCAGATGGAGAGTTAAGATTAATACACATATAGCCTGGGCAGATGGAGAGTTAAGATTAACACACATATAGCCTGGGCAGATGGAGAGTTAAGATTAACACACATATAGCCTGGGCAGATGGAGAGTTAAGATTAATACACATATAGCCTGGGCAGATGGAGAGTTAAGATTAATACACATATAGCCTGGGCAGATGGAGAGTTAAGATTACCACACATATAGCCTGGGCAGATGGAGAGTTAAGATTAACACACATATAGCCTGGGCAGATGGAGAGTTAAGATTAATACACATATAGCCTGGGCAGATGGAGAGTTAAGATTAACACACATATAGCCTGGGCAGATGGAGAGTTAAGATTAATACACATATAGCCTGGGCAGATGGAGAGTTAAGATTAATACACATATAGCCTGGGCAGATGGAGAGTTAAGATTAACACACATATAGCCTGGGCAGATGGAGAGTTAGGATTAACACACATATAGCCTGGGCAGATGGAGAGTTAGGATTAACACACATATAGCCTGGGCAGATGGAGAGTTAAGATTAACACACATATAGCCTGGGCAGATGGAGAGTTAAGATTAATACACATATAGCCTGGGCAGATGGAGAGTTAAGATTAACACACATATAGCCTGGGCAGATGGAGAGTTAGGATTAACACACATATAGCCTGGGCAGATGGAGAGTTAAGATTAACACACATATAGCCTGGGCAGATGGAGAGTTAAGATTAACACACACATAGCCTGGGCAGATGGAGAGTTAAGATTAACACACATATAGCCTGGGCAAATTTCCGCGAATTTGGCCAATTTGTCATTGTGGGATTTTGTTTCATTTTTCTTAAGTGTCGCTATTATAAAAATAATTTTCGCAAGATTCTTCAAATCGCGAATTTGTCCTTCTCGCGAAATTTGCGAAGATTAAAACCTCGCGAATATTACCAGATCTACAGAATGACTGTCAGTGTGTCTACCTATATCGTCAACGCCCTCAATATACATCATGCTAATATGATTTATGATGTTTGAAATATATCCTTTTTTTTTCAATAGCATCAAGGCTTATATAATATCGTCCGAGCGTTGGTTTCATGCGTTATGCTTCCTGCATCTAAAAGAGCATGTTCATAGTATGAGCTAGTATATCTAGTATATTTTCCATTTGAAAACGTTCAGTTATCATCATCCTGAGTGGAAACACACGGGATTGTATCTTAACAATAATATGTGATTTTCACATGCAGTATTACACAGAGCACTGTGCAGCCTGTTCCGACCAGACACAGACGGCACGCGTGTATCAAAATGCGGACAGCTCTCCCAGCAAACACGAAGACTCGACCCAATGTTGTTTCAATGTTGGTCCAGCGCCGTTGGCGGTGGGCAAATATTGAAACAGCATTGGGTCAAATGCTCGCGTTTGCTGGGTTCCACACAGGTGTCTGTCTACACCCACCCTCCGCCACCATAATATTCTCGCCAGCCGATCAGGGTACTTTTAGCAAGACAGCCGGCCAATCACAAGCTTACTACAATACTTGAAATTGAGAGCTGGAGAAATATGACGTCAACCATCTACACATTTTAACATGCGAAGGAGCAGTGTCTAGGGTGAGCAGTGTAATGCAGTATGTGATTGGGCGCAATGGTATGGTGAGTAAATAAGTAAGTTACAGATAACTTTATGATTACATGTAATGGCATGGTAGATAAGTAAGCAAGATAAATATAACTTCCTTCTCACATATAATGGTATGGTATTTAATTAAGTAAGTTATATTTAACTTCTTGAATGCATGTAACGGAATGGTAAGTAAAGACGTTCGTTACATATGACTTCCTGATTGTGTGTCATTGTATGTGAGTAAGTAAGTAAGTTACATATAGCCACCTGATTACATATAAAGGTACCGTAGATAAATAAATAAGTTACATATAACTTCGCGATTACATGTAATTATATTGCAAGTTAACAAGTAATTTACATATAGCGTGTCATGGTGAGTAAATAAGTAAGTTACATATATATTCTTGATTACATGTGTATGGCAAGTGAATAAGTAAGTTGCTTATAACTCCCTGATTACAGTAATAATATGTAGGATAAGTAATTGAGTGAGCTACATATAACTTATTGATAACGTGTCATGATATGGTGAGTAAATAAATAACCCAGCAAACGCAAAACATTAGTATAACATATATACAACGTTTTACCAACGTCTTCGACGTTGGACCAACGTTGTACAAATGGTATGCAAATATTTTGCGTTTACTGACCCTACAGTACATCATGACGCTTAATCAGTCATTGACGTCATCCCCTATGTATAAAAGATATACTATCCAATGTGGAGTAATAACGCGAGATAGATATAAACAGAAAACTATACGGGATGTGCCATGTAATTCTATGACATATGACTAAGGTCTATCATGTGTCGTGCCAACTGCAGTCTGTGTGAAAAAAACGACGATCATTTATATATTTCAAGATATGGCTTGTAGACCATGCAAATACAAATGGAACATTGATTTATAAAATCTCTTGATGGTGCATTTATCAGCTACAATGATAAATCGCATAAAAATAGACGTTATAAAAAATAGGCAGTAACATCAACACCAGGTGATGGCCATGGAGCTGGTTTCCATAGACCATGCAAATACAAAGGGAACATTGATTTATAAAATCTTGTTTATCAGTAGATCAGCAGCATAAGTTCATTGATCTATCATTGTCATTGAGCGACACTGCCTAAAGGAGTTAACATTATAAGCTGATATCTAAAGAGGAATGTACTCATGACTGTCTATCGATGATGTATCGACAACCACAATGATAAATCACATAAAAAAAGACATTATCAAATATAGGTTATCATGCGCAGTAACATCAACACTTGTCCTGTTATTTATCTGGTTTACACTAGGGAAAAAAAACAGTATTGTATTCTGATTTAAACTAAGTAAATTATCATAGAATACTGTATGGTGACAGGATGAAGTGTTATCAAGTATTATTATTGGTTGGGGTCATTGGACATTAAGATACTTCACATTGAATCTGACGAGCTGTCAGCACAATCAATAAGTATATTACACATATCATAAATACTGAGTAGCAATGGAGGAGGAAAAGGTAGGCTTTATATTATTACGCGGGTCCAGTAGATATATTTTCTTAAAACACATCACTACATTATTTTCTTCGTTTGACCACGACATTCTAAGCCGGGAATGGATAGTTATTGTTGACCTAGTACAGATTAATTATCATGGAGGCCTATGGTATTAAAATGATTCAGGTGTGATCGAGCTGTTGATTAATAGGGATCCTCATTATGTTCTAATGTGTTTTAGGTCAGTTAAAACCCTCGGAGTTCTACATTCGTAGCTGTGAAAAAGGCCTTGGCCTTCGTCCTCGACCCTTTTTACAGATAATAATGAAGAGCTCGGGCTTTATCCTATTACCTAATGTTGTTGATCTGTTGCTTAATGTGAAAAAACAACCCACCAGCTAAGCAATCAATAACGCCTTCTACATAATGCAGGTTTAACGCTGATGCATCACCAGCTAGTATTGAAACGACATTTCGGCAATGCTTCTTTTTTCGTGTTTGCACAAATTAGCTGTTGCTTATGGAGATTAAATCCACAGTCACAATCAGTCACTCGATAGGCTAACTATGTTGGTGCGGGAAACATCTGAATCCATATCTTGCCAATGCCATTTAATTTTATTTTAAGTCATCACTTACATTCTCTAAATATCGAGTGTTTTATCATGGCAATGCCATGTAACATCTTTGGTGAGTAAGTGAGTGAGTGAGTGAGTGAGTGAGTGAGTGAGTGAGTGAGTGAGTGAGTGAGTGAGTGAGTGAGTGAGTGAGTGAGTGAATGAGTGAGTGAGTGAGTGAGTGAGTGAGTGAGTGAGTGAGTGAGTGAGTGAGTGAGTGAGTGAGTGAGTGAGTGAGTGAGTGAGTGAGTGAGTTAGTGAGTTAGTGAGTTAGTGAGTGAGTGAGTGAGTGAGTGAGTGAGTGAGTGAGTGAGTGAGTGAGTGAGTGAGTGAGTGAGTGAGTGAGTGAGTGAGTGAGTGAGTGAGTGAGTGAGTGAGTGAGTGAGTGAGTGAGTGAGTGAGTGAGTGGGTTGGGTGGGTGGGTGGGTGAGTGAGTGAGTGAGTGAGTGAGTGAGTGAGTGAGTGAGTGATTGAGTGAGTGAGTGAGTGAGTGAGTGAGTGAGTGAGTGAGTGAGTGAGTGAGTGAGTGAGTGAGTGAGTGAGTGAGTGAGTGAGTGAGTGAGTGAGTGAGTGAGTGAGTGAGTGAGTGAGTGAGTGAGTGAGTGAGTGAGTGAGTGAGTGAGTGAGTGAGTGAGTGAGTGAGTGAGTGAGTGTGTGAGTGGTCTTACCTGTAGATCAGCCAAGGCTTCAGGTTTCAGTTTGTTTGTTGAGGCTTTATTACCCATAGCGACACCTATCGGAAAAAAAATATTTCGTTCTATTAGCCACAACAGAGATTAGGGCCTACAGGATTGATGTATGGTTCTATTCGTGATTTAATTTAGGCTAGAAAAGGAATAAGATGAAAAATTGTGATTGATTGATTGAATGATTCATTCATTCATTCATTCATTCATTCATTCATTCATTCATTCATTCATTCATTCATTTATTCATTTATTCATTTATTCATTTATTCATTTATTCATTCATTTATTCATTCATTCATTCATTCATTCATTCATTCATTCATTCATTCATTCATTCATTCATTCATTATTTCATTCATTCATTCATTCATTCATTCATTCATTCATTCATTCATTCATTCATTCATTCATTCATTCATTCATTCATTCATATATTCATTCATTCATTTATTCATTCATTCATTCATTTATTTATTTATTCATTTATTTATATTTTTATTTATTGATTTACAATTTTAATTCACACATTCATTCAGTATAATAGGAGTCGTTTAATCTGGGACATACCGTCTATTGATACGGTACTACATTGCATCACTTATCAGGCCCCATACACACTACACAATAGACCACTTAATGATAAAGTACTAGTACTCACTGTAATATATATCAGTACCTGGACCAGCCTACGTCACGGATTAACAAAGTCCACTTTCAGCTTTACGTCAGTATATGTTGCTTTGGTTACGCTGGCTGTACGCTTGGCGTGACCACTGGCTCAGACACGTTACGTTGACGTCTACGTCCAGCGTCTCCAGCTTCACTCGCTCCCGCGATTCCTGGCGACGTCTACACCTCTTACGCACTGTTTTTCGAGTCCTTAAACTAATCATCGACCACACCTGTACACTATGACACCTTGTAACCCTTTAACCCATAGAGCGCTGTTGACGACTACAGTAGACGTTCTGTGTTTTATTAGAACCTATATAACCAGCTAATATAGGGGCGGGGGCCCTAGGGCAGTGGTTAGCACCACTGCCTTTCACGCCAGAGTTCGGGGTTCGGTTCCCGGTCTCGGCGGTTTGAAAGAAACAAAAAATGTTTCTTCCCCATCCACGTATGAAAGTCAGTATTGTGGGGAGTCTCCGTGACCAAGAGGTAGCGTGCTCGGCCTCAGACCGCCAGGGCTCGAAGTTTAAATCCTGTGTCTGGAGGACAGTGTCATCTCAATCATCTCACCATCCTCAGGAGGTTCTCCTGGCCCAGTTTAGCCATATGTGCACAAAGGTGGCCTAAAGCCCGATTCATTTCATTTCAACCAGCTAATAAAAAGTAAAATATGCCTTAAATCTTAGCCCTTAAAACGCTGATTTTTTTTATTTCAAATATGGAAATTTATCAAAAATCTCTTATTCTGCTCTTTCTGATTCATTTAAATACCTATGTTATGGGTCTACGACCATTATAAATATGTTATTTCTTTAAGTGCGGAGACGTCTAAAATCGATCCCCGCACTGTAAGGTTTAAACACTGACATATGTTGGGACTTAAGTATCACAAAGCCCATACATTTTCGGTCACTTGAAGTTGTGTATCGCGGTAGCGAGACACAACTTCAAGTGACCGAAAATTTAGATGCAATAACTCTAGGGGTTAGGCGCCTATTGCGTCTATGGTCTACTTTATATAAGTATATCAAATGATGGTTATTGTCAAAACACTTTAAACCCTGCACCGTCATGTGCGACCATAGATTTTTAAATCTATTTTATTAGCAAATAAAATCACTGCTATTGTGAATAAAATTAAAGCTAAACATTCAGATTTCAAATGTTTGGGTCTCAAATTGGACAAATATTAGTAAAGATCATTGTACACAATCCGCGACTCTAAATCGCGCGATATTTTAGGCTTTTTATAAACAGTCCACGAGCCTCATAATGATTTGTTTGGACAGGGAACATTTGATCGTGCGTTATGTTTTAAATTCATCAGCAAATAAGTGATAGCAATTCTGTAGCGATATGTTTATGTGCGTTTTACAGTTATCACAGACTTTATGAAATAAAATAAAAATATTCTCACCATAGAATGCTTGATGGGGACCTCAAATTATCACTGATACATATATAAAAATAACTTAACCCTTGTGCTGCTGGAGCCGTATATATACAGTTTCAATAATATTTCAGATTAAATAAATATCACTAAATTTGATAAAATAGTTTTTGGTAGATTCTTGGTTAATCCAATAATTCAATATTAGAGATGTCTATTTTTCATAAATATAACAATTTTTCGTTATTTGAAGCTGAAAATTGCGTTAGCAATTCCAGCTTCAAATGACGAAAAGTAGAAGTGAATGATTCAGCAGCAGAAGGGTTAAAAACATACATATAGGTAAGATAGCTAAATATCATTGTGGAAATAGATAAAAACATAACCTTATACAATCATAACGCTTATCAGATATTTTGGGGAAATGTCTGCCAATAATGATAATGCTCTTATCTTCCTGTTGTACATCGACGAGAAAACAACTATGTGGGTATGGCTTATCATTGATATTGATAAACACTTTTTATATATTACGTTTGTTGTATTTAAGTTGTCCAAAATATGATTTAGGGGCGTTGCAAAGTTAAAATAATTCCAGACATCCAAAAAAATTTGGATGGAGTTCACACCACCCACCCCCTATCCATTTTTTTTGGAAACCAATAATCATCAAAGATTAAAAAAAAATCTTTTCTAATTTTCAATTTTCTATCCAAAATTGCCCTGGACCCACCCACCCACTTCCAATTTTTTTTTAGATGTTTGGAATTTTTTTAACTTTGCAACATCCCTTAATAGATATAAATTGTAATCACAAATCATGTCATATCGGCGGAATTTATTTCAATTCACAATGCGAATAAAGTACGATATGGTATGATAGAGCCCAAAGCATTTTTATAAAATTCAAAGGGTTAGCTGGGCCGACAGAAGAAAATGTTTAAGAACATTTATTGCATAAAGATAGATTTTGACACATAGGCCTAAAATACATATGGGAGTGATAAAATAATTTTGAAACACATACTTGCCAGCCAGGTCGAATATATTCAGTTCCGATTAAAATAATAACTATAACGTGCATAATCTTAAAGCATAGTATAAAATGTATGCATATAGGCCTACTACTTATTAGTATGCAACTGTATGTACATATAGTTGAATACTAATAGGTAGTATAGCCTATGCATAAATTTTATACTATGCTATAACTTGCATAATCTTATTATGTATTCGTTTATTATACTGACATGTACAATACATTTCATTGTAAAACACAGATTAGGCCTTTACCGAATGTTCTGCAAACCATGCCGATCCTGATTGTGAAACTTATTTCGGATTTGGAATCCAGACAGAAAAACATCTTGAACAGATTTTTTTAACAATGTTGGACCAGTCGCCGTGACGTTGGACCAACATTGGCCCAGCATTGGGATAATATATAGCAGTACGAGTCGTTCGCCCTATGTTGTAAGAACCTTTAAAGTCCTTGCGATACATTAAAGCATCAATTTAAATCCCTGACTCAATTTTCCTACATCTAGGGGTTCAGAATGAAAATTTCCATGAAACTGGTTTACCAATAATCAAGTCATCTTCATCCACTGCAAGTCGAGAATTGCTACAGCAATTAGCGCTTTTTAGTGGATGAAGTAGTAAATTCAGGCTTGAAAGGGTTAATGGGCCACCGTTTGTGACGCTGGCCCAACATTAAAACCACATCGAATGTTCAGGTGTACCGATAGCCCAGCAGCACGGGACCCTGAACCAATGTTGTTCTAATGCTAGGCCATCGTCTGCGACGCTGGCCCAACATTAGAACAACATACAATTGGTTCAAGGACTCGTGTTAGCTGACAGGGCTTTATTTATCTAACAATACGCGTATTGCTGGCTGAATAAAATGGGGTCAAAGTTCGCCGTGGTGTATGTGACTGATAAAGGGTGATAAAGACGTCACTTCAGAGGACTTGTCTACACTCAATCATCATCTTACACTGACGCAATGTTGTCTCGATGTTGGGCCATCGTCGCACAACATTGAGCCAGCATTGGGTCAGTGTATAATGTTTACTAGGCAGTCATCATCGTCATGGTCAAGTGTGACTAGAAATGTGTCCAGGGCAGCCTAAACCCTGGACCTGTTGAACATGTCTGCTGGCTTCATCCAATGCTGTTTTAATGTCGGGCCACCGTCTGCGACGCTAGCCCAACTTTAAAACAGCATTGGGTGAATGTCTCGTGTTTGCTGGCTAATGCAGACAACACAGTAAATGTGACGTGTTGACCCAATTTTGTAGTAATGTAGTCCAAGATAGTAGGCCAACGTTAAAACAAGTTAATCAACGTTTTGTTTTTGCTGGCAGCAACCCTGAATAAATCATTTATTAGTCTCTATGACCTTGGAAAATAGGTCAATATCAGCCAGCTTTGAACTTGACCTAGACTTTCACGAGTTCTATCACTGGTATTAATATGGAACTCTTATCTTCAGTTGTTATTGAATTATTGTGATGACAAGAACGATCGGAGGAACGAATGAACGAACAAATGGACGGAAACTGGGGAGACGGACGGCCGGACAGCCGGACAGACAAACCGAAAACATAATGCCTTTGCTCGCTCCATGGCAAAGGCTGAAAACACAGAAGCACTAAATGTAGTCGACAAAAATGTTTTATGGGTTATCCCAGCAAATACGATATATCGACCCAATGCTGGGTTAACGTTGGCCCGACGTCTCCGACGTCGGCCCAACATTAACCCAGCATTGAGTTAATGTATCGTGATTGCTGAGTAGGGCATGTGCCACTTGTAACTTACTGATGAGGCTTTATAGGACTATTTCATAATATTTCAGAATATTTAGTAGCAACATGCATAATCAAAAAATACATAAGTTGTTTGTTATGCTCGTTATGTGTTTTAGGAGTCCAGTAAATGGTATTCATGGAGACGTGGGGTTATGCTAGTCATCATAATCCTGGTGAGTAACACTTCTATTCTGGATTTATTCTAAAAATATTGGCTAAACTTCAATTTTTTTCTGCAGCATTTTTCTAGTTTGGGAATATGTATTTTATTGTCGTTGTATTCTAATCTTTACAGTTATGTGTATTTTATTGTGGCTTTGGTAATTCTAGAGAATGTAGCGCTTGTTGTGTATGATTCTAATATTCACATCTTCAGTAAATACAAATTTTATCGCAACATTATTCTAATCTTCATATTGTTTTGTTCGTTTGTTTGTTTGTCAATAGTTTTAGTTCTCATAAATACTGATGAAACGCACCACTTGTGACTGACCCAGATCTTAGTCATGTGATTGGTCGGGAAGGCCATCTCCACCAATCATATGCTTATATCTGGGTCAGCTGTTTTGAGAGCAGCTGCCCTGATGAGAACAGCTTTTATAGCGACATTATTATAACTGTTATAATTCTGGGAGAGCATACATCTTTATATTGCTTAAATCATGGTAATATATGGTAAACACAATGCGGGCAGACATTCAATAATCACGTGATTAACCCATTATGTGTTTCAGTACGCCTAATAATTAACCCATTATGTGCTACAGTACGCCTAATAATTATGTTATAACCCATTATGTGCTGCAGTACGCCTAATAATTATGTGATTAACCCATTACGTGCTGCAGTACGCCTAATAATTAACCCATTATGTGCTGCAGTACGCCTAATAATTATGTAATTAACCCATTACGTGCTGGAGTACGCCTAACAATTATGTGATTAACCCATTATGTGCTGCAGCACGCCTAATAATCATGTGATTACCCATTATGTGCTGGAGTACGACTAATAATTATGTGATTAACCCATTATGTGCTGCAGCACGCCTAATATTTAATGTGATTTAACCATTATGTGCTGCAGTACGCCTAATAATTAATGTGATTAACCCATTATGTGCTGTAGTATGCCTGATAATTATGTGATTAACCCATTATGTGCTGTAGTACGCCCAATAATTATGTGATTAACCCATTATGTGCTAGAGTACGCCTAATAAATATGTGATAACCCATTACGTGCTGGAGTACGACTAATAAATATGTGATAACCCATTATGTGCTAGAGTACGCCTAATAAATATGTGATTAACCCATTACGTGCTGTAGTACGACTAATAATTATGTGATAACCCATTATGTGCTACAGTATACCTAATAATTATGTGATAACCCATTATATGCTGCAGTACGACTAATAATTATGTGATTAACCTTGATTTCAGCCTTGGGATTCAGGTAGAAAAAACACCTTGAAATGATAATTGTCCAATGTTGGGCCATTCTCTTAGACATTGGAGCAACATTGGCCCAGCATTAGGATAATGTATAACACGAGTCGTTCACCCGAGGTTGTTTTAAGGTTGGGTTACCGTCTGTGACGCTGGCCCAACATTAAAACAACATCACGTGTGACAGACGTCCAGCCAATGTTGCGTTAATATTGGGAAAACGTCTGCGACGCTGGCCCAACATTAGAACAACATGCAATTGGTCCAAGGACTCGTGCTTGCTGTCCTCGTCACGTGATTAACCCATTATGTGCTGCAGCACGCCTAATAATTATGTGATAACCCATTAGGTGCTGTAGTACGACTAATAATTATGTAATTACCTCTTGTGTGCTGCAGCACGCCTAATAATTAATGTGATTCCCCCATTACGTGCTGCAGCACGCCTAATGATTAATGTGATTAATCCATTACGTGCTGCAGTACGCATAATAATTATGTGACTAACCCATTATGTGCTGCAGTACGCCTAATAATCATGTGATAACCCATTATGTGCTGTAGTACGCCAAATAATTATGTGATTAACCCATTACGTGCTGCAGTACGCCTAATAACTATGTGATAACCCATTATGTACTGCAGTACGCCTAATAATTATGTGATAACCCATTATGTGCTGCAGTATGCCTAATAATTATGTGATAACCCATTATGTGCTGCAGTACGCCTAATAAATATGTGATTAACACATTATATGCTGCAGTACGCCTAATAATTATGTGACTAACCCATTATGTGCTGCAGTATGCCTAATAATTATACAATTGACCCATTATGTGCTGCAGTACGCCTAATAACTATGTGATAACCCATTATGTGCTGCAGTACGCCTAATAATTAACCCATTACATGCTACAGTACGCCTAATAATTATGTGACTAACCCATTATATGCTGCAGTACGCCTAATAATTATACAATTGACCCATTATGTGCTGCAGTACGCCTAATAATTAACCCATTATGTGCTGCAGTACGCCTAATAATTATGTGATAACCCATTACGTGCTGCAGTACGCCTAATAATTATGTGATTAACCCATTACGTGCTGCAGTACGCCTAATAACTATGTGACTAACCCATTATGTGCTGCAGTATTCCTAATAATTATGTGACTAACCCATTATGTGCTGCAGTACGCCTAATAATTATGTGATTAACCCATTATGTGCTGCAGTACGCCTAATAATCATGTGACTAACCCATTATATGCTGCAGTACGCCTAATAATTATGTGACTAACCCATTACGTGCTGCAGTACGCCTATTAATTATGTGACTAACCCATTATGTGCTGCAGTATGCCTAATAATTATGTGACTAACCCATTATGTGCTGCAGTACGCCTAATAACTATGTGATAACCCATTATGTGCTGCAGTACGCCTAATAATTAACCCATTACATGCTACAGTACGCCTAATAATTATGTGACTAACCCATTATGTGCTGCAGTATGCCTAATAATTATGTGACTAACCCATTATGTGCTGCAGTACGCCTAATAACTATGTGATAACCCATTATGTGCTGCAGTACGCCTAATAATTAACCCATTACATGCTACAGTACGCCTAATAATTATGTGACTAACCCATTATATGCTGCAGTACGCCTAATAATTATACAATTGACCCATTATGTGCTGCAGTACGCCTAATAATTAACCCATTATGTGCTGCAGTACGCCTAATAATTATGTGATAACCCATTACGTGCTGCAGTACGCCTAATAATTATGTGATTAACCCATTACGTGCTGCAGTACGCCTAATAACTATGTGACTAACCCATTATGTGCTGCAGTATGCCTAATAATTATGTGATAACCCATTATGTGCTGCAGTATTCCTAATAATTATGTGACTAGCCCATTATATGCTGCAGTAGGCCTAATAATTATGTGATTAACCCATTATGTGCTGCAGTACGCCTAATAATCATGTGATTAACCCATTATGTGCTGGAGTACGCCTAATAACTATGTGACTAACCCATTATGTGCTGCAGTATGCCTAATAATTATGTGATAACCCATTATGTGCTGCAGTACGCCTAATAATTATGTGATTAACCCATTCTTTGCTGCAGTACGCCTAATAATTATGTGATAGCCTATTATGTGCTGCAGTACGCCTAACAAATATGTGATTAACCCATTCTTTGCTGCAGTACGCTTATAATTATGAGATAACCCATTATGTGCTACAGTACGCCTAATAATTATGTGACTAACCCATTTTGTGCTGCAGTACGCCTAATAATTATGTGATTAACCCATTATGTGCTGCAGTACGCCTAATAATCATGTAATAACCCATTATGTGCTGCAGTACGCCTAATCATTATGTGAATAAACCATTATGTCTGCAGGGCGGGGGCCCTGGGGTAGTGTTTAGCACCGCTGCCTTTCACGCCAGAGCTCTGGGTTCGGTTCCCGGTCTCGGCGGTTTGAAATGTTTCTTCCCCATCCAAGTGTGAAAGTCAGTATTGTGGGGAGCCTCCGTGACCGAGAGGTACCGCCAGGACTCGAATTTCGAGCCCAAATTCGAGGGTTTTTTCATTTTGAAATCACCATAGGGCGGGGGCCCTAGGGTAGGGGTTAGCACCGCTGCCTTTCACGTCAGAGTTCGGGGTTCGGTTCCCGGTCTCGGCGGTTTGAAAGAAACAAAAAATGTTTCTTCCCCATCCACGTGTGAAAGTCAGTATTGTGGGGAGCCTCCGTGACCGAGAGGTAGCGTGCTCGGCCTCAGACCGCCAGGGCTCGAATTTCGAATCCTGTGTCTGGAGGACAGTGTCATCTCAATTATCTCACCGTCCTCAGGAGGTTCTCCTGGCCCAGTTTAGCCTATATGTGCACAAAGGTGACCTAAAGCCAGATTCATTTCATTTTTCATTATGTTTGCAGCACGCCTAATAATTATGTGATTAAACCATTATGTGCTGCAGTACGCCTGATGATTAGGTGAAAAGTACAATAAGCCAATTTCAAACAAAGCAAAAATATCAGTACGTCCCTATCTTGTCGAGTTGTACCATCATTAACCCTTCCAGTGCGGGGACCGTCTTTATACGTCATAATCTGACGTATGTAGACGTCAGATTATGACGTATAAAGACGGTAGACGCACTGGAAGAATTAAACTCTTTCCAATGGCCGTAGAGCCTTTACATGATAACATCGGTATTCAAATGAAGCAGAAAGAGATGACGACTGGGACATTTATGATGATTTCAAATTAAAAGAACCCTTTGGTCTCCATGGTTTGAACAAAAATAACTCAGCGCTGTAAGGGTTTATTATATTAGAAATATACCTATATATTTAAAGACGGTCCCCGCGCTGAAAGGGTTAATGTCGAGACAAGGTCTATGGGGCTGTCCACTATACAGACAGCTCTGTATGGGGCTGTCCGCTATTCAGACGGCTCTGTATGGGGCTGTCCACTATTCAGACGGCTCTGTATGGGGCTGTCCGCTATTCTGTATGGGGCTGACCACTATTCAGACGGCTCTGTATGGGGCTGTCCGCTATTCAGACGGCTCTGTATGGGGCTGTCCACTATTCAGACGGATCTGTGTGGGGCTGTCCGCTATTCAGACGGCTCTGTATGGGGCTGTCCACTATACAGACGGCTCTGTATGGGGCTGTCCACTATTCAGACGGCTCTGTATGGGGCTGTCCACTATTCAGACGGATCTGTGTGGGGCTGTCCGCTATTCAGACGGCTCTGTATGGGGCTGTCCACTATACAGACGGCTCTGTATGGGGCTGTCCACTATTCAGACGGCTCTGTATGGGGCTGTCCGCTATTCTGTATGGGGCTGACCACTATTCAGACGGCTCTGTATGGGACTGTCCGCTATTCAGACGGCTCTGTATGGGGCTGTCCACTATTCAGACGGATCTGTGTGGGGCTGTCCGCTATTCAGACGGCTCTGTATGGGGCTGTCCACTATACAGACGGCTCTGTATGGGGCTGTCCACTATTCAGACGGCTCTGTATGGGGCTGTCCACTATTCAGACGGATCTGTGTGGGGCTGTCCGCTATTCAGACGGCTCTGTATGGGGCTGTCCACTATACAGACGGATCTGTATGGGGCTGTCCACTATACAGACGGCTCTGTATGGGGCTGTCCACTATTCAGACGGCTCTGTGTGGGGCTGTCCGCTATTCAGACGGCTCTGTATGGGGCTGTCCACTATTCAGACGGCTCTGTATGGGGCTGTCCGCTATTCTGTATGGGGCTGTCCACTATTCAGACGGCTCTGTATGGGGCTGTCCACTATTCAGACGGCTCTGTATGGGGCTGTCCGCTATTCAGACGGCTCTGTATGGGGCTGTCCACTATTCAGACGGCTCTGTATGGGGCTGTCCACTATTCAGACGGCTCTGTATGGGGCTGTCCACTATTCAGACGGCTCTGTGTCACCAAAGTGGTTGAAACAGAACTTGAGAACTGAGGGATTCAGCCACAAATTGTGCCCTTACAAAATCATAGGGCACTTTGGACAGTTATCTAAGACTTGGCCTCAATTAATCAGGTCGACAATATGTCTATAGAATCAGTAACAGGATCGTATGTGGTGGTATTTGCTTTCAGCGAGGAACAATAAAATACATATTGATCACAACAGAAATAAAATACCTCGACCGTATAAGCCCATAATAGATGAAACCCCGTAAAGTGTCGTATTTCTTATTTTTGACATAGTTGTCAATAATTAGAAATCAGGAATTTCTTCTCTATATTCAGCCTAACTGGTGAATGCGCAGCACAAAAAATAAAAAAAACTTTTGCAGTTCTAGTCTATGGACATGTTTATATCATATGATCATATTAAGAAGCCAAAATAAAATCACCGATTTTTGGATGATTTTAGACCTGGGCATGTCCCTTTAAACATTAGAAAACTCAACAAATACTACTCGCTATTATTTTGTTTATGCTACCAGTATTGTTTTTTAATCGCGTAGTAATATTTATGTTAACCCTTTCAAGCCTGAATTTACCATTGTCATGTTCATCCACCACAAGCCGCGAATTGCTGTCGCAATTCTCGACTTGAAGTGGATGAACATGATTTCACGTGGCTTAAAAAATGAAGAAAATTGCCATGTATTGGAAAATTAGTTTCATGGAAGTTTTGTTCTAAAACCCTTTGTTGCAGGAAAATTAAGTGTGTTTTCAGAGATGTAAAATGATGCTTTAATGCATCGTGAGGGCTTAAAGGGTTAACATAGGACATGCTGGTAATAAACAATAATGAGTAATTTCAATATATAATGAAGTTCAATATATGTTAACTACAGACTGTTAAAGCGCCAATTCACATAAGAATCCAGAAGGGACATGAGAGTAGGCCCACTATAATTATTTGAACAACACATATGCCGTCAATCAGTTGTAAAACTGTTGTTACTGATCTACAAAGAAATTCAACGTACGGCACTTGGCTGTTCTTCGTTCTATAAAAATAGTTGCTGCTTTAAAAAAATGTTGTTGTTTTTCTTTCAGTTAGCGGCTGTGATATTGAGTTTGGGACTGGCCTTGGGACTGAGCAGCGGTGACAATGACGTCACGAGTGAAGGTTGTCGGGATTTCCCGGATCATTCCGGAGCTACTCCTCCCACACAGGAGTGGGGTGGAGAATGCCCCGTGCCAGGAGAACCCAAATGCCCTGGAGGGTCAGTAGTTTTTATTATTTATATTATTTAACCCTCACAACGACATATTTTTGTAAAAAAAAACATGGAGATCAGAGGGATTCATAAGTTTGGTAATATATATTATATTATTTATATTATTTGACTCTTACAACGACATAACACAACAACATAGGGACAAAAGGTTTTCTTAAATTTGAAATCATCATAAATGTCTCAGTCAGCTCTTTCAGCTTCATTTGAATACATTTGTCATGGATCTACGGCCATTATAAATCTTTTTACTCTTACTATATTTTTACTCTTTACTATACAGTGCGGGGATCGACTTTAGATGTCAGACGTCTGTCAATCCCCGCACTGTAAGGGCTAATTCTCCAGTTGAAAACATGCACAAATTAGCACAATATCATTATCATTCATTGAGTACTTTGATTGACGGAAAGATGTCAAGACGACCTCCACGAGGCCTGCCAATGATTCAAGTGTATTAAAATTATATAATAAAATAATAGATGACAGTATAATATAAACCAACTGTTTACCAGTTATATATATGTGGTGACATAGTTATCATGTCAGACAACGTGAGATTCAGTGCAGTTTAAGAACAAATTGTGATATGTACAAATAAAATAAAAATAACTGACAATTTTGTCTGTCACCAGTTTCCCACATCAAAACCAGAGTTACAATAGATATAAGATTTTCTACACCATGTCTGGAAAGCGTAGAAACCTAATCAATAATACATAAAATGATTTACAACTGGGGTATGTGTAAAAACAATGTTAATAGCTATAGGGTACTTAGTACAGTTCTTTTAACATCTGCAGCGAGAGGATCGACTTTAGTCGTCAGAATCTCACGTCTTGGCACGGGTATCGACTTTGGACGTCAGAATCTGACGTCTAAAGTCGATCCCCGCACTGTAAGAGTAAAATATTTCTAATGGCCGTAGACCCATAACATAGGTATTCAAATGAATCGGAAAGAGCTGACTAAGACATTTGTGATGATTTCAAATTGACAAAAATCTTTCGTCCCCATGGTTTATATTAAAGTATTTCAGCACTCTAAGGGTTAACATCTACACGGTGGTGCTATGTATTTCTGTAACTGTCCATAATCTCAACATATTGTCCTGTTTTACCTTTTACGCTCAAGAAAAAATGTCGGTCTCTATTGTGGCAGTTGCCATGTTTTATTAAATTTTATTAGTATGCCACCTGAAACATAAAAAATGTAGGATTAACCCTATTTAGCGCGGGAACCAACATTAGTCGCAGAATCTGACGGCTATAGACGTCAGATTCTGACGTTTATAGACGTCAGATTCTGACATCTAATATCGATCCCTGCACTAAAATAATTAAACATGTACAAATTGCTGTAAACCCATAACATAGGTATTCAAATGAAACAGAAAGAGCTAACTAAGACATTTATGATGATTTCAAATTGAAAAAAAATCCTTATGTCTTTTGGTTTATATAAAATATGTGTTAAATAAACGTATTATTCGTGATTGACCCATATAGTTGATATATGTGCTTGACCATCTCGACCAAGCACATACCTGAGATTAGTAGGTCGACAGCTAGTGGTTGAAGCTGCCTGCTTGGAAAGTAGGAGATCGCGGGCTCGAGCCCCACTGTGGCTTCCAAGTTTCGAGAAACAAAATGTTTCTTCCCCGCTAACTCGTAAAGATTCAATATTGTGGGGAACCTACGTGACCGAGAGGTAGCGTGCTCGGACTCGGACCGCCAGGGCACTTATTTCAAATCATGTGTCCGAAGGGGAGGTTGTCCTGGCCCAGTTTAGCCTATATGTGCACAAAGGTGGCCTAAAGCCACATTCATTCCTTTCATTTAAAAGTACAGATGGATATTGAAACGTAGATAAGATGACATATATTAATGATAATTCAATATTAGATGATTATGATGAAACAAATCAAATGTATCAGATATAGTAGTGCAGTCGCCATTTTTGCAATTATTTAATATGTAAACGCCCTTACTTTGTCGCGTTTATGACATAATCACGAGCTGGTAAATTTACGTAATAAAATTGTAAACTCTATCACAATTAGGCTAAATAGGAGAATGGAATAAAAAAACAATACATCTAAATGCAAAACGCAATAATACAAAACGTATGTTTATTTAGCAAGTGAAACATTTGAAACAATTCCAGCAGACACAGGACGCTGAGTCAATGTTGGTTTAACGTATGTCCACCGTCTTCGACGCTGGACATACGTTAAACCAACATTGACTCAGCGTCCTGTGTCTGCTGGGATGTAATGCAATTCTTATTTTGTTGTACCTTGATAATAATAGGGTTGACATTATTTTTTAATTTCATTACAGTAAATAAGAAATAATATGTTATTTATATTTTGTTATTTATATTTCCAGGATCCATCCACCCCTCGTGCTGGTATCGCTGGACGGGTTCAGGTCAGAGTACCTGGAGAGGGGGCTGACCCCTACCCTCCAGAGGATCTCAGACTGCGGGGTCAAGGCCGAGTACCTCAGGAGTATCTACCCCACCATCACCTTCCCCAATCATTACTCCATAGTTACGGTGAGTACCTCAGGAGTATCTACCCCACCATCACCTTCCCCAATCATTACTTCATAGTCACGGTGAGTGTAAGCCTATTATTAGTAAACACGAGACAATCACCCAATTCTCGTTCAATCGTCTTGTGTTTGCTAGTAGTCCAGGATCATTAGACTTATACCCGGACAAAATGCATAACAAGCTGATTTTTTCAGAAAAGGTTCCCAGAGGTACTTATATTACCATATTAAAAGTCCTCAAAAATCCACCTGGAGCTTTTTCGAGAAATTCAAGATGGCGTCCAAGATGGCCGCCGCCATATTGTCATATCTAGGAAATCGTGTAAAGCAGTCAATTTTAGCTCAATTTTCTTTTGTAATATACCATTTCAACTGGTTTTATGGTCTATAAGTCCATCTAGACTACTCCCAGACAATATTAATGAACAGTTAACGCTTTTCTGATCCAAGATGGTGTCCAAGATGGCCGCAGATGTATTGTCATAAGGATTAAATGGCCATCTTGGCGGCCATCTTGAATTTCTCAAAAGGCTCCATCTGGATTTCCAGGGATTTTTAATATGTAAATCTAGATACCTCTGGGGACGTTTCCTGGAAAAATCAGCTTGTTATGAATTTTGTCGGGGTTTCAGCTGTTTTCGGGCTAATGCTCCTGGACTATAGGCAGAGATCACGTTACATTTTTGTTTTATTGAATACTACTAAGATATTATCCCTCACCATGTTCACCGCTAATCACGATTATAATTTTTAATTTTCAAATGTTTATAATTTTTGAACATTTGCAAATGTTTTGCCTCAGATTAAACAAATTTGAATTATTTTTTATCCACATGAAGTTGTGGGTCGCGGTAGCGAGACATAACTTAATGTGAGTGAAAATTTAAATAATTTATCGGGGAATGTGTTAAGGCATACATACAATGTTGCAAAATGGCTACACAGAAATACTAGATGTAAAGCACTGTAAATGGTCAAGATAGCCCAATTCGGAATTCAATAATCCCAATATTTTTGTAAGATTTATATCCTTAATAATCGTATTTCTTTGGGACGCGTAAATATAATATGAGAAAAATAATCAGCTATGCGACTCGACACAATCCCACATTGGCCCGCGTGCTAGGGGCTTGATTAATACATATATTATAACGATGGGTATAATAAAGCGTACAGTTGGTTTTAATGTTCCTGTTAATGTTACGACCTCTCTGTGCCTAGTCCGTAATACGCTGTGCCGTGCATTGATACGAAGTAACTTAGAATATTGTTCTAGTGTATGGTCTCCTGGTACTACTTCAGATGTCAAAACTATTGAGTCAATACAAAGAGCTGCTACCCGGTGCATTCCTAATTATCTTGAAATTCAATACGAGCAAAGAGACACCATACTTCATTTCATCCATTATCGTACCGACGTGAAATTTCAGATTTGGTATATATTTTTAATTGTATTAAATGTTACTATGACGTATCCTGGCATAATAAAGTAGGAATAGTTTCTGGTTTGAATCTGAGATCAGGCAATGCGAGCCTTGTCTTACACATGCCAGATGTTAACAGTGGTTAACAGAATTATTCCTCTGTGGAATGCTCTCCTTCGGCAATTAAGGGACGCCGATTCACTTTATTCTTTTAAACATCAACTTTTAAGGCAAACCTGATTAATGGCTTTGATACAGATGATGTATGTAGGCTACCCGGTCAGGGGAATGTAGGTGTCACTCCTGTTTGCGTAATCGTGGTGCTCCACGTTAAAAAATATATTCTATTATTCTATCATAGGCATTTATCTATTCTCATATTGTACTGTTTGTTTATTGACCTTAATGTATTCATAGGTACCTTTTATGGCGAATATATAAATATATTGCTATTTTAACAATTGACGTATATACATATACTTTCCTCATATTTATTTTCAACGCTTGTCGCAGATCAATAAAATTTAACTGTTTTTATTAAATAATTACCATGCATTTACAACAGTTTAACGGCCTGATATTTTTATACATTTTTTTAAAGGTAAACAAACTATGCATACTGGTAATTTAGACAACTCATTATTTTGCTACAATTTTTTATTTTGTTTAGAAAAAGACAGAACTAGGACCTTGTCAGCATAGATCAGAAATTGTAATAAGTTGATTCGGCGTCACAGACCGTTGCATAAGGCACCTATGCCCTTAATATGTCCAAATTCGAATAGTTTGAAATCACGAATTAGGACCCTCTCAACAATGTAATAAGCTAGTATAACGTTGATTCATCGTCACAGAATAGTCTTGTATCTACAATAATTACTGTTTGCTTTTCTCTAAGATTAGATCAATTTAGACGATAGATTCTGACGTATAAAGACAGTGTCCAAAAAACCTGGAATTCCAGTACACCCTGAAAGGTGAAACATTAGAAAATGTTTCATCAACACCATAACTTGGTGTTTGCCTTAGCGAGACTCTGGAATGGGACGCCCACATTAACAAAATTAGGAATAAAGCGAATTCCACCCTGGGCTTCCTTCGGAGGAGCCTGAAGGCATGTCCTCCTAAATTAAGGGCGACTGCCTATTTCTCCCTGGTCAGATCATCCTTAGAATATTCTTCAGCAGTTTGGAACCCCTTTAGACATAAAGACATCGATGAATTAAAAAAAATTCAAAGAGCAGCAGCAAGATTTGTCACCCAAAATTATAGACAAACAGCCAGTGTGACATCTCTCATTCAGAACCTGGGCTGGACAGACTTGAAAACAAGACGAAAAAATTCTAGACTTTTATGTATGTTCAAAATTTTAAATGAGTTAATCGAAATTCCTATCAATGACCGTTTAATCCCAGCAGATAGAAGAACACGTGGTGGGCACAATCAGGCCTATAAACACATCAGAGCTAACACCACACTGGGGCAAAATTCTTTTTGGCATCGAACAATCCCTGATTGGGATTCTCTTCCGGCAGCTTCCATAGAATCGAAAACTGTGGCAGCATTCAGGAGTCAGCTGGTCGACTAGATCTGCCAGCCTATTTCCCCCCTCCAGCCTGATACTCCACAATGGAGGGCTGCTGGAGTATTTACTCAAAGACAAAGTCCGCACTTAAAGAGTTAAAATATATCTAATACATAGGTCTTCAAATGAAGCGGAAAGAGCTAATTAAGACATTTATGATGATTTTAAATTGAATAAACCCCTTTGGTCTCCATGGTTTATACAAAAATATTTCAGCGTTGTAAGTGTTAAAACAATATAAATTGCTGTATATTTATACTGGTTTGTTTTGTCCTTTTAACAGGGCCTCTGGGCGGAGTCTCACGGTTTGATCGCTAACACTATGTATGATCCAGAGTTTGAAGCTGAGTATTCTAAGACCACGCCTGAGAAGTTTGAAGCCCGCTGGTATGGCGGGGAACCGGTGAGTTAGCAGCGTGCTGGGCAAACCATGGGACAGATCAGGGGAGCCTGGGACAAATCATGGGAAACCACGGGACAGATCAGGGTAGCCTGGGACAAATCATGGGAAACCACGGGACAGATCAGGGGAGCCTGGGACAAATCATGGGAAACCACGGGACAGATCAGGGTAGCCTGGGACAAATCATGGGACCATGAGACAAACCATGGGACCACCTGACAACCCATGCGACCATGGGACAAACCACGGGACCACCGGACAACCCATGGGACCATGGCACAAACCATGATTTTTTAAACCTTTATATGTCCAAAACATGAAAGAAGTTAACATAAAAAATAGGGACGAACTTTATATTTTGACCGCTTAATAATATATGGGGCTACCCCCAAACCTTTCTAAAATAAGGGGGTAGGGTTACGTTAACGTCTGTCGTAAATAGTCCACTCTCCACATACGCTCAAACAGAATTTTTTATAAAATAATCAAAATGAACAACAAAACAAACTAGTCAACATTGTCAAAGGAAACGACTTAATAAAACGTAATTATTGGACATAAGAATATCTCGCCTCTGTTTTCGGAGCCCAGATGTATGTATGTTGACGACAATATGACTTTTTTGTAGTACCTTAGTGGACCAGGAATAAACGTTACTGACAAGCAAATATTAAAGAAAATATTTACAATGGCCGCGACATTCATCTTCATATGAAAAAGAAACAAAAAGTCTATGAATATTCAAATTTATTATTTCTTTATTTGTGGCTCAGGATTGCTCAAATTATGATTTTTGCATGACTTGGAGGCCGAAACACACATTTCTGATGTTTATTTTTCATGGCATGACTTATGTTTTATCGTAAAAACCAAGGTCATTTTACGTCATTTTACATATTTATAATTAAAATAATGACGTAATTCCAAATACTAAGCACATCAAAGCATATTAATATACAATGTGCTTAAACAGACTATCGAATGCCTTGTAACCTAGTATGTCTATTTTTTTTATTAAAGAAATGTTGTTTATTTAATTATAGTGCACATGCATAACAACGCTTTTTTTTGTGTGTTGGTGGTAACCATTTCGAACTTTAAGCTCAAATATTGGTCATTTTGATCGAAAAGCATGAGAGAGAGGCATTATGAGAAACGCATTATGTAAAAACAAACGTAAAATAAAATCTCCACTTAAATACCGAGCAAAATTCAATGTTTCATATTTCAGTCCAGACTACACACATTTTCAAAAAAATACTGTACTGTACTGTACTGTACTGTACTGTGCTGTGCTGTGCTGTGCTGTGCTGTGCTGTGCTGTGCTGTGCTGTGCTGTGCTGTGCTGTGCTGTGCTGTACTGTACTGTACTGTACTGTACTGTACTGTACTGTACTGTACTGTACTGTACTGTACTGTACTGTACTGTACTGTATTCTACCCTACCCTACCCTACCCTACCCTACCCTACCCTACCCTACCCTACCCTACCCTACCCTACCCTACCCTACCCTACCCTACCCTACCCTACCCTACCCTACCCTACCCTACCCTACCCTACCCTACCCTACCCTACCCTACCCTACCCTACCCTACCCTACCCTACCCTACCCTACCCTACCCTACCCTACCCTACCCTACCCTACCCTACCCTACCCTACCCTACCCTACCCTACCCTACCCTACCCTACCCTACCCTACCCAACCCTACCCTACCCTACCCTAACCTACCCTACCCTACCCTACCCTACTCTACTCTACTCTACTCTACTCTACTCTACTCTACTCTACTCTACTCTACTCTACTCTACTCTACTCTACTCTACTCTACTCTACTCTACTCTACTCTACTCTACTCTACTCTACTCTACTCTACTCTGGCTTGTGCCGTGCTATTCTGCGCTGGAATATAATATTGTTTGGGTCAACCAAACGAACAACACATTGCTTTGAATGTTACTCAAGTAAATTGGCCGTCTGATATTTTCTTTTCAATCTCTTCGTGTATCATTCACGATTAGCGCTATTAAAGGTACGCATAGAAAGCCTTTCCAACGCACAGAGCACATAATAAACATTAATTATTTCAAAAAAGTATTATTGCCTTGATGACCAAAACTGTATCATGGTTTCTTCTAACGACCATAGAACCACCATCGACTGAGACTGTTGAGAAGTAGTATAATTCCTCGCGATTATTATAAAGTACTAGTTTATTAAATTTTAATGTTCCAATTATCCTTAGTTATTGTCTTAAGACCATACAACCTTCACAATAAAAGTGGTTTGTGCTTTTATAGGACACGAATGCAATATATTACATCTACACATAACTTGTGTCCATAAATTATCTGGCATGAAGTATTCGAATAATGAAAAATGGATAAGTTAACACATGTGCGTCTGAATTGTTTTTATTATATTTTTTATTCATTTGAAGCTGGAATTGTTGACGCAATTTCCAGCTTCAAATGACGAAAAATATTTCTATTCTGTTGACAACATGCATCTTCTAAATTGAATTATTTTAAAACTGAACATCTACCACAAACTATATTGTCCATTTCAGTGATATATTTTCGGTTTTAAGATCTATTTGAAACCGTCTATATACAGGCACTTAATATACCACAAAAAACAGTTCCTTTGCACATTTCCTTTCCGCTTCATTTAAATTCCTATGTTATGGTCCCGCGGTCCCCGCGCTGAAAGGGTTAACGATGTCCGTAATAAAAAAGCATAATGTTCCCATTAAGAGAATCAATGTACGAGATAAGATATCAAACTTGTGTTCTCCATAAAACATTACATATTTTATGTGGTGTACTTAAGTGTATGTGCCATGTTCTATAAAACTCAATTGACTCTTATTATTTGACATCAATCCTTAGATAGTTCATCATTAGGTAGTTTCTACATGCACCGGCATAATGATATATAACTTATTGTGCTTGTTTGGACGAGCAATTTTGACATTAGTCTTGTCCTGCTCGTTGTTCAGTAAGGAGGGCGGGGGCCCCAGGGTGGTGGTTAGCACCGCTGCCTTTCACGCCAGAGTTTGGGGTTCGGTTCCCGGTCTCGGCGGTTTGAAAGAAACAAAAATGTTCCCCCCCCATCCACGTGTGAAAGTCAGTATTGTGGGGAGCCTCCGTGACCAAGAGGTAGCGTGCTCGGCCTCAGACCGCCAGGGCTCGAATTTCGAATCTTGTGTCTGGAGGACAGTGTCATCTCAATCATCTCACCATCCTCAGGAGGTTCTCCTGGCCCAGTTTAGCCTATATGTGCACAAAGGTGGCCTAAAGCCCGATTCATTTCATTTCATTTTGTTCAGTAAGGATTTCTATTAATTTGAAGCTTAAACATTCACCTACTAAGTAAATAATATTCGCACTCGGGATGTCAATTTGTAATGCAGCCAAAACAAAACTATTCTCAAATTAAAACAAATTGTATTTTAAATGAAAAACAACATATCACTTGCATTATTCAATTGATTTACATTTTTTCTTGACAAGAATCAACATTCGCATGATGCAAAAAGAATATTATATGGTAAAAATAACATAATAGGAACTAAGTTCAAATCAGTCGACAACAAGTGACTGAATCTATAAAAAAACAATATGCCAAGCACACTCCCAAGATTAATTGGCGGATTGTTCACATTTTGGTCAATTTACAATATTTTAATAATAAACTGCAATTTTACAAAACTAAGCACCTGTATGCATATGTTTTCGTTGTGACAAGTATGTCAGAAATGACTTTTCACTTTGTTAATAAAATACCTGTCTGTGCGTCTGTATGTCTCTCTGTCTGTCTGTCAATTCGCTTTCAGATAGATAGCAATATGTCCTAATCGAGCTGTACATATTATCAAACTGTATTGAAATTGGTGCCAATCGAGTCCGGCATTGATTTAATAATTCATTATGCTCTTTAAAATGTGTTCATTTCGCACAAAAAGTACATATGAAGAAACAGCCACAGTCTATGAACACGTCTTTTTACGAATTAAATGTTAATTACTTTAGAATGAATAAAAAATAATCACAATCAATCTCATGTACATTCGCGGTCTGATTAGTCGCTTTGCCTCATAGATATACGTTCTTATACATCAATATACCATTATATTATCTTTTGACTCGCAAATTTAAATACAATGAACAATTTAATATCATTCTAATAAAGGGCTATGTAACTACACGTACTACTTGAAGTTATGCAAAAACGAAAGAAACATTCTCAATACCAATAATATAAATATTTTTGAAAACACTACACAAATTTAACTTGGTATTTCATTATTGAATACAACTGTAAACTTTCATTTGACGCTTCTTTCTTTTTTTGTTTGTTGTCCCCCATTCCTTTGTAACGTTTTATTCATGCTCATTATGTTCTTCCATCCTCAATTATTTTTTTAATACATGTTCACTCTTTCTAGGCAGAGATTAATTGAAGGCTGCTCCCATTTTTTTGTGAAATAAAAAAGAGTAAACAGCTATATGATCTCATTTGTTCTTCCATTTTTGACTCGTCACGTTTTACATTTTTACTTTGTCGCTCAGGTGTGGAACACAGTGACTAAAGCAGGACATAAGTCTGCCAGCATCTTCTGGCCAGGGTCTGAGGTCCCCATACAAGGTGAGTATATTAAATTAATTCGAAGCTAAAAAAAAAGCCGCCGTAAATTATATCCTGAACTGACGAAAATATATATATTTATATATTTTCAAAGATAATTATAATATTAATGTGATTTTTACTTGTCTTTTTAGATATTTATCAAGACACATGCTTCTGGTATGATGAGTAAGTATGCTATTTTCACCATGTTTACTTATTATATAATTATCATATAATGCTTTCAGACTGTGACATATGTTACAGCATGATTAGGAATATACACAGTTTAACATTATGTGATACGAAAAATAATAACTAGTTGAGGCAGCTGGGTCTCTTTGCTTTACTGCACCATAATTTTTACATTGCAGTAGACCCCACTGCTTTGTGTGGGCTCACAATTTTTACTCAGCCAATCATGACGACCCACCTACTTAAAGCCACATCCTGCATCACTAAATGAACGTAATAAATGTCATAAGTGTTTTATTATTTATAATATGTCTGCAGCGCCATTATTTATCTATTTAAATAACCTTGGAGCATTATTGCACCATGTTGCATGTGTATTGTCACAATACATTAGTTCTTGAAGGAATGAAGGACATCTAAACAGAGGTGGGGAATGCATATTTGAAGCACAAATCCACACAGGTGGGGGAGGTTAGGTGCAGAAAGCTTCCTTATTTGTGGATTTTGTGATTGTCGTAATATTGCTGTGGTTATAACAAATAATCTTATTTTTAAGTTTGGCCAACAAAGAAGCCTGTGTAGGTGCAATATATGATTCTGACTTGGTTTTTAGCAAAGTAGTATCTCTGCTATTCATCGCATATATCGCTGATCCCATCAGATTTATTCTACAACACACACTAAATTTACCATTATGTTTGCTCCAATCTGATGACCAATTGCAACTCATGGTTCTCCATACCAAGATACTTGATACTGGAGCAGCACTTAGTGCTCGTCGCTGATTAGTTTTAAAAATAATCTAAAGACATACCTTTTAAAACGTACTATTTTAGCTTAATATTTTAATAATTTTACAATTATCACTTCTATGCAAGTGCCTTGATCAGCAGTGCTGGAATCGTGCATTGTTTTAAAGAGCTGTCATAATAATAATACTCTTTCCGTGCTATGCTTAACAGGTCTGTTCCCTTTGATCAGCGTATAGAGGAGCTCTTCACCTGGCTTGACCAGGATGATCCGGCTGACATACCACGCTTTATGAATCTATACTTTGATCAGCCTGATACGGCTGGTCATAACTCAAACCCTTATGGTGCTTGGGTAAGTAAATATATGCATGAGCATTATGTTAATTATTTAAATTTTCACCCACTTGAAGTTGTGTCTCGCTACCGCGACCCACACCTTCAAGTGAGTGAAAAAATTACTCATTTAGCACAACTAATTGCCAATATTGATGTTTAGACACACATTTTATTCCCAATAGCATTAATTTGGTCGACTAATAAAACAGATTTAAAACGCCGAAAGTCTTGATCATGAGAAAAGGGATTAATACCCAATCGATTGTTTGTTGCATGTGGTTGCCTGGCAGATTCATGCTCAAATAATAGGACATGTGTTTCTAGTATGTTTATTATGTGTTTCCTATGATTATGTGCGCACAGATCAATATCTGCACACCTATTTTGTGAACAGGATGCTTATTGACTTGTTTAATTCACATCAAAGCTGAAACAAAATGAAAATGGCAGAGATAATATATATATATGTGTTTAATAATATATATGTGCTGTATGTTTACAGACCACGTCCAGTCTGACTGAGATGGATGACATTATAAAGTACATGATGGACGGAGTATTTGAGAGAGATCTACATCAGTGTCTCAACATCATAGTGCTTTCTGATCATGGTAAGTAGTAGTGGGGGTACTTCGGCCCCTGTGTGAGCTATATGCCTTGTTAGTAGATGACATTATAACGTACATGATAAACATAGTGTTTGAGAGAGATCTACATCAGTGTCTCAACATCATAGTGCTGTCTGATCATGGTAAGTAGTAGTGGGGGTACTTCGGCCCCTGTGTGAGCTATATGCCTTGTTAGTAGATGACATTATAAAGTACATGATGGACGGAGTGTTTGAGAGAGATCTACATCAGTGTCTCAACATCATAGTGCTGTCTGACCATGGTAAGTAGTAGTGGGGGTACTTCGGCCCCTGTGTGAGCTATATGCCTTGTTAGTAGATGACATTATAAAGTACATGATGGACGGAGTGTTTGAGAGAGATCTACATCAGTGTCTCAACATCATAGTGCTGTCTGACCATGGTAAGTAGTAGTGGGGGTACTTCGGCCCCTGTGTGAGCTATATGCCTTGTTAGTAGATGACATTATAAAGTACATGATAAACAGAGTGTTTGAGAGAGATCTACACCAGTGTCTCAACATCATAGTGCTGTCTGATCATGGTAAGTAGTAGTGGGGGTACTTCGGCCCCTGTGTGAGCTATATGCCTTGTTAGTAGATGACATTATAAAGTACATGATAAACAGAGTGTTTGAGAGAGATCTACACCAGTGTCTCAACATCATAGTGCTTTCTGATCATGGTAAGTAGCAGTGGAGGTACTTCGGCCCCTGTGTGAGCTATATGCCTTGTAAGTAGATGACATTATAAAGTACATGATAAACAGAGTGTTTGAGAGAGATCTACACCAGTGTCTCAACATCATAGTGCTTTCTGATCATGGTAAGTAGCAGTAGAGGTACTTCGGCCCCTGTGTGAGCTATATGCCTTGTAAGTAGATGACATTATAAAGTACATGATGGACGGAGTGTTTGAGAGAGATTTACATCAGTGTCTCAACATCATAGTGCTTTCTGATCATGGTAAGTAGTAGTGGAGGTACTTCGGCCCCTGTGTGAGCTATGGACCCTGTAAGTAGATTACATTATAGAGCACGGAGTGTTTGAGAGATGTCTTAATATCACAGTGTTGTCTGATCATGGTAAGGTGTATATGTCCCTTAACCCTTTCAAGCTTGAATTTACCATTGTCATTTTCAACCACTACAAGCCGCGAATTGCTGTCGCAATTCTCGACTTGTAGTGGATGAAGATGACTTGACATGGTTGAAAAATTGAAGAGAATTGCCATGTATTGTAAACCAGTTTCATGGAAATATTCATTCTAAAACCCTTTGTTGTAGGAAAATTAAGTGTGTTTTCAGGAATGTAAAATGATGCTTTAATGCATCGTGAGGGCTTAAAGGGTTAAGTAGTAAGGTGGGCACTAATAACAAATAGTGAGCCACCCAGAATACATGGTCCGTTGAACCAATATTAAAGCAATTTTAAGCCAACATGGATTTGAAAGTCAGTGTTTCACAGGCATAGGCCATGTGGGCAATAGCAGATACGTGAAAGCTCCATGCTAAACCATTGTCCTCATAAGTAGTAGTGGAGTCACTAATGTCCCATGTTAAACCACAGGTCTCGTAAGTAGCAGGGTAGGCACTAATATCCCACAGTGAGCTACCTTGCAAACACATGCGATCATGTAGCTGAAATGTTACAGATTCTAATCTGCCTATTTTACACCTGATTGATCAATGCCAAGTCTTAGATATAACCGTGCAAAGAAATGTCCCACGATTTTGATGGACACAATCTGTGGTCAGTTTCAAGCTATGTTTTAACCTCGTTGGAAAAAGCACTGATACCTCACAGTAATCTTGAGCTATGTGAGTACCTAACTAGGGGGATGGGGGCTAATGTCCCAAGGTAATTATCATTTTGCATTAGTGCCCCTGTTACTAGAAGTATTAAATGGAGCACCAATGATTAATTACTCTGGGGTATTAGCGTGCCTCCCACTGGAAGTAGTAGAGGAGACACTGATGGAGAGAGAGTGATCATCCTGTGGCATTAGCGATATTTATCAGGGCACTACTACTACTACTACAAACCTCACTGAAAACTGTCTAAGAAGCATCATGTTCTAGTTGATATTAATTACAAATAGTTAAATATCCTTTGAATTGAGATATGCATATCACTATGTTATATTCTGTCTGAAACATAATAGTAAACATGCTAAAAAGTTCTGAAAAAAGGTTTTAAAGTTCTAAAAATGTTGGCTTTCTTATTTTAATTTATTGTAAAACCCATACCAATGAAATCAACCTCAGATTATGGTATCCTTGATCTACATATATAATCCATTGAGGTTTGTATCGGATCCTTATACTCCTGCAACACAATCACAACTGATTGGCAACATTGTGTTACTTGAAATACTGGGCATTTCCAAGATTACTAGCTAGGTATTGTCAACAAAATTCCGACTGACTTTAGTATTTTGTTATTATTTTCTCATTGACAGGAATGCAGGAGGTTGTATGTGACCAGTCTATATCTCTCCATGAATATCTAGATGTGAGCAACTACCACATCTATGATGGGGCTTCAGGTCGTGTCACCAGTACCAGGGTGTATCAGGATGATGTGATTGTAGCTGTTGATGATCCAGGTAAATATCACCTTAGTCCCTAACTATTAACAGTTGAAGGACTGAATTTTGTTTATATAGGCCATGGGGACCAAATGGTTTTATTCAATTCAAAATTATCTTAAATGTCTTAGTTAGCCCTTTCTGATTGACTTTAGACATCAGAAGCTGTCTACACACATCAGATTGTGACGACTAAAGTCGATCCCCGCTCTGTAAGGATTAAGTTGCTGAAACCTTATATCTCAGGTTTCAAGCAATTTTCAGACCAAATAAAATGTCACTGAAATCAATAAAACATTTTGTGATAGATGCTCAGTTAATCAAATAATTACATTTTGCAGATAACCATTTTTCATAAATATAATTTTTTTTCGCTATTTAACATTGGAAATTGCGTTAGCAATTCCAGCTTTTAGAGTAAGACAATAATATCTAACATACATCTCAGGTGAATAGCAATAAGAAGAAATATCTGGGTGTTGGTTTAACACAAAGTTAAAGTATGTTTCATCTACTCATCACTCAACACAAAAAAAATGTCTAACTTCGAAAATATAAAAACAACAAATCCCACCAAATTGTCAGGTGGGGGGGGGGGGGAGATAAAAGTATGATTATTGAAAAAAATGTAAAACCAAAAACATCAACTTAGAAAATAGAAAAAGGCTACTCCCTGCAATACAATTGATACACAGACTATAGTTGATAATTTTCAGAATAAGTTTTAAGATTGTTATAAATACATTGGTCATAGAATAGACCAGGTGACGAGGAAGGTTATTTTTGATGGCATACGCAAAGCATTACATAACATGTATTGTTTCTGCAGAAACCCCTGAGGAGATAATGGATCACGTCAAGTGTACAGATTATAACACTACGAAGGATTGGTACGCCAGGTTCTTCAAGAAGGAGCACCTTCCCAAACGGTACCACTATGCTTACAATGATCGTATAGAAGAGGTGATAGTGGACGTAGAGAAGGCATGGGAGGTGGCCAGGTATGTAAATATGTCAAGCTCATTCTCTACATCCCAGTCCAAGGTGCATTTAAAAAAATAAGTTATTTTACTTCACCTTAAATGTGCTGTTGAACTGTTTATTTCTGTTTTTTATTCATTTGTAGATGAAATTGCTAACACAATTTCCAGCTTTAAATGACGAAAACTTTGTATTTTCTGAAAATAACCATTTTCTAAATTGAATTATTTGACTAACTGAGCACATACCACAAACTATATTATCTATTTCAGTGACATATCATGTGGTGTGAAATCTTCATGAAACTGTATATAAACAATATAAATTGTGAATTTCAGGAACAATTCACATCTTAACCCTTTAAATTAGGTACACTAAAGTATGTGGGCCGTCGTCACGACGGCCTAATTATATGACGTCATATAATAGGGCCCAGTATTATGGGGAACATTGCTGCCAGTAGTGAAAGGGTTAACCCTTTCAGCGCGGGGACCGTCTTTATATGTGAGAATCTGACATCTGTAGATGTCAGATTCTGACATATAAAGACAATCCCCCTCACTGAAAGAATTAAAATATTTATAATGGCCGTAGTCCCACGACATAGGTATTCAAATGAAGCGGAAGAGCTAATTAAGACATTTATAATGATCTGAAATTGAAAAAACCCTTTAGTCTCCATGGTGTAAACAAACATAATTCAGTGTTGTAAGGGTTAAGATGGGGTAAAATTGGAGTAAACATCTCTAAAGTCTAGTCTTTATGAAGCTACATCTCAGTTTCTGCTTCTCAGTTTACTTATGAAAGAAAATGGGTATTGTGGTAATAATTCACTGATTTGAGGTGGATGGAAATTAAAATAAATAATTGGGTGCCATGACAATTATCCAAGAAAAAGTCAAAATACAAATTAGGTTATCTTTATTTTTTTATGATTTGTTTCTAAGAAGCAAAATATGCTAGGTTTTAGTGTAAGTGAAATAGGCAATGGAGATGATCAGGTCGTTATAGCTGTGAATGTCCATTTGATCTGGAAAGGCATAAGAGTGTCCAACAAACTTTTACCGTTGGACAACCGTTCTCGACACAGACTAGATAGCACATAAAAGTTGGCTAATGTAGTGGGTCATGAATTCATCTTATCTAGGATATTATGTTATTACTCTGGTAAAGCTGGCTAATGTAGTGGGTCATGAATTCATTTTATCTAGGATATTATGTTATTACTCTGGTAAAGCTGGCTAATGTAGTGGGTCATGAGTTCATCTTATCTAGGATATTATGTTATTACTCTGGTGAAGCTGGCTAATGTAGTGGGTCATGAATTCATTTTATCTAGGATATTATGTTATTACTCTGGTAAAGCTGGCTAATGTAGTGGGTCATGAGTTCATCTTATCTAGGATATTATGTTATTACTCTGGTAAAGCTGGCTAATGTAGTGGGTCATGAATTCATTTTATCTATGAGATTATTACTCTATTACCATGTGATACTTTGCATGTGTCTGCTTGGCAGGAGTCATTTCAGTACTAAATGGTGTACTTCTGGACGGGTAGGAGATCATGGCTGGGACAACACCATAAACAGTATGCAGGTACGCCACCAATAAACATGCAAACAAATGGTTAAATTGTATTTAATCATTTCTGATTTAATGCATTATCAGTAAAACATGTGTGTTATACTAATCTACCCACTACGACGGTGGACCAAGGTTTAACCATCATTGATTAAATGTCTTGTGTCTGCTGAGTATAGTTTTATGGTAATGTGGATCGCTTGGCTCTTCCTATATTTAATGTTAAAATTACTAGCAAAATCCCAGACATGTAAATGTCTCTCTCGTGATGGAGTATTTCATGCACGTTCACCACATATCTTTCCATTTACAGGCGTTGTTTCTAGGTCAGGGTCCTAGTTTTCAGCATAGCAAGGTGGTGGAGCCGTTTGATTCCATAGAGCTGTACAACCTCATGGCAGGTACATTTTTTCGATTTGTACACCATATTAGACACCCTAAATACATTATGCAATCATCAGAAAGGGAGCCACTTAGCCTCAATAGAGGTCTCTTAATCCTTTCAGTGCGGGGACCGCCTTTAGAATCTTAACCCTTAAACCGCCAGTACCGATTATATTCGTTTTTAACATTTTTTATTAGCACATTGCATATCAGCTTTTAAACATGTTTAAGATAAAACGAGATATCAATCAGTAAGATTTGAAAATAGGTGACCTACATTTTGTCAAATCTGAATCATTTTCACTCACCTGAAGTTGTGTCAGCGAGACACAACTTAAAGTGAGTGAAAATTAAAATTGAATAAGTTGTCGGTTAAAGGGTTAAAGAAAAAAATATTTTAAAATGCCATATACATAGGTATTCAAATGAAGCGGGAAGAGCTAACTTAAGACATTTATGATGATTTCAAATTTCAACAAAACCTTTGTCTCGATGGCTTATGCAGAAAATATGTCAGCGCTTTGACCCTTTAAGCCCTCACGATGCATTAAAGCATAATTTTAGATCCCTGAAAACAGACTTAATGTTTCTACAACAAAGATTTTTAGAACGTAAATTTGCATGAAACTGGTTTACCAATGCATAGCAATTTTCTTTAATTTTTACACCACATCAAGTCATCTTCATCCACTACAAGTCGAGAATTGCGGCAGCAATTCGTGGCTTGTAGTGGATGAAGATGACTATGGTAAATTCAGGCCTGAAAGGGTTAATGGGCTAATAAAGGTGTGCCCACAATCAGTGTACATGCATATTCACGACAGTATAACTACAAAAGCATTCATGCCGATGTCCTAAGAGTAAAGCGCTAGCATACCAAGGATAAAAAACTACTAATACTGTTTAAAATACACCCATGTCTATTGTTAAAGCAGTAGATTCGGATCTACGAATCTACTGTTATTTTGTACTGGTCAGGTCGGGCACAATACGGATTTAACCATGAAAATGCATGTCTAATGTTTCATGATTTAGCCATACTGACAATGAAATTGAGGTTTTCTACATCAAATCTTGGAACATCTGCACATATTCTGTGTATTTGAAGTTGAAGAAAGAACTTGATTACAATAGATTCGTAGATCCGAATATACTAGGGGGTTCGGGCTTTGTACATTCAGATCTACGAATCTATCAAATTTCGTTCTTTCTCCTTCACATACAACATTCATTACCTGTCACACCTATTTATGATCTTATTACTATTTACAGATTTGTGTGACGTGTCACCTGCAGACACCAATGGCACACGAGGCAGCCTCTATCACTTGTTACACAGCCCACCAGACTATGATGACACAGCACATGTGGACAAGTATGACAAATGTCCATTCCCAAACAGTGAGCAGGAAAGGGAAGATAGAAGGGAAGCTACTGACTGCATGTGTAATAATCTGCAGGTGATATCATGTTGAATAAGCTCTTACCATTAAAGCTGTTATAAATGTGAATTAAATGAGTGTACATCTCAGCAAAAGTCATCAAGCCCGAGCCTTTATTCGAAGGCTTGATGTGGTGACAATTACCGAGATCAGCCAATCTCGCCTTACCCAACAAAGCAGTATGTATTTTCTCGTACGAATATCTATCTGAAAGGGCAAAATCAAGCTGAACAGTGAAGCGTGTAGGGGAGAGTGCAAGATGGGCTGATCCCACCATACGTCTTGTAGTGAAAGCCAACAGCATGAGTGTTTTGGGTTAGCAAGCATTCCATATCTGAATCTGAATGTCGCCGCCAACACGCTATCGACTTAACCCCTATTAACGCCCTAACTTAAGGACAATTTATACATCCACTCAGCTGTTTTTGAAACATTCCATCAGTTATTTGTCATGTGAGAGCATTTTTAACACACCTCCCGAAAAATATTTCGGCTATTTTAACCATTTGTGATGATGTGAGTATCTTACGTTTCAGATACATGCTGCTGTGACAGTTGAGTATAATTATGCATTAGCTATGCGAATGATGAGTGTATAATTCTGTGTATGGATGCATTGGCTAGGCATTGGCTATGTGTTGCCTGCATTGGGTGATGTACAAATGTGTTCAGTGTACACCAGGTCGTGGGCCATTAAACCCGACCTGGATCTGCTGGTGATTTGGCATCATGCGATTGGTTGATTTTGTTTGGCCACTTTTTTCCACATTTCCGGATAAAGATGATTTTGTCATTCTGACTTTGTAAGCTTGATGGCAACACGTCGCCCTAACATGCTTAACTGAGGGAATGACAATAATTCATTTCAGAATAAATCCTTGCACAGCTCAGAATAGCCTAGATGTTTGGTGTGCTGGTTCATGATGGCAACGGCTCGCCCCTCTTCCATAACGGCATAAGTTTAATTCGACCTAAACACGACGGTATCTAATCACCGGATCCTAGAGCCCGAAATCCCCCCACGGGTTGAGTAATAATGGAAACCAGCCCGTAACACTGCTTTGTAACCCGGAACATAGTGGAAGGCCAGATCCTTCTAACTACCAATGTCCAGCTTCACATCATCATCATGAGTATTACAAGCTCATATTTCCCTATTTCTAAAGGGGTAGATGCAACCCTTTAATACAAATTGCTGTGCCTAGTCGGCACACGATTTGTATTCTGAGTCAAGAAATGTTTTTTTTTAACAGAATCAGACATCAAAGACTGTGGAAGAGTTGGATGAGCAGCTGAATCTGGATGGACATGAGGAGAATGAGGCTATGCTTACACATACACCATTAGGGGAGCCACTGAGTGAGAGAGAGGATGTGATTGGTCAGGCTTGTCAGCTGACACAGACAGATTATATCACGGCATTCAGCGCTGACAATCACATGCCCCTGTGGACGGCATTCTCTCTAAAACAACAGGTAGGTGGTGACATTCACATGCCCCTTTGGCCATCATTCCCCCTAAAACAATAGGTAGGTGGTTTCAGTTCAGACATATCGTCGCCTCGGAGCTAAAGGATCCTATCTGCCACTCTGACGAGTGTCAGATAGCATCCTTTAGCTCCGACGCGACGATATACAGGCCTCTGGGCGGGAATCTCTCTAAAACAACTCGCTGTCAGCGAGGACGTGATTGGTCAGGCTTGTCAGCTGACACAGAGAGATCACATCACAGCGTTCAGCGCTGACATACACATGCACCTCTGGACAACATTCTCCATAATCAACAGATAGGTGCTGACATACACATGCCCCTCTGGACAACATTCTCCGTAAGTAATGGGTAGGTGATGTGATACATATGCCCCTATGGACGACATTCCCCCTAAAACAACAGGTAGGTGATGACATACATATGCCCCTATGGACGACATTCCCCCTAAAACAACAGGTACGTGGTTCAGCTCTGACATACACATGCCTCTCTGGACGATATTCCCCCTAAAATAACAGGTAAGTGGTTTTAGCTCTGATACACACATGCCCCTCTGGACATAACTCTCCATAAGACAACAGGTAGGTGGTTTCAGCTCTGCCATATACATGCGCTTGTGGATGGCATTCTCATCAAACAACAGTTAGGTGGTTTCAGCGCTCAGACACATGACACATGATAATTTTCTAAGGCGCAAAACATTTCTCACATGATTCATGCTTTTTTATGTCAAAGCCCAGCCAATTATTTAGATCATTATCATGTCTCTTTTTCTTTTAGGTAACTGTAGGCGTAAGTTACCTAGCATAGGCTGGCATTTATTTATTTCGATCACCTTTCTTTATGCTTTTGGCCGGCCGGTGGTTTACATATATAGATGAAGGTAAAGGTAGAGGTATAGATTTATAGTCTGATATCAAGTCTGAAGACCTATTATCCGACTTTACATTTTACCACCTGATGACTGGACCTGTTCATTCGTGTGCCATTTCAAATCCACGGAGAGCATACAGTCCTGCAGTCATTTCGGCGCCTTGAACTTAGCGTACACATTGCAATCTCTGTCCTACCAGGTACTCATTTTCACCTAATTCGAGTGAAGCATTTGATGGTAAAGTGCCTTGCCACAACATCTCAACAATGTCCCAAGATTGAAAGGGGAGAAAAGTTTTACTTCTCTGAAAATCCTGCACCAGGCGGGATTCGAAACCGCACGGCAGGTAACGACATTGGCAGAGCACTACGCTCTAACCATTGCGCCATGTCCCTCTCTAATTATATATATGTCATGATATTTCATTTTACTGGTCGGTTGGTTAGTTTAAAATTTGATCATTTCTCATTACTAGTGTGCTTAAATATATAGATCATGTCTTTTCATATTGCAAACTGATCAGTCGTTTAGTTATTTTGTGAATCTCTCAATACGTACTGGGCTGGCCGTTCCATTACATTACCATTGTCATCTCCATACACTACTAGCGGCGAATTGCTGTCACAATTCCCGAATTGTAGTGGATGAAGTTGACTTGAAGTGTGTGACAAATGTTATTATTAAAACAGTTCCATGATATTTTGGTTCTAACACCCCCAGATTTTAGGAAATTAAGTCATTTTTCAGAGATGCAAAATGATGCTTTGATGCATGGTGATGGTTTAAATGGTAAAATATAAATCATGCCACTTACTGTTGTAGGCTGATCGGTCGTTTCTTCAGGATGGAGCCAGAGTTGATGACTCGCCGTACACAAACACAGATCTATGTGTGAGAGCCGATGTCAGACTAGACCCACAGGTGGCACCACAGTGCTCAGAGCTTAATGACCCAGTCAGAGACATACAACCTTACTACCTGTATCATCCAGGTAAACCAGAGAATATTGAAATCAAAATTAAATATAATCTAAAACATTCCATAACGAACATAATTTAACTTATTTTTACATTTCTACGACAAATTCGTGATATACAATATCAATATGTTAGAATTATTTCCCATTATAATTTCCACGTAAACAAAAAATAATAATAATGCAATTACATTGTGATGACGTGTTGCTTGATGGCAATTGTGCTCTTCTATCCAAAAGGTAATACATTTATATGCTTCGTGTAAAGTCAGCATATACTGCCTTTTTTGTTTAATATGGCAGATTTATTACATCCAGACATATTGTTGGTTTATATGACAAATTTATTATATTAGGCATAGACATGATGTTGCTTTTGTATGATGGGTTTATTATATCTAGGCATATTGTTGTTTAAGTATTGCAGATTTATTATATCTAGACATCTTTTTGCAGCTTTCTCTGCAGACCCTGATATACGACTAGATGCACAGATCTCATCTAACATAGTACCAATGTACCAGGGTTTTAGAAAAGGTAAGGTTGTTTATTGGTATTTTAATATTGTTCGCCAGGTGTGACAGTGGTAGTAGTTGTAATATCAGTATTAGTAGTATCAGTATCAGAAGTATCAGTAGTAGTAGTAGTAGTAGTGTTAGTGTTAGTGGTAGTGGTAGTTGTTGTTGTTGTTGTTGCTGCTGTTGCTGTTGCCGTTGCTACTGCTGCTGCTGCTGCTGCTGCTGCTGCTGCTGTTGTTGTTGTTGTTGTTGTTGTTGTTGTTGTTGTTGTTGTTATTATCTGTTCACTGGGCGTTTGGCAAGATGCGTTCAGACGACTGTCGTTGTTATTGTTGTTCACGAGGAGTGGCAGGTTGTTGTTATTATTATTTTAATTGTTCGTCAGGCGTGTGGCAGGAGGCGCTGAGATTACTGGATGAATACTCAGAGAAATACTCAGAGATCCAGGTGACGATGGGACCTGTGTTTGATTATAATTATGACGGAAAAGCTGATACAGAACAACACATAATACAGTAAGATCATAAACAAATTAGTTGCTAACGGTATATAAGATAAATTATCAAATGGCATATGCCAAATTTAATAATTATGAGTTGAGTTGTACGAGATTCTATTATACGCATTTTATGGAATCAGATACGTTGTATATATATGTAAATTGTTCAAACATATTATTGAATTTCTGTGCCGTACTGACGTTCAAATTACCAAAGACCAAAGATTACACCAGTCCTGGATATTAGACTGATACAGGGAATATTGTACGGTCATTAAATTCGATTCTTGTGTATCAAACTCTTTGATACACTTGTAAATTAGCAGAATGATATATATATTCATCAATATGTTTGTTTAGATAGTATAGATATAAATGGAACAAGTCAAATACAAAGACTCAAAATCAGGGTTTTTTTCGCAACATATACGAATACATATTTGAGCCCAACCCTGACCTACATATCTATTATGTTTCCATAGATTTGTGAATGATGGGCGTATACCTATACCCACACATTACTTCATTATTGTCACACGGTGTGCTGAATCAAACACTACCTCTAGTGAATGCATTGAAAACACAGAAATCATGTCCGTTGTTATTCCACATGTCCCAGAAATAGACAATTGCAGGGTGAGTTGCTACAAATCCTTCACCCGCTAACTTATTTAGTTTTTTTTCCACTCACTTAAAGTTGTGTCTCACTGCTGCGACCGTTAACTTCATGTAGGTGAAAATTACTCACGTTTTTTTTATTTTTAAATATTGATGTTCAAACACTCATTTCATTTCCAAGAACAGTGATGTAACTTGCTAATAAACGAATTGAAACGACTCTAGTGAGTCATATTGTGCCGGGGTCCAGTGGCACTTCGTCAAGCCTAGCTGATCGCCGATGGTCTCGCTGTTCGTCTTACACTGCGGCACGAATATAGGCCTTGCATTGGATTAGGAGTGACTGTGTCATTGTTTCCAAGGTTTTGGTTGGTTTTTGCTCATTTACCGAGTGTGTGTTCCTTTTAGATGTCGTCTCTGCCTGTCTCACTGCGAATAGTGTCTGCATCGACTCACAGCAGTTAACGAGATGGGCAGAAAGCTTCGATATCTTTGGCTATTGTCTTTGAAACTTCATTCTGATCATGCATATACAACGCACAACATCTTGTGTTGATGATTGAGATAATGGAATAAAGGACTTTGTACTCTATTATTCTGACTTTCATCACTTCTGCATTTGATATTGTCTGTTCATACTTTGAATATTGGGACGCTGGATATTATTTCCCGGATTGATAATAGACTGGTTTCCACTGGTTCTTCTAAATGACTATAGAAGTTAGCCGTTGATAATAATAATAATAATAATAATAAAACCTTTCTAGCGCTGGTATTTGGTCAGTCTATTTACTGCGCTGTCTGTTGTTGATAAAATGCTTTCACAAAAAGTTCAGTTTTAATCGATTTTTGAAGGATACAAGTGTCTTCGCCTTACGGTTCTGGCAGGCTATTCCATAAAGTGCGTGCTACCACTGCGAAAGCACGATCTCCGTTACTTTTCAGTCTGGAATGAGGTACCATAAGCTGACTAGATTCACCAGACTCCGTTGTGGCTTGTACGGGATCAGCATATGTTCAATATAAGTCGACGCCATCCCATTAACCCCACGGTATGTGAGGAGCATGATTTGAAAATAATCCTTTCCCTTACCGGAAGCCAATGGAGATGTTGATGTATAGGAGTGATGTGATGCCATACGTTTTCGTGTGAGTTAGTATTCTAGCAGCTATGTTCTGAACTCGTTGGAGGTGGCATATTGTTGAGGATGGTAGACAGTGAGTTGCAGTAGTCCAGTCTGGATGTTACAAAGGCAAGTATAAGTTGTTCTGCAATTTTCTGAGAAAGTGAACAACGTATATTGGAAATGTTTCTGAGATGAAACATGCACGAACGACACATAAACTTAATATGTGCTTCAATATTGAGATGTTTATAAAAAATAACGGCGAGATTTTTAACAGAAGTACTGAATGGTATAGGATGCCCATCAATTTGGACATGAACCAGATCAGAGACCCCAGAATTAGCACGTGGTCACTAAAACAATCTGGGTTTTATGATGGGTGGCATAACCATGTAGACGACATGTGGAAAGATTACATTTACAGAGCAATTTCTTTGCAATTTTACTGTCCGAATATGGTGTTATATCCCCAATGCAGCCACTGACCTGTTTCACCCAAGTACACACTCTAGATTTGCTACTGTTATCAACCATATTAATACTTAACACAGATGCTAAAATAAAAAAACACAAGAGTGATCCATTAGTAAAAGTTTTTATGTCTCAGCCAAAGGAGGTGATGCTTTGACATTTTCCCTCTGGAACCAGCAAATATCTAAGTGGATATTTTTCTCTTCAACTATATTTTGCTTACTTAATCTTACTAAAGCTAAGCTAGCTAATATCACCCTAACATTTATTTGAAAATTTTGTCCGACGTTATGGGTTTCCTGCCAGGCTTTATGGTGATCAGCGTCATAATTTTGATAGCACTAGAATTATTTATATATGTAATTTGACAGTGGTTATGGAAAGCCATACTACTCCGTATCATCCTACGGCTAATATAGAGAGTTTAACCACACCCTGTTGGGCACCCTTGAACCAGTTCAGAAAACAGACATGAAGAAATACATCCACACACTCATTCAGCATGAATCAATGGTGCATTACCATGTGTTTGAGGCATCCACTGGAGCTATCAATGTGGCCAAAATGTCAACTCAGTGCCCAGTGTAGTATTAATCACCCTAATCCCTAATATACACCCAGCAGGAATAGTACTATTTTTCATCTTCTTAAGATTGTAGGTTAATAAAACTATATAACCAATGCTGTATTTACGTGACAATAACCCAGCAAACACGAGGCGTTGACAAAATGTTGTTTAAATGTTGGCCCACTATCTCCGCCATAAGGCCAATATAAAAAAAACATCAAGTGAACTTCTCGAAATGGTTACGTTTTTTAAAGGATCGGAGACTGCTGGAATACCTAATACACAACGTAATACGCATGCGCGACGTGGAGCTTCTTACGGGGCTGAGACTGATGACAGATGCCAGCACCCCCTGGCGAATCAAGCTACAGGTACAGCTCTCTGTGGACCTCTGGCCAAGGCTGTCCTGGACTGACAGTGAGCAGTGTATGGACACGTCTGCACCCCAGTGCCCCGCACAGTGAGTATCAGAGATGGACTTCTAGGGTCATTTCAATGCTGCATTGATTCCAAAAAAAGGAGTATTATAACCTTTAACCCTTTAAGCCCTCACGATGCATTAAAGCATCATTTTACATGCCTGAAAACAGACCTAATTTCCCTACAACCAAGGGTTTTAGAACAGAAATTTCCATGAAACTTGTTTACCAACACATGGCAATTTTCTTTAATTTTTAAGCCACATCAAATCATCTTCATCCACTACAAGTCGAGAATAGCGACAGCAATTCGCGGCTTGTAGTGGATGAAGATGATACCCATGTACCTTGGATACCTATGTTATGGGTCTACAGCTGTTATGAAAAAGCTTTACTTTTACAGTGCGGGGATCGACTTTAGACTATAGACGCAGATTCTAACCTCTAAAGACGGACCCTGCATTGGAAGAATTAAAATATTTCTATTGGCAGTAGACCCATAACATACGTATTCAAATGAAGCGGATAGAAGTAACTGAGACGATTATGATAATTTCAAATTGAAAAAAAGTCCCGCGTAGTAGGGGTAATGTCAAACACCCTTGAAATTTCTTATCAGGGTTGAAAATGATCGGAAAAAATAAAAATCACTTTTTTCGTCATTTATACATTTTGCAAGTTTTGCTATTTACCAGTTTACCATCCCTCTATAGTAACAAAGACATGAAGTAGTCAATTTTTGCTGCATGTACAATACAAAATATAGGGAAGTCAAATATTAGAAATTTGAATACTGTAGATCGGTGATATGCGCGAAGTTTTAGTTTTCGCGAATTTCGCGAGGAGGACAAATTCGTAAATTTAAGAATCATCGAGATCGATAACGGGCGAATTTTAGCCTTCGCAAAAAGTCACAAAATCACAAATTCGCAAATATCTAAACACGTGAAAATATCCAGATCTACAGTACATGTATTTAACACAGTGAACATATTTGATGATGTATGTTGTTGTCTTGTCAGTTATAACAGTGACACACCACCTTTACTGATGATTTCTATCGATGGGTATCGCTGGGATTATTTATCACGAGGCAAGAACCCTACTCTGGAGAGACTGGTGAAATGTGGATCAAGCAGTCCTTATCTGAAATCTGTCTATCCGACCAGGACCTTCCCCAACCACTACTCCATTGCCACGGTGAGTGAGGTCCTAGGAAACTGATGAGGCTGAGCCAGAGGCTGAGATATTTTTGTTGAAAATATGTTATTCATGGTTCCAAGAATCAATAAGTAGTAAATTGTAGGTCTACTAACTTTGGAACAAGTGTTTTAAACTTATGACGTTTCGACACGCTTCGGCAAGCCTTGATCACACTGGTGGCCTGGTGGTGAAATGGCTCAGACATCGGCGGAATAATCTTTAATATTAACCTTTTAATATGATTTTTAATATTTTTGTATAAACCATGCAGACCAATGTTTTTTTTATTTGAAATCATCATCAATTTCTCAGTTAGCTCGTTCTGCTTCATTTGAATACTTATGGTCTGGGTCTACGGCCATTAGAAAATATTTTAATTCTTTCATTACGAGGACCGTGTATAGACGTCTGAATCTGACGTTTACAGTCGTCACAAACGTCAGATTCTGACTTCTGAAGACAGTCCCCGCGCTGAAAGAGGTAATATTGAACCAGCGTCGTAGACGTTGGGCCATCATTAAACCAACATTGGCCTAGCATAATTATGCACCTGTATATATTTTTGGTTTCTACGCTTTCCAGAGTGTCTTTTTTGCTACTATTTATAATTAGTATATTAAACATAGTAGCTATTTTATCTCTGGTTTTGGTGCGGGAAGCAAAATGATAGACCCCCATGTTATCTTGGCTATGCCTTTTAATTTTATTTTAAGAAGTAGTCTTTTGTATCACCGAAATACCCAGTTTTTATTATGGCAATGCCACCTAACATGATTTTAGTTGTTTATCATACCATGTATATTGACTCATATGATTTTAACAAACTAACATTCTTGTATATACATGTACATATATCTCTCTTATTACTATGACAAATAAGTCTGTAATGACTTTTATTTCTGTCAATAAAATATCTGTCTGTCTGTGGTTGCTGAATAAACAAGTAAATAAAATAGGCAATTAATTAAAAAATACTTTGAGACTTTAAAGTACACTGAATACCTTCAATTTTGTATTATTTGTTATAGGGACTTTATCCAGAATCTCACGGGATTATTGATAATAATATGTACGACATGAACCTGACTGATCGATTTTCTACCAAAGATTCATCCAACCCGGATTTTTGGGGAGGTGAACCGGTAAGATTCTTTGTCCATTGATGCAAATCGCAGAGGATGAAGATGACTTGACCTCCTCTAATCAATTCCTGCCTACTTCGCCTTTAAATATCTAGTACCTAGAGCTGTGAGCTATAATAGAAAAATACAAGTTTTACTGACGGGAAGTAGTATCTTGCTAATGCGAAGTTACTTACAATTTTCTTGAATTTTAAATTTCAAAATATTAGTGCAAGAGAGATGTTTCACTTTTAAAAAGTAGGTATTCGATATACAGCATCATAGGTAAGAAGTGTTATTCGTAGGTATTTAGGCTCAGGCCAGTTATCTAATACAAATTTTCAACCCTCAACATTACTCATATTCGTTTAATTTAAGACAATACATTTGTAAGTAGTATTGTTTAGATATTCGCAAATGTCAATGAAACATATCTAAGACACATTTAATACCGATTTTGTCGCGCGGAAACTACTTGACACACCACAAATAAATTTATATTTTTTTCGCGCATTTGTTGCGCATACTTTAGCGCAAAAGCTACATTTTACTGTTACTATCTCCATATTCCCAAGTAAATTAATGTATTTCATTTCAGATCTGGAATACAGTAGAGCAGATGGACGATGGGGCTGGTGTAGCCATGACGATGCTCTGGCCGGGGTCTGATGTGGAAATACAAGGTATCAAATATAATATATAAATATATTTTTTTAATTGCTGGTAATTCTAATTTGACACCGCCCACGATCTCTTAACGACACTAGAACCTAGTTTTAACAGCTAGGTATTATTTAAAAATGAGAAATATAATATATGTTTTTGTAATGGTCTTGAAGTATATTATGTCAAACTTCATCCGAGGGGTGTATTATAATTATAGTCTCACAGTAAATTATGTTATGATTTTTTTATCTACAGCAAGTTAATATTTTAGGAACAGCCCAGCAAACACGAGACGTTGACGTCGAAGACGGCGGGCCAACATTAAAACAACATTGGGTCAACATCTCGTTCCTTATTTTTGTGTTCTTGTTTTTTAGGAATGCGACCCACAAGATACACAGATTATGACGAGTGAGTAGCAACCTAACCCTGGTTCAACCTACTCCTGGTGCTATTCAATTGTGTCTTTATATTTTCAAATATTGAAGTAATTACTAAATGGCAATGTTTTAATTTTATACAAATATACTCCGATCTAATATATCGAGTTGAACTTATAAATGTCCTGATTTAAATAGGTGTGATGATTTAGAATTGAACTCCCATCAGATTAATCTTATATTAATTTAAACTTATTTTCATTACATCTTAGTGACTGAATTTTTCTGATTAAAATTTGAGAAAAATGAGATAAGATGAATGATGAGTCTTTTGTACGAATTTTGGCTTTTATAGTGCTTGTAAATTTACCTGGAAATACCATGCTTGGGAAAAAACAAAATATTGGCTATTTTAGCTTCTACAGTCGTTTTTAATTATTATTATTATTGTGAATGAAATGTGGGTTTCAATATCTAGATTTTAAAATGTTTGGCCTCAAATTAAACAAATAATGAGTAATTTTAACCCAATTAAATTTAGGTGGTAGCAAGACAACTTTAAAATTTAACATTTCAATTCTATAATATTGAGACTTAATACTGCTTATTTCATCTTACTTATTTATGTGTTATTATCTAGCTATATACCTCATGTTGACCGTGTGGACACAATTCTGGGGTGGCTAGACGGGTCAGAGGGCATTTACCCTGACCTCATCACATTATATTTCCACACTGTGGACGGCGTGGCCCACGATGGAGGGCCAGAATCATTGTGGGTACGGAATCACTTCATAAATACACCATTTTAGATATTATAATCAGGATTATGTCTGTTTTTCAGTTGTTTCTTTTTTAAAAAGAACATTTGAAGGAGAAACGGGTAGAAATTTGAATTTTGAATCAAATTATATAATATATATATAAGTCTTTACACACTATTTTAACAGAATTTATTTTAACTTTTTTGTAATTAGAAAATGCCACTAATTGTCATAATCATAATCTTAAGAAATCGGAAGTGCGGAAAAGTGCACAATCCAAGATGGCGTCCAAGATGGCGTCTGGCAGGTACAAGTTTCAAGGCCAAATGTGATTTTTTAACAAATAGAGGTAGGAACAAGTGTGAAACCTCAATTTTATTTTAAGTGGCCAATCCATTTATGGTACTATTTTTATGATTCAAGGTCACATTCAAGGTCAAAAGGTCAATTCAAAGGTTAAAAAATTTAAAAAAAATTGTTAACAAATATAAATAGCAACAAGTTCAATACCTTTTTAGGTGTGATGTTGACTGGATCATCAATTTCTGAAACAATTTTGATGATTAAAGGTCATCTCCAAGGGCAAAGCATCAATGTCAGGGTCAAGTAACTGAAAATGTGATTTTTATTAAGTAAACCTAAGAACAAATAGCATGCCTCGTTTTTGTATTAAAAATTGTATCGGCCCGATCACTTAACCTAGGCCTACTAGTGAGGGTAACTTCGGGATGGCTTTCGAATCCATATGTTTTTTTATGCACGAAATCGTAGGATTCTGCTTTTCCCATCATATTAAGGTCATCTGGAGGTCGTTTTCAAAATGGCCGCCTTTTTAATGGGCAATGACTATATGGCCGTAATTAAATTGCAATTGACTGCATCTAAGGACCCGCCTGTCCGATTTTCTAAATGTTTTTCTGTCTAAGCATTGGTTTTAAATGATCTCGAATCGCTTTCACTTGTTTTGAAATGACAAAATGACAAGGCCATGTTACAAGGGTCAAGGTCATGGTCACTTAATCCAAATTCATATTTTTGTTGGATTATTCATAAAAATATAATACGATATGATTTAAAATATTGTTAAATTAGTTGTTAATTGATTTTGTTATTGTTTACGGGTGATAAAATGTCAAGGTCATGCTGCACAGATCACGGCCATTTAATAATCAAAATCAGCCAAAATATTGGTCAAGTGCATACTTTGTGTTTAATTATTTAAATAAAAAACAAGATTATAACGAGTCCAACAGCTGTAAATTGGTTGTTGATTGGTTGATTGTTTTATTGTTATTGTTTACGGGTGATGAATATCAAGGTCATGTGGCACAGGTCGAGGTCATTGCCATGTAGGATTACAAATTAGACCAAATATCGGTTTCGTGCATATTTTTCCGGCTGTTTAAATATAATATATGCTGATACTGACTCTAATAGTTGTAAATTAGTCGTTGATTTATTTTTATTTCTGATGAATAGTACAATATCAAGTTCGTGTTGTAGCCTAGGCCTACAGGTCAAGGTACGATGTGATATATAATATCGCTAAATTAGTTGTTAATTGATTTTTTTTATTGTTTACGGGTGATAAAATATCAAAGTTGCGCAGTTGATTGTTTCAATGTTATTGTGTAGGGCTGATGTATATCAAGGTCATGTGGCACAGGTCGAGGTCATTGCCATGTAGGATTACAAATTATCCCAAATATTGGTTTCGTGCATATTTTTGCCAGATATATAAACAAAATATAAGTTGATACTGACGCAAATAGTTGTAAATTAGTTGTTGGTTGATTTTTAATTTGGATTAATAGTACAACATCAAGTTCGCGTTGTACAGGGCAAGGTCCTGGGCATCTACATGATCTAAAAAATGAAATTAGCCAAAATATATCCCACGTGCACACTAATAATTATTTAAATAAAATATAACATGACACTGACTCAAACAATTTTAAATTGATGTGAATCGGGAGCGATTTTATATATATATATATATGTTATACATGTATATCGGTTGCAGCTAAATGTCAATTTTAAAAAACAAAAAAATGTCCACAATGCCTATTGCTGGATAAATTTATTGGAAACCTATTCTTGATGTATGAGTTTATTAACTGGTTAACAATATTATCACTTGACGACGATATCAATTACAAGCACTAAAACAGTGATAAGTGCAACTACATAGCATAAGAACAATATAAGGACTAGACCATGAGCAGTTACATTGTAAGGGCAAAAACACTAAAGATGTGGGAATGAACAATATATCTACGGTACACGTAGCCTTGTGTTTTACCATACCTGAAATCAGCTGAAATGCATTGCTAAAAACTACAATTTAGATAACAATACAGCATAAACCACTAAACCATGACTACACAGCTAGAAGAGGCGCTAAATCGCGCCACAGAGGCGATAAAGGGCGATGAAAATGTGTTAAAGGGTAACAGGAAAACATTACATTGCAACAAAGGGGCGCTAAAAGGAAACAAAGATGCAATAAAACGTGATGGTTAGATGTTAAGGGGCGGCGAAAATGCGTTAAAGTAATGAATGGGTAGTAAAGGGCTACGATAGAGTTTTAAAGGGCACCGTAGAAACGTTAGATGAAGATGAGAAGGTGACAAAATGTGTTGTGTGAGTTAACTGGAGAATCAAAGGCGTCAACGGCGACAGAGTGACATTAAAGGGCAATGGGGAGGCATTGAAGGGTGATAAATTGGCGTTAAAGGGCAATAAATATATAATAAAGTGCAACGGAAAGGCCTTGAATTGCAAGAAAAAACACTCAAGGGCCAAAAAGATGCAGAAAGGGAAGTCATTAAAGTCTGACGGGGTGCATCAATAGGAGATGGTTAAACAATACAGGGTGATATAGAGACATTAAATGGGGACAAAAAGACATTAAGATCGATGTAGATGCATTAAAGTGCAATGAAGAGGCCTTGAAGGGCAAGGAGGAAGCATCAAAGGGCGCAAATAGCAATTGGAAGGTGATAAATGGTGATGGAAAGGTCTTAAGTGGTGCTAGGGAGGTGTTTAATGGCTATAGTGAGGAATTGAATTTCAACGAAAAAGCATTAAGGATCAATGGGGAAGGCAAAGACGCATAAACAGTAACGGTATGTCGTCAAACGCGTTGTTATGAGGGTATGTTAATAGGCGACGGTTATGCAATAAAAGGCAATGTAGCGAAAGTAAAGGGCGACAACAAAGCGTTAATGCTCGACGGGGATGAATTAAAGGGCGATGGAGAGGTGTTAAAGAGCGACGTGAAAGTGCCACAGAGTCGTTACCTTGCAATGGTTTTATGGTGACACACTAAAACGTGATGGGGAGGTGTTAAAGGGCAAGCGTGAGGCATTAGATTGAGACGCGTTAAGGGGCCACAGAAAGGCTTTCATTTGTAACAAAGATACGTTAAGGCGCTACGAATATACATAAAGGACAACGGATGCATTAATAAGTGACGGTTATGCAAAATTCAGGGCAATGTAGAGGAATTAATTTCGAAAAATGCATTTTAGGTCGATAGAAAGGTACCAAAGGGTGAAGGAGAGGTGCTAAAGAGTGATGAGGACGATTTAAAGGGCGACGCAGGGACGCCATATGGCGATGGGAAGGCTTTAAAGAGCGAATGATAGGCTTTAAAGGGCGACAAAGACACCTTAAGAGCTACCAAGATGCATTAAATGGCGACGAAAAGGTCTTCAAGCACAACAAAAAAGGCCTTAATGTGCCATGGAGACGCATAGAGGGCCACGAGAAAACGTTAAAGTGCGACAGGTGCGTTAATAGGTGACAATTACATATTAAAGGGCGATGTGGAGGCATTAAAGGCGACCATAAGGCGTTAAAAGTCAATCGGGAGGCATTGAAGGGTGACGAAGAGGCATTAAATGGTGATGGGAAGCCTTTTGTAGGCGAAGAAGAGGTATTAAAAAGCGCCAGAAAAGCATTTACGGTCATTGGAGAGGCGTTAAAAGGCCTCAGAGATGAGTTAAAGGGTGACGGAAAAGCGAAGAGGTGCTAGAAGGTGACGGAGAGGTGTTAAAGGGTAATGGAGAGGTAATGATGGGTGATGCAGATGCATAAAGGGCGACAGAAAATCATTAAAGAGAGACGCAGTGCTTTGAAAAGTGACAGTTTTGCATAAAATGGTGGTATGGACGAGCTAATGGGTGACCAGGAAGCGTCAAAGGGCATATTTTTGGTCACTTGGTCTTAAAATTGACCTTTTAATCTTCTGGGAGACTGTAAATCAATCAAATAATGCCAGAAGTTGATTTTCTGGTCAAAAATTACACAGAAAATAGGTATTAAACTTGTTCGTAGTGTTATCTGTTACAAATCATGTTTTTCGCTTACTTGACCTTGAAATTGAGGTTTTGACCCTGACGATAACCTTTAATCATCAAAACAATACCAGAAATTTATTATTTAGTCAAAATTACATCGAACATATTTATTACACTCCTTGCTATTTGTGTTTGTTGAAAATCATATTTGTTATACCTTTGATCTTGAAATTGACTTTTTGACCTTGAAGATGACCTTGAAGCTGACCTTCAATCACCTAAATATTACTATAAATGAATTTTCTAGTCAAAAATCACGCAGAAAAGAGGTATTACACTTGTTCGTTGTGTTACCTGTTACAAATCTTATTTTTCGCTTACTTAACCTTGAAATTGAGGTTTTGACCTTGAAGATGACCAGTGATCATCAAAAAAATACAAGAAATGGACTATTAAATTAAAGTCACATAAAACATAAATATTACACTTCTTGCTATTTGTGTTTGTTAAAAATACCTTTGACCTTGGAATTGACCTTTTGACCTTGAAGATTACCTTGAAGATGACCTTCAATCACTAATATAATACGATAAGTTTATTTTCCAGTCAAAATTCCATGAACTGAGGTATTACACATATTCCTAGCATAATTTAAGAAATGCAATATCCAGTGAAAATTACACGAAAAAGAGGCATCACACTTGTTCCTACCCTTATTTTTTGAAAAATCATATTTGACCTTGGAATTGACCTTTGACCTTGAATTTAGCCTTGTTCCGCATCGAATATTTCTTAAGATTTTTAGTATGTTATTCTGGATGTATTGGTGAAGCCAAAACACCTAAAATTAGTTCTGTTGCAATTTGTTCAAGGTCAAATGACTTTTTGACTGGAGTATCCATCCATGACAGTAAAGAGTGACCAAGAAACTGTAAAAGGATGATAAATAGTCAAGGAGAATTTGGCAGTTAAATATTTATATATATTTCTATATATACATATGTATACATTGCCCCCTCACCATTTCGCCCATGAATAAAAGCCTACACCGCCTCTATTAAAAGTGGTGGAACAGATTTCAGCCGGTGTTAATACACATAGTTTAGTCTTAAAAAAAAGATATAAAATAGTTAAGTTTAAATTAAGTCATGAATGAATGAAAGCAACATTTTACCATCCAGGTCTTTATTCTCATTTATGGATGTATCAAGCACATTTAACCCTAAGTGCTGAAATAAAGGTATATAAATCTCAGAGACCAAAAGGATTATTTAAATTTGACATCATCATAAATGTCTTAGTTGGCTCTTTTTGTTTATTTAAATACCTATGTTATGGGTCTACGGTCATTATAAATATTGTTACTCTTTCAGTGCGGGGATGGACTTTAAACCTCAGAATCTGACGTCTACGGACGTCAGATTCTGACGTCTAAAGTACCTCCCACGCAATAAGGGTTGCATTTTAAAATAATACCATATTTTTTTCAATTTCTTTCGCAATGGGATCTTAATTACTTTTGCCCATACTTAATTATAATGTATCCATTGGACACATGGCCATTGTTGTACATGTATTTGTTATGATTGTTTGTTAGGTTGGTGACTCTATGGCTGAGCTCGACGTTTACCTGGATCGCTTGTTGGATGGGATTTACCGTCTCGGGCTTCTCTCCTGTGTCAATGTCATGATCGTCTCAGATCATGGTCAGTGTGATCTTTTGACATTAAAATATGCTACATTTACTTATGAATACCACACTCTTTTGCTGCTAGAGCCGCATATATTATATATTTTCGTGTAAGTTTCAACTGAGCAAAATACCACTGAAATTGATAATATAGTTTATGGATTGTCGAAAGTTAATAAAAATAGTTCAATATATAAAGTCTTCTCAAAATTTGAAAAATGCAATTGGGTTTAAACGTCTATCTTAAATATGGTATTACAAAAATTCAGCCTACATTCAGGCCTACAAGACATAAATGGTAGTATAAATACTGTAGGTAGCAAACTTACACTGCCCTGGGTCGTCACTCTATTGTTAAAATAGCATATTCATCTACAAATGTGAAGTTCTAATTGTTCATACTGGCCCTGTTAGCCAGGCTCAGATAGTTATATATATCTCGCCCTCTGCCATGTTTCTTCGGAACAAGTTGTGGAGGGTGTTTTTGCTTACTATGCTCTATAGTCCAGTTGTCAAATGGCATTTTTTTACTCAAGCGTGTTTCGCGGTATGGACGATGTTTTATGATTGATTCTGGTTCTAAGGGATGTCCTGAGCAGGAATCAGCCGGGTGCCACTTTGGCACCCTTGGGCGGAATTTTTTAGAGGCAAAAACAAAATGGCCGCCAAATATTTCAAGGTCAAATATGATTTTTCAACAAATGAAGTCAGGAACAAGTGTGATACCTCATTTTCATGTGATTTTGACTGGGCAATCCATTTCTTGTATTATTTTGATGACCCAAGGCCATCTTCAAGGTCAAAAAGACAATTTCAAGGTCAAAGAAGCAAAAATACCATTTTAAACAAATAAAGATAGGAACATGTGTAATACCTCTTTTACATGGGTTTTTATCTAGAAATGAATGTATGTTATTATTCTGTTGATCCAAGGTTAGCTTCAAGGTCGAAAGTCTTTTCCAAGGTCAAAAACAAAATGGTTGCCAGATATTTCAAGGTCAAATATGATTTTTCAACAAATGAAGCTAGGAACAAATGTAATACCTCATTTTCATGTGATTTTGACCGGGCAATTCATTTCTTGTATTATTTGCATGATTCAAGGTCATCTTCAAGGTCAAAAGGTCAAATATCAAGGTCAATTAAGCAAAATTACCGTTTTTAACAAATACAGCTAGGAACATGTGTAATACCTCATGCAATTTTGACTGGCCATTCCATATCTGATATCTTGATTATTCAAGGTCATCTTCAAGGTCAAAGGGGTCGATTTCAAGGTGAAGTAAGAGAAAATATCATTTTACAAATAAAGCTAGTAATGTGTGTAATACCTCTTTTTATGGGATTTTGACTGACAAATCCAATTATAGTATTATTTGAGTGATTAAGGTTATCTTCAAGGTCAATTTCAATTCAAGGTCATCAAAATTCAATTAACAATCATAAATAGCAAAAAGTGTTGTACGTCTTTTTGGTGTAATTTTTGGCAAATAATCCATTTCTGCTACTATTTTTATGATTAAAGGTCATTTTCAAGGTCAGTGTGTCAATTTCAAGGTCAGGTAAGCGAAAATATGATTTTCAACAAATAAAGCTAGGACAATATCTTTCTGGTATGATTTTGGATTTTTGAGGTGATCCTGTAGGCCAAATGTAAATATCAAGGTCAAATTTTAATTGTAACGTAGTATTCAACATATTGGAGCACACATAATAAATTGTCTTGGTGTATCTTTAACTGGATAATTTAATTCTAGTAGGGTTTTAATAAATAAACATCATCAGAGTGAAATGATCAGACAACTAGAAGGCATCAAAGGGTCACGGAGAGGCGTAAAATAGCGACGAAAAAGCATAAAAGATCAATGGAGAGGCGGTAAAAGGTCACACAGAGGCGGTAAAAGACAATGGGGAGGCATTAAAGGATGTCGACGAGTCGCTAAAAGGCGCCCCAGAGGCGTTAAAGAGCGAGTAAGAAGGGTTAAAAGAAGATGAGTAGTCATTAAAGGGCAATGAGGAGGCATTGAAGGGCAATGAGGAGGCGGTAAATGGCAACGAGGAGGCGTTAAGGGGCAAAAATGGGGCGTTAAAGAGCGACAAGATGCATTAAAAGGTGGCGGGGTGGCATGAAAGGGCTATGGAATGCTGACAAGGAAGTACGTTAACGGGTGATGGGGCAGTGCTAATGGTTGATGGATAGGTGTCTAAGTGCAATGAGAAGGCATTAAAAAAGACAGAGAAATGTTGTAGGGCAATTGAGATGTGTCAAATGGTGACGAAGAGACGTCAAAGAGCGATGGAAAGGCGTTAAAGGCCGAAAAAGTGTTAAAAGTGATGTAGATGCATTAAAGTTTGATGGAGAGGCGCTAATAGGCGCTGCAGATGCGTTAAATGGCGATGCGAATGTGTTAAAGGGCGATGGTGAGGCATTAAATGGTGATGGGAAAGTGTTAAATGGCGCTGGGAAGGCGGTAAAGGGTGATGAGGAGTCGTTAAAGGGCGAACATAAAACGTTAAACGACTATGGATAAGCGCTGAAGGGCAATGGGGAGGAGTTGAAGTGTGCTGGATAAGCGTGTGAGGGTGGGTGGTGAGTGTTAAAAACAACGGAGCATTGCTAAAAGGCGACAGAGAAGCGTTAAATGGTGACCTAGACGTCAAAGGGCGACGGAAAAGTAATAAAGGTTGATGGAGATGCATTAAAGGGTGATGGAGAGATGCTAACAGAGGCGCTGCAGTGCGTTAAATGGCGATGGGAAGGCGGTAATGGGCAATGAGGAGGCGTTGAAGGACAACGAAGAGGAGCTGAGGGTGACGGGATGTGTTGGTAGGTGGCATGAAAGGGCTATTGAATGGCGTTAGAAGGTGACGAGGAAGCATTAAATGACCGGTGGTGCTAAAAAGTGATGGATATGTGTTTTAGGGCGTGAGAAAGCGTTAAAAATTACGGGGAATCGCTAAAAGAACTGAGAAAAATTAAATTATGACGGAGAGACGTCAAAGAGTGACGCAAAGGCGGTAAAGGGCCAAGAAAAAGTGTTAAAGGTTGATGGAGATGCACTAAAAGGTTGATGGAGAGGCATTAAAAAGGTGCTGCAGATGCGTTAAATAGTGATGCTAAAGGGTTAAAGGGCGGTGGAGAGGCGGTAAATGGTGATGGAAAGGAAATTAAATGGCGATGGGAAGCCAGTAAAGGGCGATGAGGAGGCGTTAAATTTCACCGAAGAAGCGTTAAAGGGTGACGGAAAGGCATTAAAGGACGAAGAAAAAAGATAAAGGTAGACCCAAAAGCATTGAAGGGCAATGAGAGATGATAAATGGCGATGGGGAGGCGTCGAAGGACCATGGGGAGGCGTTAAAGATTGATGGTAAAGCGTTGAAATGTAACGGAGAGTTAAATTAAAGAGCAATGGAGAAACGTTTAGTGTGAAGAAGAGGCATTAAAGGGCGACAGAAAGGCCTTCAATTGCAATAAAGAGGCGTTTAACTAAAAGGACGTTCAGGACGAAGAAGAGGCGTTAAAGGGCGAAAGAAAGGCCTTCAATTGCAAAGAAGAGGCATTAATCTAAACGCTACGAAGACGCATTATTGTCTCCCTTTAGCGCCTCTCCATAGCCCCATAATGCCTCTCTCTCTCACCTTATAAGGCCATCGGTTGCTCTGTAACGCCTCTTGTGGCCCATTACCGCCTTCTCATTTCTTTTTAATATGCCTCCTCATTGCCCTTTAATGCCTTCTCATTGTCCTTCATCGCCTTCTCATTGTCCTTTAATACCTCCTCATCGACCGTAAGAACTTTTCCATCTCTCTTTAACACATCTCTGTTAATTGCCATTCAATGCCTTCGAGCCGATGTCTTCACCTTGAGCATGTTTGATTATTTAAACCCAACAGAATTAGATTATCCAGTCAAAATAAAACCCAACACAAGGTAGTATAAGTACTCCAATTTCTACCTTATACGCTAAAACATATATTTGTCCTTGAGAATGACTTTAAATCACCAAAGTAATAGGAAAAAGACATTTTTCGCTCAAAATCTCACAAAAAAAAGTTTTTTACACATGTTCTAGCTGTATTTGTTGAAAATCATATTCTCCTTTACTTGACCGTGAACTTGACATTTTGACCTTAAAGATGACCTTTTATCATCAAAATAGTATCAAGAATAGATTATTCAGTCAAAAATCACGTCAAAAAGACGTATTACACTTCTTCCTATTTTGTTTCTAAAAGATCATATTTTTACATTTTGACCTTAAAAATGACCTTTCGACCTTGAAAATGACCTTGGATCAGCAAAATAATACCATAAATGGATTTTTCAGACAAAATCACATGAAAAAGAGGTATTACACATGTTCCCAGCTTGATTTGTTAAAAATGGTAATTTTGCTTATTTGACCTTGCAATTGACTTTTTGACCTTGAAAATGACCTTGAGTCATGAAAATAATACAAGAAATAGATTGCCCGGTCAAAATCACACGAAAATGAGGTATTACACTTGTTCCTGGCTTCATTTGTTGAACAATCATAGTTGACCTTGGGATATCTGGCGGCTATTTTGTTTTTGACCTTGGCAATGCCCTTTCGGCCTTGAAGATGACCTTGGATCACCAAACTAATACCATAAATGGATTTTTCAGACAAAATCCAATGAAAAAGAGGTATTACACATGTTCCTAGCTTTATTTGTTAAAAAGGGTATTTTTGCTAATTTGACCTTGAAATTGAGGTTTTGACCTTGAAGATGACCTTATATCATAAAAATAATACAAGAAATGGATTGCCCAGTCAAAATCACATGAAAATGAGGTATTACACTTGTTCCTGGCTTCATTTGTTGAAAAAAACATATTTGACCTTGAAATATCCGGCGGCCATTTTGTTTTTGCCCTTAAAAAATTCCGCCCAAGGGTGACAAAGTGGCACCCGGCTGATTTCTGCTCGGGATACCCCATAGTATCAGAATCAATCATAAAACATCGTCCATACCGCGAAACACGCTTTAGTCAAAATCCACTGGACTAACTGGGCAACTGCTGAACATGGACTTAAATCTCATTTTCAGTGAGTTGGTGAAGACGGGGTGAATGATATTGTATAGTCGTCGGAATTTTCTTCTAAATCTGCTATGCTTGTGTTATCATTTGGGAAGACTAGTTGTCACCGGTTGAATTGTGACTGACATAAATATAAATGTATGACACAAATTGCTGATATAATTTTTTTATAGTTCTGTTCGTTTTAAGCGCCTGCATTATTACTATCGGAATAGGTTTAGACCCGAGCAACATCACATAGTCCCCCAGCAAACACAAATCATTGAACCAATGTTGTTTTAATGTTGGATCAACGTCTGCAACGCTGGCGCAACAACAGAGCAACACTGGGTCAATGTGTCATATTTGCTGGTCTCCAGTTGGATTAGTAGATACACGCTAGAGACACCTGGTGAGTAGCCGTCACCTATAATAGTCATGTGCTAAACAAAATCATGTGCCGCCTAGCGAGTGTCAGCAAGACGTCACCATAATTTTTTCATAGCGAAGTTGGGAATAGGTCTAGATATTAAGCACAAACAAATAGATAAACAAATACATAGATAAAAGAAGAGTTGGAACATAAGAACATAAACAATACGCTAATGCTTGTACAATATTAAGTAGTACTCAATAGTGCTTTATCTGCTAGTAGCATTCACTTTCTGATCTACTGAGACGTCTACTGAGTTGACAACTATATCAAATCAATAGACTAAAAAAAATACAAGGGAATGTCGCACCATCTTTATTTTATTTTTGCTTGAATAGTTTTTGGTAACTTAATTGTTAATCACATGTATACACATACATTCTACAGGAATAAAAAATACTATTTTGAGCTATTGATAATTCTGCGAAACGCAGTGAAGTCAACGGATACCGGTGGAAATGATGCTATATAAGACCC
>OZ024902.1:132685602-132968102 GCA_964017125.1 Flabesymbios commensalis
AAAATGTTTTACACCACTGTATAGTATAAGGTCTTAGTTAACTTTTGACAATTTATTTACGCTCAACTGTCAAAGGAGAGTTTTTTACAGAGCAAAATGTAAGATCGCCGAAATCGGTAATGGAAAAAATCAAAACCAGACATATTTTGTTACCCTACATTTTATCAGCGGTGGGTCGACAGTTACGGTAAGTGTAGTATTCTTTATAAAAGTAAATAATACCAACAGGAGAAAAACCAGAATGGCCGCCAAAAACAGCAAAACACGATATTGATCAGTAGATGTTCACGCTTGAATTTTTGGTTTGAGAAGTGCAACATGCAAATCTTATGTTACCGATATTACTATTGCTAAATGTAAACAGGTCTGCTTTTTGTAATTAGGAACAACATTTTCTTTTGTCTCTATTAGATGTATGTGTAATAAATATAGTTTATGTGTAGTGCATGTAAAAACGTAGATTGGAATAAGTTAGGAGCTTTGTTGAAAATGTTCCAGACAGTCGAATGTACTAATAACATAGATGTTGATCTGGACTGGGAATGTTGGCTCCAGTGCTATGGTGATGCTGTTAAAACATGTGTACCCAAAATTACCGTGAGAAGATCAAATATAGCCTTGGGAATTTACCATCTTGGTTTGACTCAAGTGAAACGTCTAAAAAGGAGGCAAGCTTGTACAATAGTTAGGAACTTGATTCATTGGAAGCTCATCCATCATTGGAATAAATTTAGAAAAGTAAGAAATTAATTACATAAATTATCGCAGTTCAAGCACAACCAGTTCATTGCTGAATTGCCTGACACACTAAAGAAAAACCCTAAACGATTCCTATTAGTCTTATTAGTCTTATTGTAGATCGAAAACAAAAAAATGTACATAAAACAAAATGTCATGAAGGGTCTAATCGCCACGAATCCCAATGATATGTTCAATACATATTTTGAATTAGCTTCTAGTAACAACACTGGTGAGTCAGACAATCAGTGTAACTACTACACCAGGGGCCCATCCCAAGCTCATATGTAACAGATAATCAGCGTAACTACTGCACCAGGGGCCCATCCCAAGCTCATATGTAACAGATAATCAGCGTAACTACTACACCAGGGGCCCATCCCAAGCACATATGTAACAGATAATCAGTGTAACTACTACACCAGGGGCCCATCCCAAGCTCATATGTAACAGATAATCAGCGTAACTACTACACCAGGGGCCCATCCCAAGCTCATATGTAACAGATAATCAGTGTAACTACTACACCAGGGGCCCATCCCAAGCTCATATGTAACAGATAATCAGCGTAACTACTACACCAGGGGCCCATCCCAAGCTCATATGTAACAGATAATCAGTGTAACTACTACACCAGGGGCCCATCCCAAGCTCATGTGTAACAGACAATCAGCGTAACTACTACATCAGGGGCCCATCCCAAGCTCATATGTAACAGATAATCAGTGTAACTACTACACCAGGGGCCCATCCCAAGCTCATATGTAACAGATAATCAGCGTAACTACTACATCAGGGGCCCATCCCAAGCTCATATGTAACAGATAATCAGCGTAACTACTACACCAGGGGCCCATCCCAAGCTCATATGTAACAGATAATCAGCGTAACTACTACACCAGGGGCCCATCCCAAGCTCATATGTAACAGATAATCAGTGTAACTACTACACCAGGGGCCCATCCCAAGCTCATGTGTAACAGACAATCAGCGTAACTACTACACCAGGGGCCCATCCCAAGCTCATATGTAACAGATAATCAGCGTAACTACTACACCAGGGGCCCATCCCAAGCTCATATGTAACAGACATTCAGTGTAACTACTACACCAGGGGCCCATCCCAAGCTCATATGTAACAGATAATCAGTGTAACTACTACACCAGGGGCCCATCCCAAGCTCATGTGTAACAGACAATCAGCGTAACTACTACATCAGGGGCCCATCCCAAGCTCATATGTAACAGATAATCAGTGTAACTACTACACCAGGGGCCCATCCCAAGCTCATATGTAACAGATAATCAGCGTAACTACTACACCAGGGGCCCATCCCAAGCTCATATGTAACAGATAATCAGTGTAACTACTACACCAGGGGCCCATCCCAAGCTCATGTGTAACAGACAATCAGCGTAACTACTACATCAGGGGCCCATCCCAAGCTCATATGAACATACAATCATCGTAGCTACTCCACCAGGGACCCATCCCATGCTCATATGTAACAGCCAATCAGCGTAGCTACTACATCAGGGGCCCATCCCAAGCTCATATGAACATACAATCATCGTAGCTACTCCATCAGGGGCCCATCCCAAGCTCATATGTAACAGACAATCAGCGTAATAGTCGAGGAGCTTTTTCAATCCCGTGGGAATTGTTGTATGATGCTAAGCCATCAACCAATGTCTCAAGGGCATTTAAAGTAGCAATAAACAACATGTTAGCAGTCTGAAATATGTGAGGGGGGAATGGGGGGGGGGGTATAATAAGAAAACTATAACATTTTTCTTGGCTGACTTTGGGAATGCGCATTAAAAAAGTATCCAGAGGATATTTTTGCCACATTTTTGCAACTCGTCCCTCTGGAGCAACAAGGTTCCAAGTCCATTTTTGATTGAAAAGTCACCCGGAGTGCAACAATGTGTCATGTTGCTTTCGCACATTGTTGATCAAACGTAATAGTTTAAAGATACAAAATAAAAAGGTGCCATTGTAAGTTGGGACCTTCTTGTGTGAATTGCGTTTCATTTTAACATGTTTGGTGAGGTTTGAAAGAAAGTTCCAAAACAAGATGGCACCTTGTTGCAGTAATCAAATATTGACTTGGCCCCTTAAATCACTGTCGATCCTATTGATTTTTCATTAGATTCATGAGTTTTGATTTTTTCACAGAACGTAATTCAACCCTTAGAGCGCTGAAAGTCAATATTGAAAAAAAATAACATAATTCGTAGAATGTAATTTTGTCGTTTCCTGTACATGTGTATGATTATGATACTGCTAATGTTTGTTGACTTCATTTGGTACATCGGTCATCTGGTACCATTTATATCAAATGAGAATTATCCCATATTGTTGTATGAATGAATTATGAAGTCAAAATAGTGGATGGGGTACCCTCACTGGTTACATTTTTTAGACCCTTTGTCATAACGTAATCGTCATTGTTATAGTTATAAACAATTTTAATACCACTCTGGCCACATTTGTTCCTGGAATATATTTCGGATGAAACATATGTGAAGTTTAGATTTTTTCGTCAAGCGTAAACCCACTATTAGAGCGCTGAAAGTCAATAATAAGAAAAACTTAACACGGTTAATAGTATGTAACGTTTCCGTTCCCTGTACATTTGTATGATTATGAGCATTCTAATGTGTGCAAATATCAGTTGATACATCTGTCATCTGGTACCACTATATCAAATTATAAAAAAGCTACCTTGTTGCATAAAAGACTTATATGACTTCAAATGTCCGGATCAGGTAATCTCACTGGTTACATTTTTTCGGCCACTTGTAGTAACAAAATCCTATTTGTATAGTTATAAACAGCTTTAATACCAATGTTGTTACATTTTGTCATTGAATACATTCAGGACAAAATATATATGAAGTTAAGATATTTTTGACGATATAAATATAACCTTAGAGGTCATCAGCTTCTGGGGTATTAAAATATCTTTACTGTTCACCGAGACGTAATGTTTCTGTTCCATGTGTAGTTGTACGAATATGCGCATTGTATCTTGTGTTTGTTGGATTTGCCGCAGCATACATTTGATATACCTATGTGTCTGAGAATTTGAATCCATGACCTGACACCCTGAGGGTGTATAAAGCAGAGATCAGTGGTGTGACTATGAAAGGAAATGGGGGGGGGGGGTGTAGGCTAATCCAGTACCGTTTCCTCCATGTATAGGTGCATTATACCTCTTCTGATATAAATATGTTTTACTGGTGTATGCCTTAAGACCATTATGATGTCATCAGACCTTACCTTTTTTCCCCTTTTTTTTATCAGTATGTGGCTTTAGTCTCTTGTAAATATGATGTCTAAGAGCAATAGTTGTTTTACGGAACCACTCTATGCCAATAACTGTTGCTTTAGAAAATTTATCACGAGCAACGTCTTGAAAATTTAACATTAGGAAAAGTCAGTGTTTGTTGTTCCCAGATATTTGCTGTTGTTGGCGAAGACTTCTCAAATTTAACAGACTTTCTAAGCTGATAGCTCACTGGATGTTTCCATTATGTGTTCACAGTGTCATAGATTTTGTAAATGCTAGAAAGTACATATACGTGTAACTAGAAAAAATATATATAAATACCTCATAATATCTAATTTGCCAGTAGGCCTACGTTTTATCATGTACTATTTTAGTATGAATATATATATTTTTTAAAGTAACAAAACATTATCCGAAATATTACACAACACTTCAAATTATCAGTTGTTTGGCTTGTCAGTTGTAGATAATTATTTATAAGTCTATAATTATTTATTTATCATTTAGTATTCCAAGACACAGATGACAATGCAGTAAAATGACAATGCCAAAGACCATTTTGATGTGGTTGTTATGAACAGGTCATATAATAAATTTACATCCAGCCTTCCCTTCGCAGGCATATTACCCAACAATGTGTCTTTTGTCCATTGCCAGCAAGTCGTGATATTTTATTGACCTCAACGAGCCTCATAATGCCCATTCAAACCAAGAATCTAGATTCCTTGTTCAATCCTATCAGTGGGACAGATATGCATCTGTTACAATTGACACACCTTCTAATAAAATAACTGAAATATTGCTAACAATCTATGTATATCAGCATGTGGTCCCTTACAATCCATAATACATTACTGACAAAGACAAATTTGTATGCCGCCTATGGGACATAATTTGTTTACATTACAAATGATGTGTTCGAGTAATTTGGCACAAACACATGTGAGGGCTATCGGCCCATAGTTTGCCGGAGAGTGCCGATCCCCTTTTTTAAAGACCGGGGCAACATTAGCCTCTATATATAGGGGTACGGGGGCATGCCCCCTGGAAAATTGTGAAAAATACATACTAAATAAGGCATTCTGGCGACATCTTTACACAAAATTGAGGAGTTAAGCAATCTCACAAGTGATCATTAATGGGGATTAAGTTTACCGGTATCTAATTTTTTTTTAACCTTATAAAGTTAACCGTCCTGACTGTGGGGGAGGGGGGGGGGGGTGCGAACGCACCCGACATCATTATTTCGGTGACAACATACACCATATCTTACACAGTAATATTACTATATTTACTTTAGCTTTAGTGTCTGTCATTAGATAGTCTAATACAAAACAAGCACAGAGATTGAGTTATCTGATTAAAAGTTATATAATGTATTGAATTTTACTCTACATAGCCTCCGGGTGGGTGGTATTGTTTCATTGAAGTGAAAAATACTGTTATTATTCAATATTTGTTTTATAATATGTCTTGATAGGCTAATTTATCTATTACTTAGTTTAATACTGGGTACTATGTGAAATATTATTCTAGCCTATTTTTTACTATCTGCTAGTCTAGGACTACCTTTAACAAGCTCAAATCTGGGCCTAATTTGTATTTGACTACATATGTGTTTAGCATATTTTAAGGTGGACTATTATTACTTTGTGACGATTTCATAATATTCCTTATTAAAAGTTTATTGATATTCTGTATGGTTATGGCAAGCTAAACTGCAATAATTTGACTATTGAACTATTGGACTATTATAATTGGGCTCAGTTGTAATGTTTAGACTAATATTAGTCTAAATGATATTTTTTGATTTATTTCAGTTTTTGAACACAAACAACATTCAGCTCTGTATAATGACATGTCAACTTTATAGCCAATCTACACCATGTAGGCCTCACTACTAAGTACTACTATAACTACATTAAAGTTGATACAGTGACACCAGAGTTGTTTTTTGAGTAAAGTACTACTAGAGCATGGTTTGTTTTTTCTATATTTCTACTGACACATTTCCACATCTACCCTGCACTTCTCTTTCTACGGACACATAATGTAGTACGCTACACTTTCATCGTTTCTCCTTTTCTTCAGTTAACATCCCTTTCATCACACGAAAACGCTATTTTTGAGGACCCAGTATCGTATTCTAATCCCGCTCAATGACAGAGTGACTTAGTCTATCACATGACGAGATCAGCCAATCACCGTTGTCATTCGGTTGTTACTTAGGGTGTAGAGAGGGACAAGAGAGGGACATGGCGCAATGGTTAGAGCGTAGCGCTCTGCCGATGTCGCTGCCTGCCGTGCGGTTTCGAATCCCGCTTGGTGCAGGATTTTCAGAGAAATATCATGTTTCTCCCCTCTCAATCTTGGGAGATTGTTAAAAGGGTGTGTCCTTGGGCAAGTCACTTCACCCTCAAATGCTTCACTTGACTCAGGTGAAAATGAGTACCTGGTAGGACAGAGGTGGCAATGTGTACGGAAAGTTTAATGCACCGAAACGGCTCCCGGGGAGTTGAAATGGCACACGAATGAACAGGTCCAGTGACCAGGGGGTAAGATTTAAAGTCCGATGATAAGTCTTCAGACTTGATATCAGTATATAAAAAACCTGCACCTTTACCTTTACCTTTAGAATATCATATTTGGACTGTAACTGACGGATTAATAATTAAAACTAATCGACTGAACAAAGATTATTATCTGAAAGCTATGTTGAATATTTCGTCTAATGGTTATTTTAATTCTGAGTAGCACGTAATTTGTATATTAAAATGCGACACAAAGATACATTGGATACTGCATTAAACCAATATCAGAATGATTATCTTATATAATATCAATTACAGAAATCGATCAACTTCTTCGACCAAACATACGATAGAGCTTGGCTCATTGTTATTTTGTTATTTTTGTGTACTACTCTCTGCGACGCTGGCCCAACGTTAAACCAACATGTCGTGTTAGCTGGTCGGATCAAACTGTAAAACCAGCGGGTTTAAGCAGCATTCTGAAGTTTTGTTAAAGTGGAGCGAAACTGCCTTTGTGAATGATTGTGACATGTACTACATTCATACGGTTTAACTCTCGTGTCAGTACATACATGTCTATTCAGAGCATTTCTCTGATTGTGAGAAATGTTCTAAAAGGTTTCTCACCAGAGTTATTTCGTTTGTGTGACATGCTACACATGCAAAAGGCCTAACACCAGTGTATGCGTTCATGTCTGGTCAGATTCCCAATCTGTGTGAGCTGTTCGTGCCATATTCCACATTCATAAGGTCTAGCACCAGAAAAAAGTGGTTGGATTCCCTACACGTGAAGCCCAATCTTTAAATCGTTAGTGTCTGTACCCACCCCGTGGCATATGCAGCATTCCAGAAATAACACACACCATATTCTAGGGTGGCCCGCATCGAAGCGTTTGTTTACAAAGCATTTTGCGGGTCTTCCTTGCATCTATTATTTAAAAAAACAAAACACTTCAACAGATGCAATACAATGTACCTGGAGCACAAATACATGAATTTCAAATATAACTGCCTTGAATCAATGTATCGTGTTTGCTGTTAATGCATGAAAGGAAGGAGGGTCTGGTGTAGTGGTTACACCAAAGACATGGCACATAGGAGCTACATCCACTCCCGTTAGACTGCTGAAGATTATATGCCCGGGTATTCCCTTCTCTTGAATTAAACATTGCATCATCACGCAGTAGGTAACTACAAGTAAAAATTCAAAATGTGGGAATATATGGGATAACAAATATAAATGAAAACAATACTTGTGAATTTATTATATATTTATTAACATTGCAGTATATTCATGATTGTCTAACCACGGCACTATAAGATACTATTCTTCAGACATAATTCAAACTGTTTGTTTGTCTAGAATTATTATCTTTCATCAGTGAAGCAAAAATGATGGGATCAGAAACGAAGACATAAGCAAACGTTGTTATAACATAAGCATGACGGAACCAGCACAAATAGATAAACAAACGTTGTTATATATTAAGAATAAAATAAAAATAAACAATGTTGTTATTTCATAAACATGACGGAATCAGAATGAATAGAGGCTGTTATATCATAAACATTACATAATCAAGGAAATAGATGTAAACAAAACGTGTTATTATATATATAATAGATTGTTCCTTGGCGCGAATCACACTTACTATTTAAGTACTCCGACGGACAGACAGACTGACCAACCAACAAGCACAAAACATAGACTTCTTGCTGCAGGTAATGATCAGTCTGATCACGCGAACATTGGGTAGTGAGTCTCTGCCCCTTAAGCATCAAATTCTTGACATGTAAAGTGGATTAAAAATATAACCAATTATGACGTTTATTCTTTATACCAGCACCATAGACATGTTAGATTATTGTTCAGCATCGATGTGAAATCGTGCACATTATTCACATAATATTTTTTTATAACTATTGCTATCAATATAACATGAAAATCTGATTAAAGTCATGGTTTTGTTTCGAAGCATACAGGACATACACATATTATAAATTGCAAAGGTGATTTTATTGCATAAAGGTTTGACGTTTTGTTGTAATGTTGATGTGTATCAGCAAGTCATATAATATGTTAGTAATTGTCATTCACATAATTTTACTTCATTAACATTTGTTGATTTTATTCTGTTTCAAACTATCTACCTGTGTGATTGATGTATGTTGATTGTATGTCTTTTCAGGCTGGTTATCTGAGTGAAACGTTTATGGCATGTTTTACATGCATAAGGTTTAGCATCGTCACCACTAGCGTGAGTTAAATCGTGCCTTTTTAAACTCATTGACTGTGTGAACTGCTTGTGACATGTACCACATTTATAAGGTTTAGCACCAGTGTGAGTGAGTTCATGTTGTTTAAGACTCGCTGGTCGTTTAAACTGTTTGCCACACATTTGACACATATACAGTTTAACGCTAGTGTGAATCACAACATGCTTACTTAGTCCAGATGACTTTATGAACTTTTTGTGACATATTTGACATTCATGTGGTTTAACACCACTGTGAATACGTTCATGGTTTCTTAGAGTGCCTGACTGTCTGAATGATTTGTTACATGTTTGACATTTGAAAGGTTTACTGCCGGTATGGATACGTTCATGTTCCTCTAGGGTACTTAACAGTGCAAAGTGTTTGTTACATGTTCCACATTTATAAGGTAGATCACCAGTGTGAATCAGTTCATGTTGTTTAAGAGCCTCTGGTCGTTTGAACTGTCTGTCACAAGCTTGACATTTATATGGTTTGAGATCACTGTGAACCAGACCATGCTCCCTTAGATGTGATGATTTTCTGAATGTCTTGTGACATATTTGACATTCATGTGGTTTAACACTACTATGAATAAGTTCATGGGTTCTTAGAGTTCCGGACTGTCTGAATGATTTGTTACATGTTTGACATTTAAAAGGTTTGCTACCAGTGTGGATACGTTTATGTGCCTTTAGAGAACCTAACTGCACGAAATGTTTGTTACACCTCACACATTCATATTTTTTTTTACTTTTTAAATCGCAAGAACCTTCAAACTTTTTGTAACTTGTTCGACCTTCATGCGATTTGATGGGAGGAGTTGGTTGGTATTTTTGCCTCAAAAGACTGCTTCTTGTAAAATAACGCTGCATAGTTTTAATATTTCTGCTAGTGAGATAAACATAAACCAGACTTTCATCTGTGATATATTGGGATAACCATTTATATTTGGCGGCCATTAAGAAGGAGTGACCTGGTTGTTCATGTAATCCATCATCCATGTTCACAGTTGGATATTTTTGTTGTATGCTGTAGCAACTGGTTTGCTCCTGGTCCTGACGTGAATCCTGATTATGAACCTTGAGTATTAATTTCTCCTTTCAGAAATCACATTTTAGCTCCACTGCGTTTTAAAATCTGAAACAAATTTGTTAAATAATACTTCAAAAATATTATCATTATTCCATAAAGCGTGTCATTTTTAATTTTTGTATATATGGATTTGATTTGATCTAAATTATACCACCTATTAATCCACCTGATGGGTTGAAGAATGTTAAAGCTATAGACGACTATATGTACCTGTCTATTTTTAGTTGTACCCCAGAGTAAACCGTCCACATCAAATGATGACTTAAGAACACAATTAGAAGTCTACTACCTGACTACCTGACTCCCCGCTTCACATGCTCGGCCAAATTAACCATGATAGAAACTGCTTATATAAAATATGGCCCACTTCCAGACACAAATTAACTGCATCAGATTAATCAATCCCTTAGTCATTTGGGCACGTCGATGAATATTGCTTTATGTTACTTTCTGCACGGTAACCAACATGCTTTTGATCGTTAAGAACACAATGAGCAGGTCTTGTCGAACAAAAACAATTTAAAAATGAATTGCCCCAATGAATAACCATATATTAAGACACAACAAACATAAATTATGAATAATCACTGAACATATAAAAATCAACCTGATATCATTAATATCCTGGTGAAATACATTTATAAAAACACAACCCAAAAAAGCAACCTAACTGTGGGGAAAGGGACTCACCTAGTTTCAATTAAAAAAAATGAAGAGTTGTCTGACGCCACTCCGCTTCTGAGAATTTGTGGTAATTGTAAGCCTATATTTCTCACCACAATTTGTTGTTTGTTCTGAAACAATAAAATACCGAAACATCAACATCTATAGCATCACACCTTTGATTTCATAGTGTTTTGTGTGAGACTGTGCATCAAGATATGTTATACCAAGGAGGTTATAGAGAAGGAGGGGAAACTTGAATTCAGACGGGGCACACCGGTTCGAGTGAGATCTTCAATGAAGTGATTTCTTTGTTTTTGTGGTCAACATAATGGGTTTTTAATTGGTTTCCCCCTGTCACAATGCTGAGTCGGGGGGTGGTATGCCGGATCCTCCTGACGCGTAAGCTTCAGTGCACATGCGCGAAGATACACATTTTATCCAGCCAGCCTGTTGGATGCGTATTTTACATGACTTTAGTTTTCATTGCCACACTAATTTTCAATGACGTAAGACACACGACTTTGCATCTTACATAATCTCAACATTTTCACCATTAATCTCGTCTTTGAATCATGAAAATCAGAGGAGTATGCTTGTATGCTACTATTTAAGTAACTAAAAGAGATTAAGTTAATTATATATTTTACATTAATCATTTGATTAGACAATGGTCCGGCTATTGGTTTTCAAATTCGAAAGATATGACACATATTTATTTATCCATCCATCGTCTTACGAAGTGGTTTTGAGAACCATTGTAGGGTTGGTAGTTGAAATAGCTAAATAACAGGTGCACCGACCTCCATTTTTATCATAATTTTGTTTAAAATATTTTAAGTCATGTATTTTCTAATGGTTAGTCGATAATTTGTTTAATTAATTTCATTTAAGGCCGTAGATCTATCATTTCAACGTTCAGTAGCTCATGTAACTACTCATGTTTATATAAAAATTCAAATAAAAAGGAAAATGCTGCAGAGTTTTTAAATTTAAATTTGATAGTGTGCAGCCACAGTATGACTTGATTCTCAATCAGTTCCCCCTAGCATTGAATTAGGACTTTGTTCTACCTCCGGGTAGATGAGGTCATAAAATTTACAACCCTGACCAACACACACCATCACGGCGGATTAACGTCAGGGGGATCCGGCACAACTTGTGGGCACAGTTTCCCCTCCTTCCAAATAACCTCTTTGGTTATACACTATTATCGAAATCAGCTGAAAACTATTAAACATGTTAAAGGTATATGCTTATGTTTACTACCTAGGTTTAGCAATGTTCCCTTCATTGTCCTCGTTACATTTTAGTTGGGTCCCTATAACCAGGTACGGTAGATCGTAGAAAATCACGACCATAGATATCACGACTTCTCAAATCTTGAGCAGATGGGTCCGTTATGATGGGTCAGATGGGTCGTTAATAATCATAATATTTACATAATGGCGGACCCGTCTCCTGTGGACTTTGCTCATGCTGCGCATCCGTGTCATTGATTTGGGCGCCCATAATGTTTACTCAGCGAGTCATGATTACACACCTACTTTAAATTATACCCTGGTGTACAGTGCCCTCTCAAAAAAACATGTTCACTGAGCTCGAATGCTCCGTGTACACAACGTGATACACATAACACAAGGCAGTGTTTAAAGTATTATTTAACTTCCACTAGATATGTACATCATGTGCCAAAATGTCTGGCCACAGCAGTATGTCTACACAAATTTGTTTGTCACAAGTAGGCAAACTTTGAGAGCTCGCAGCCACAAAGTACAACTTGATAAACATCATGTTTATTTTCTAGTATACATATACATGAAATAATTCGTTTGAACTGCACTATTATAGTGTTACTTGTTTTTCTCCGTGTAGTTGATACATAATGGCACTATCCTACACGGGATGTCTCGCTTTGCGCGATATAGTAGGCCTATCTGTACACATACCCATTAGAAAATGTCATTGCAAGCTACCAAGGCGATTCCAGGGTAGCATGAAAATAACAGAAAAACAGTATGATTTGAACACATATTCGGTAAAAATATGTTTCCGTCCACACTTGACAATAAATTAGGATGTAATTCACAATAAATGGTTGTAAAGGACAAAACAGCAAGGACGGTGACCAGTGATTTGACAAAATAGGCATAGGCCTACTACGTTCTGTTCATTTTTTGTCAATGTCAATATATGACTTTTTACCCCAGTTGGCTTTTATTTGGGACATCTAACCCCACTGTACCTTCATACACTGATTTTTTGCCCCAGTGCTGTGACCTGAAACCCCATACTGAGGTTGAATGTCACAAGCTCACCAACAAAGACACACACAGTTTTTTAGCAGTTTTGTTTATTGTTCGATTCGAAAGAATTCAGGTTGCGTAGCTAAGATATGAGCCCATGCTTTGCCATTGCCAAACAACACTAAGCATTGAAACAAACAACAAACAACCCACTAGTTTACCACTCTCACACATTACCAAGACTGCTACAATATGAATTATACAGGCTACAACAACATATGGGCACATTATACAAATGTCATGGATGGACGCACACTGAGTATTCAATCAAACGATAAACAATGCACCAGTTTACCATTCTGCCACATAATGACGACTTATACAGCAGAAAATCAACTCATAGCGTGATTCATAGTTACTGTAAGATATATATAAAGGCATTATATTTACCCTACCTGTGATGGTGTTACCAGTGATTGTAGAGCGAGTAGACCATGTCGTTACCGCGGTTTACTTTGTTACTGTACCCAGCTGTATAATTTATGTGTGTAAGCTTGTACCTGTCCTCCGTCCGCTGCTACAGCCATAACACAGTTTTAGACGCTCACCGACCATCAACCAAACCCTGCTTATATTATTATCAAGCCCCAATGCACACGTAACACGTAGAACCACACCGTCCGTCTGGTAGGCCTAATACGCAGAGGACGCAGGCTATTTGTTTATAATAATGCTAGTATGATTGACATTTCCTATATTTTTAAGGGGAATATTTCAGTAAAAGTGCTTTCATTGCTAGCTGTGGTTGGCGTGTCACCAAATCTGTGATGTAGCTGTAACAGCGGACCTCAGTTGTAAGATGGTAAACACAGTCAGTTGAGCGTACCCCTGCATCATTTGTATACAAAGAGTTCGTATTGTAGAGGGTGAAACCGCGTTGGCCTACATCACTGTGTACACATCTTGTATTAAACTGACCATAGGAATATCTGATATTGGGGTGTACTTGCTTAATGTGTCGCTTGGTAAGAATCATTATAGAATAATTTAATGATCATAGGCATAATAGTCAATACTTAAGCGCACACATTGCAAATTATTGAGTTTGGGAGTGGCTTGTTTGTTATAGGGCCTAACATAAATGGTCTTAGTCTTGGATTATTCCCTGAATATTTAGGGGAGACTGGAGCCCATTGTACCGTAGAGTTGTAGGTCTATGTTTATATTTTAAATAACTCGACTACCATGAATAACAGTCACTCACAACCTTATGTGGCGTTCTCTAACATATATGTATTCGACTATTTACATCTTGCCTGCCTTGCTCTGACATTCAGGATTGAAATAAATATAAAATATATTCAGCACTCAATCGTCGCTATTTCATATTGTTGGTAAACTCGTGCCCGAGATGTAGCGCATTTGGGCTCAGACAACCACTGCTGGAATTAATATTCATCAGTGATCATGTGTCGCGAGGGTCTTGTCATCGCACCATTTCAGGAGTTTCTCTTCACCATGTTTAAAATAATTAGCCCTATAAAAAATACACGATGGCTAGGGGCCTGAATGGGCAGACACTACCCAGTAAACACAAAACATTTGTATAACATTTATACAATGTTGGACCAACGTCGCAGACGTTGGGTCGACATTGTATAAATGTTATAAAAATGTTTTGTGCTTGCTGGGTAACATTCCAACAAGTGAAACGAAATTGCCAGCAAACACAATAATTTTGATAGTTGTCCAGTTCAGTTTTGATTCTGGACAACCTAATCCTAAGCTATCAGAACACAACAACATAAAATTGAATTTAATGTTTGTGTTTCCTAATACTTGGCCTTAATATATGGATGATGCCGAATTTCGTTTCTGACTAGTATCACGTGAAAATAGGGGAGACTGTGATTCATGGGACACAGGGTAGGCCTACATTGGTACACCCACTGTCCCCATACTGTGAGTAGATTTCTGGCGTCGTAATTGCTGGATATATCACAGCCCTACATGGGGCACCCCCCCCCTCTTTTTCACTTCTAGCATCGAGAAATCTAGGCATCCGCGTCATAAATAATTCAAGAAATAATTCATCGTAAACCCATAAAAGTAGATTATTGACACATTTTCAGAAACAACTCTCATACTGCCAGTGTTAGTCTGAACTTATCTAAAATTTAGCGGTGGGTGGTGCAGTGGTTAAAGCTGCCTGCTTGTGAAGTCGGAGATCACGGATTCGAACCCCTCTCTGGCATTCAAGTTTCAGAGATGCAAAATGCTCCTTCTCTGATCACTTGTACAAATTCAATACTGTAGATCAGGTATACTCTAATATTCGTGAGGTTTTAATTTTTGCGAATTTCGCGAGGAGGACAAAATTGTGAATTGATTAATCACGCGAATTTTTTTTTTATAATATATAGTTATAGCGTGTTATTAATACATCAAATGAGAAGCTGGAAAATTGATCATTAACTTTTATACTTGTGATCAATTCATGTGATTATCAGAGATATCATAAAAGTATTCACAACACCATTTGGTGTTATTAATAACATGAGTTCACAAGCCACAATCAAAACTCAAAATGTGTGCAAATATTACTGCTAAATTACGATATAATCAGATAAGCGTCACTACTCAGGGAACTAAACCATAAGCGCTTATAGTGGCATAGCACTACCTGGAGGCTACATCAAACAATAAAAAAGTATTCCCGACATCCTACACAATTCATAATACTGGAATAAACAACCTCTTCCCACATTTTCTTACAACACGCGGAGCATAATCCACCACAAACAACATTTATACAATGTCCGAGGTGAAAAGATTAACATAGCCATGGCAGTATACGTCAATATGAACCTCCACTTAGAAAAAACGTAAAGCGTTCCCAAGTCAATAATTCAACCCATAAGTCTCCCAATATCTACATCGGAAACCGGAACAAAGTAGTCAGGTAGTTATCATAACACAGGGTAGAGAAGTCACAACCTTGCGATACGGTATATTAGGCCTGACCCGCATAAATAGTTGAACAGTAGGTAATTATCTAACTTACAAGTTTAAAGGGAACTCGGGATCTGTATCATCCCTCAATTACAACAAGCTATTGTTATAAGTTTAAGAAGGTCTGACTATATAAAACCCATTATGTGGTCTATGCACAAAATAATCGATGAAACATTTAATATTAAGTTTAAGTTTCATACATTTGATATTATTTATACTAGTAAAATCGCGTCCAATATCTTAATCTTACGGTCATTTGTCGTTACATTAGACACGCAAAATCGTGGTCTAGCTCATTTGTCTAGCCAAGCAACCCTATCATTTATACTCAAGGCATTATATCCACTTCATAAAGCCCATACACAACATAACGAAAACAATGAGTTCTGAAGCACCCTTGGCAGTGTAGTAAAATGTGGCAGTGGGCACGACCCCCCCCCCCCCTTTGAAAGGTATTGTGACAGTGCTGATTAGAATCATGGACTTTTTTGTAGGACTCATTCATTTTCGTCATTAACTATTGTTTCATTTCGTCTGTTACTGTAGCCTATGTGCAGGCGCTCGACAAAAGACCAATCATATTTGTAATTGAAATTGTAGCCTTCCTTACTGTTTAATACCCTGATGACATCGCAAGCCTCTGACACACTGACAGCCATGTTTTAGCGGGCTTGGCTCCACTGTGATCACCAGAGCGCGCTAGCTGACTAGGGCCAACACTGTTACCGTATTATCGGTAGGCAGAGTCACTGTCTTTTTTACACCGGCAGCTGTAGAAAAATGGCCGATTGTGCGGCCGAGCTCAATGCAATGTGAGTAGCTTGGCATAGCTGGGTAACTGTTAATTAACATTGCTGTATTCGTTGCTTAAGGTTTTTTTTCGTGTTTCCAAATGTTTCAAAAAAATCATAGAAGAAAAAGATGGATAAAGGGGTGGTGGGTGGGTTGTCTGACCAATCCGAGTTTTTCTCTGATTTTTTTTAACTTGACAGGACCCCCTAAGCAAGCTAGGCCAAGTATTTTCGATATGAAATTGTCATAATCTAGACCCTTGGAGATATATATATTGAACTAGTCTATGTTGAACATATCTAAAACACTTTAAACATAGCCTACTTCTTTGTGATAGGACATTTTTTAAAATTCTGTCCAGACTACGTATCGGTAGGCCTGCGTCTGCCTATTTTTATATTAGAAAAATAATTAATGCATTTTTTTATTCCATGCCAGAACATACAAAGAATGTTTGCTAGCATAGGTATTGGTAGACGGGGCACCTGTCTGGCACTCCGTTCCCAGACGGGGAGCTGGATGTTGTTTATAGACTCCAGAAATTCAAACAAAATGGCCACCGTTTATACTGTTCATACCAGCTCGATTGTTTATATTTTCTTGACGCGACCTTAAAAACTTATTACCGGTGGCGGCCACACAATTTTTCAGCGTCAAAAATTGATTGTACACCACTAGACAGTCAGATAAGGGTGTGCAGACATCACACTGGTGCCTCGCCTGTTTTTTTCCATAGGCAGCAACCGTGGGCGGGACCGGTTGACAATGTTGACTAAGATATTGGTGTATACCCTATTTTTGCATTGGGAATACGTTAATTTTACAGCTGCCATCATAGGGCATGCATATATCTACAATGCAAGTCAAGAGCAGACACGTGCAGTCCAACATTTTTTATCATTCATCATACTTGTAAACGCACCGTGTATGATTTCAAACAGTCTAGCGGCTGATGAACACCTATCAACAACCCTTCTTATTTTCCTCGATGTATAGCTAGTAGTCCGGCAGCCAAGTCCCTTATTTTGCTCTATAATAATAAATAATATAAAGCATTTGATATAGCGCCATACATCAGCCTTTTCAGCCGTTCGCAGGCGCTCTAAACAGTCAACAATAAGGCATCAGCAATAGGCTCGATTAAAAAGATAAGTCTTGACAGATTGTTTGAAAGTAGAAGTGGAGGGACAGTTCTTTATAGATATTGGCAGTTCATTCCATAGCCTGGGAGCAGCACAGGAGAATGCTCTGTCTCCGTGTTTCGTGTGTGTTGTTGGCACAGTCAACAGAGACGTATTGGTAGATCTTAGTGTTCTTGGTGGAATATAAGAAATGTAGGCTGGCTGGCGCTTCGTTATGAAGAGCACGGTATGTTGTCACAAGGATCTTGTACTTTATTCTGGATCTGACTGGTAGCCTGTGTAGATCACGGAGATGAGGAGTAATATGGTCACTGCGTAAACACTTTACAACTAATCTTGCGGCAGCATTCTGCGCTTTCTGCAATTTATCCAATAGGCCTTCGGAAATGCCATAGAGGGAAATGTTACCATAGTCAAGGCGAGGCATCACCAGAGAACAAACAAGCCTCAGTGTCGCCTCTTTTGTGAGACTGGATCTGACTGATCTAATGTTTCTGAGCTGGAACCATGCTGCTTCACACATCTTAGTGACCTCTGTAGTCATATCCATATGATGATCAAACATTACGCCGATGTTACGGGCACATTTAGATGTTGATATTCCACTATTTCCCACCTGGACTTGAAGTAAATAGTTTTTTTCTTTCCAGAATTTTGTTGTCCAGACCCCATACTTTAGAATCCAGAGGGTGTGGAGGTGTCACCCTTGGGCAATTTTAATAATTCACGTTTTTTTCAAAATGGCCGCCAATAGCCACAGTGGAAATATAACTTTTTCACTTTTCATCCTAGCAATATATATAATACCACTTTTCCAGCTAAATTAAACACGATAAACTCATCTCCGGCATTCTTTTTTGATTCAGAAGCTTAATTCGGACATAAATCCAAGATGGCCGCCACCGCTATATTAGCAATTCACATTTTGTATCATGTTTAGGTACAGGTACCTGGTACCGGTATACAACTTTTTGAGCCTTCTTACTGACTTTACAAGGGCTATCACATTTTGAAGGCATAATAGCCTACTAGACCCTAATCTAGGTCTAGGCCTATATAGCCCACAAGTACAGTATTCCCAATACAATTCCTTTCCCCAAAATATTAGTCAGGATTTAAGTTTATCAGTTCCCAGATATCAAGACATTGACAAATGTAAACTGGTTTGCATATCAGATCTGATGCAGCTGTTGGCAGATATTATGAACAAGAGCAGAACTTCAAAAAATTGGGTAGATCACCTAATAAAACCAGGTATGATCATGATGATATATGTAAGTGCAGAACGGGAATCAGATTGACCTTTACATATAGCTGCAGTTGAACAGATGTTACCATACATGTTTTGCACCAGGGCATCTGGACTATGCACGTTATGGTTTATATCATCTGAGAAATATGCAGATAATCTCATTAGAAAAAGTTCATGGAAGGTGAACACACAATGCACCATTTCCATGCAGTTCTAATGGTGTCTCGAGTGACATGTTCATCGAGTCAAATTATATGAGGTACGCGCATGGTCCTGGGGGAGTGGTTAAAGCCAGAATGGACTGCACTGTTTTTAGTGTATTCTAGTGTCACTTAAATGTCACTTAAATGTCACTTAAAATTAGTGCCGAAAAGTGACGTTAATCATTATTATAAGTACTACTACTAATGTGTCTCTATCAGCCTGAGGCCGATACATTAAGTAGTCAGTCCATCTGTCTGTACGGCCATCCCCAATTCCGCCTTCATGCAAATGAAGCTCTGCAGATGCTTGGTGATTTTAATGCACGTATAAGCCTACAATTTAAGATGTTCATGACAACTGAGTTCAGAACAGTCATTATAGATTAGTAGTAACTATATTTTATATAGCCCTACCTGGGTTGTTCATTTATATATAACAAAGGTAGTCTATATGGTGAATACATGAACATTTGCCTGTAAGCCTGTGTCGTTGCTGCAGTAAATATTTTTATACAAATATTATATTACTGTTATTGCGTTTTTGCTTTGATCGTGCTTTTATATTTCTTATTATAAATGATTTCGCTGAATACACATAGAAAATAAATGCATAGAGAAAGCTTGGCCAGCAGTGTAGTTTCACATTTGTTTCTGTTTAGAAATGTATTTTAGTGGTCCAGTAATGGCGGCCATCTTGGATTTATGCACCACGGCGACTTCTAAATTGAAAAATAATGCTAGAAGTTAGTTTCTCATGGTCAATTTAGTGGTCAAAAAGTGGTATATACATATTTCCAAGCCAAAAAGTGAAAAGGTTATATCTCCACCGGGCTCTTGACGGCCATTTTGAAAAACGTATATAACTAAAATTGCCCAAGGGTGACACCTCCACACCCTCCGGAATCTTCAGGTAGTTTGGGCAGCAGTATTCTGTAAAGAAAAAAACTATATACTTCAAGTCCAGGTATGTGGCCATGGCTGCTGGGCTATGGTTGTATAAGTTGGAGATGGACTTGACGTCAAGTTAGCCGCGAAATTGGCCGTCACATATGGTCTTGCGTCTATCAGGACAGGAGTGGAGTGCCTCTTCAAACCAGGCTGCTGTATCACCGGCAAACAAAATAAGACCGCCCATAACGTACACACGTGGTTCCCGGATGACGCAGTCGGGGGAGCTCGTTTTTTATTCCAATGAATTAGAACCCTTTAACATGGGGAATTTAATAATTGTCTGAAAATAAAATTGCCCTATCACATATATAGAGTAAGTGAATATGTGCAATAAATTGGATCAGGTAAGGTTATATTGATTTAATCCCAGAATTTCATCCACCACGGTCAATGTGAATCTGGGTATAGTGCAGTAACACTATGTTCAGAATCAGAATAATGTATTGAACAAAACATAGCTATTGTGTAGGTCTACATTCACAAACAACAACAACACTTTTTTACATATAACACATATAATGTATTTAGTGCTTTAGATATAGCCATTATTAGCATGAACTATCGATGTATATAATACATACAAAGCTATTTCAAACAATCATATTCATAATTTAGTGGCGGATCCAGAGGGGACGCAGCCAGCGCCTCCCCTCCCCCGTTCAGGGTCCCAAAAACAACAAAAAACGACAAAATGTCGGACCGAAATATGGTCTAAAAAGTGTCATTTGAAGCCTTAGATTTCGAAATTTTCCGGGGACCCTCAGCGTCTCCCGTCTGTCAATTCTTGGTCCACCACTGTAATTGAGGACATAACCAAAATATGAGTTCGTCTTTTAATTACAACTTATATTGAAATTACTCAAAAACCAATTATTAATCTACATGCAACAATGCACTAGAAACAATTGGTTATTATATGACTGCATCGTTACTGATGTGTAGACAATGTTACATTCAGTAATTTAAATATAGCCTACTCTATGTAGTAGACCTAATACCCTATAATATTAAAATATTTTCATATGGAGTGGAATTACAAATCTTATTTCTTGTCTCAAAAGGCTGGTCTCGATGGCTCATTAGGTCCGGTTGTGACGTGACACTCAGAGGTACTGGATTCAAATCCAGGCCGCGCTGACTGTTTGTCATCGAGGTTGTTCATATTCAGTGCTCCAAACAAAGGCTTGGAGTGTGCAATACTGCCTGTGTTAGACCTACTGTGGACTGTGAAGAATCATTGATGTCATTCGAACAGAGTAGGGCATTTTCCCGGGCTTCCTTCTGTCGTGATGCCATGATTCTGCTGAAAGTGACATAAAGCAATATTCACTCACTTCTTGTCACAACATTTTTTATATGTGCTTTTCCATCATGAATAAATACTTCAACAACATAATAGCCTATCTCTGTGCACTCATTATACCCGTATTACCGCTGTGAATGAAGTCCTAGTCTTGCATTGTCCCCTGATTGGGGAGACTGGGGTCTATTGGTACATTTGTTTTATAACTTGACTACGACGAACAACAGTATCAACCTTGAGTCATTGATTCTGCCATCTTTTATTCAACTTGTATGTTTCAGTGTATGTTATCTAAAAAACATTATATCAAATCAAAATCCAAATGTGATAAAAATGGGTTCAATACCGGCGTACTTAAAATAATCTTTCAGTATTTTCTATCTTTATATTTGATCACCGCTTGGATTGTTTTTTATGTTATTGTTTATAATCTTGATAATTATGTGTATATAAAATGTTTTGTGTTATTTTGTATATATTACGCCTTGAAACTATGTGCCTACAGTTATATCTTGCAACAATATGACATTTGAGTAATGGATACATCCAATTCCCCTTTGAAAGTGAGAAAAAGGGACACATCAGCGGCTAGTGAAAGAATTTCCGCTTGATGCAGAGCAATTCCAAAGCTACTTCATGTTATCCAGAGAACACTTAGACCAAGTACTTTTCCTGGTACTTTTCCAAGTACTTGGCCTTTGAATGAATGAATGAATGAATGAATGAATGAATGAATGAATGAATGGGGTTTTAAGCCATATTTGTACACATATAAGCCTTTGGGATCAACTGGAACCTTTGAGGAGCCTTTGAGGATTCTAAAGAGTACATCAAGAGAGTCAATATGTTCAATTAGTTTTTCATGCTTCTGAATGGTACAATTCCCACGAGGCATGTTCCTTGACCTGTGTCCCTCTTGGATTGGGATGTGTTTCCCAATTACATGGACATGACTTCATTTTATGGAGCTCCCTATCTGGCTTGGTGTAAAGATACGACAAAAATCGCTAAATGGAGCAATTGCAATAGCCGTATGCTATCCGTATCCCGTATCTGTGTACATGTCACTGAAACCCTCATTGATAATCACATCAAGAGATGTTTGCCGTATACCAGCTGCTGTTTGCCGGATGCTGTATGCTTGTGAAGCTACTTAGGTCTACCCCATTTAAATGTAAACAATGATTTCGAAACTAATAATAATAAAAGTATGTTTTTTTGTGTGTTTCTTGGGTGAAATAAGCCATCCTTGCAACAGAAGGTTTCCATCTCACGGTTAATCCACTAGCTGAATCTGATACTCCATTGTGCGTAGCAGGGATAGTGATTTTTGTAAAATAATGTGTGTTTTATTTGCAGATTTATGAAGACGATGATAACATTTGCTCCTGTGTAACCATACTGAAATAATTGTACATTTAGTAAGAACAAGTTTTCCAGAACTATCCAGTTCATAATGATGGGGGACATGAAATCAGGTTATTCATTCTTAACGGCTGCTAAATACCGTGTTCTGTCACAGTATATGAAAACAGGTCACCTTGTCTATATTAATGCTTCAAGATTTGATAATTCTTTACAAAGCATGAAAATTGAAGAAGTTATCACTGAAAATGTCAACTGTGAAACCACCACGTCTGAAGCATCACACACTGCATATAAATCAGACTACAAGTCTCTCATACGACCTTGTTATGTAAAACTATGTAAATATATTCACACCAGTGGTAAGCCTTCTATATATGTAACAGGTCATAAACATTCAGGTGGATTAGGATATGAACTAACTCGTCTTGGTGATGAGTCAGACAAATATGAAAATTTTGATGAACATATCAGAAAGATGTATAATCTAAGGTCACATGAACGATCAAATGGTTCCGTTAAGCCTTATAAATGTGAGACTTGTCACAAGGAATTCAAGTGTCCAGCGCATCTCAAGCTACATGTACGTATTCATACAGGGTTTAAACCTTATAAATGTGGAACATGCGACAGACAGTTTAACCAAAGCGAGAGTTTAAGCCGCCATGAAAGGATACATACAGGTGTTAGACCTTATAAATGTAAAACATGCGAAAAACGTTTCACCCAAATAGGGAATCTACGACAACATGAACGGATACATTATGGAGTTAAACTTTACAAATGCGAAACATGCCACAAAGGATTAAGATGTCCAGCCGATCTGAAGCGACACATATGCATTCATTCAGCAGTTAAACCTTACATATGTGAAACATGCGACAGACGGTTCACCCAGCAAGAGAATTTGAGACGACATGAAAGGATACATACCGGTGTTAAACCTTATAAATGTGAAACATGTAACAAACGATTCACCCAAATAGGGAATCTGCGACAACATGAACGGATACATTCTGGCTGTAAAACCTACAAATGCGTAACTTGTGACAAACGTTTCACTCAAGTTGGGACTCTAAGGCAACATGAACGAATACATCCTGGTGTTGAACCTTACAAATGCAAAACATGCCCCCAACGGTTCATCCAAATGGGGACTCTACGCCAACGTGATAGGTTCACCGCAATAAAAAATCTCCGGCAACGCAATCGGATACATACTGGTGTTAAACATCACAAATGTGAAACATGCCACAAAGAATTAAATGGTTCAGGAGATTTAAAAATACATTCCGGTGTTAAACGACGTGGAACATGTGTTAGAAATGTTTCAACAGCAGGGAATCTACGGAGGAATAAACAAGCACATATTCCAGCTAAACTGTATAAATGTAAAATTTGCCACAAGAAGTTCACTTGGTCATGGACTTTACACGTGCATCAACTTACCCATACTCATCTTACGCCTAATCCTTGCAACTATCAACCTTTTGATAACTTTGTTCACAGATAGGTGATCTGTATATGACCATGATTTGGATAAAATTGATCAAGTAAGAATTTGCACATTCTTTTTAATGTGTATTTTGTAAGTGGATGAAGTATGCTAATGTTTTTAGGTTGAATTGTATTATTAGAGATAGTAACATTTATTTCAGGGAGTTATATGCAAGAAGTATCACAGTCATTTTATTCACAAATGCGGTAACAGTGTTTGTTATGATGGACCAATATTCTCAGTAATAATTATGTTTATATTCGGGTTTATCACTAAAGAGGTTGATTTCGTTATTAATAAAAATATCATTTTGTGACGGATATGATGAACATGTTTGCGTATAATAATCAGTCATAATTGATTCGTAGTAATAGATTAGCAATTGTGTCATTAAGTAAAGATATTAAATATTAGCAATAAACCACAAGCTGTTTGCAGTCCTGACAAATAAAATATGACATGAGGATGGTGTGTATATTTCGGTTTGCAAATAATATAATATAAAAGCTTTATCTCTGCCTATCATATGCATACGTTCATAGCCGTATCGCTGCTAAAGTCCGAGCTAGGGCTTATATAAAAATGACCTAACCTTGTTTTGTTACATACAATGTTTTTGTTGGTGTTTCATATAGATTTTTTTCTGTGCTGGATTCAAATCCGAAGAGTGCCAGCTTGAAAAGCTTGAGCATTTTTGTAGATTCAAGGTCAAAGGACAATTTCAAGGTCCAATACAATTTTTATAATACCTCTTTTTTATGTAACTTCGACTGGGCAATCTATTTCTGAAATTATTTTGCTTAGTAAAGGTCATCTTTACGTTTAAAAGGTCAATTTCAAGGTCAAGTAAGGGAAAATAAATTTTTTAACAAGTAACACTAGAGACATGTGCAATTCTGGAAAATGCATTTATAGTATTATTTGGGGAATTGAAGACTGAATCAACTAAATTGACTGAATAAACCTTCACTCATCATCAGTGACTCTTATCGTGAGCCACTGATACATGATGCTGATGTATCAGATGATAGTTAGGTCAGCTATTGAGCTATTGAGGTCATTGCTGGCCAACATCACACATTATACAAACCTTTTTCTCTGAGCGGGAATGTCAGCAGAAACGAATACCATATTTGGAAAATCATGTTGAACTACAGCTTGTATGCCAGGGGCGAGTTTTTGGTACATTATTTTCCAGATTTCTCGTGACTTAATTCCTGCCGCTTACGAAAATGAAAAAAGCTCGTTGACTTTCCTCGTTTGACCCCCTCTTTAACAATATAGGGAGGATACAAGCGCTCTGATCCACTTGTTACATTTTCGGTAATTCTCGCAAATCTAAAGAGCTCAATTTTCATCTGAGAATATGTACCTAAAACCATAGACCTCTAACAATGGATGGCTATCTCTTACTGGTCCACAGTGATATGTGTATACCGAACTCCCGTCCAACCAGACGACGCCGCTCTGGTGAGTAGCTACTTCCGGCTTGATTGTTGACATCTAGAATAGTTATGAATGCTACATCGTTTTTCGTCCGAAATACATCATCCTGATGTCTTTAAGGTATGTATGTTAAAGTTATAATATTATTTATGTACCAATAAATCATCTATTTATTATAATTTTAATGACTTATGCTTCTTATGTCACTCAGCCGGTCCCGAGCGGCTGTTCAGTCGACGTAGCCGTAGGCCTATCACTCTCACTCAGACTAGACAGTCACTGGCAGACAGCAAGCACTGAAGCTGTCAATGAAAGGGCCGCGACGATTACTGTGGTCAGTGACATGACTGATGGCCCAGCACCCTCCCGCATCAGATTACAATATACCTCATAAATTATTTATAACCAACATAGCCTAATCATAATTAGGAAAAGTCTGCTCAACCGGTGTGGAGTACCATTCACTGTGGGCGATAAAACGTGAATACGGAACTCCGGTCGTCATCGCTAGGCCTACTGTTAGGCCTAGTGAAGCCTGTAGTAGTGGAGGGCGAGATCCTTCTAACTAATTATTTTTATAGTCCACTCAGAATTAGTGAAACTGCCTACTATTACTAAGTCTGCCAGACTCTTACCCCCATCCATCCTGATACTCCACATTGGAGGGATGTTGGCCTAGGCCCCTATTAAAAAACTTCAAAGTCACTGGTATAGTCTGTTGGTCGGCTTTTTTTAACCGTGTGTGTGTGGGGGTGGGGGGTGGTTTGACTTGAATATTTTTTTTAAAATAAATAATTGCAAAGCCCAACTGAGTGGGCTAAATAATGGTGACACTGGGGTCAAAGAAATCGGGTTCATTTTTCAAAAAATAAAATTCCTAAATTTTCGACTATTAATAATAGTCAAAAAGAACTTTACCATTTAAATTAAATAAAAAATTTTAATAATTTTTTTTGGTGGGGGGTGGTACCATTCAAATACTAGGGGGAAGGGGGGGGGGAGGGGTGGAGTTTTTAATCTGGACAAATTATTTATTTCATCTCCTGTCTGCAATATTGTATTTATTGCACTGCTTCAAGCAAAATATTTATTTCACTTAATTAATTTTTTATTTTTTTTGTCTAAAAAGTTGGATCTCAAACAAACTAGGCTTTAATTGATTAGTATTGATGCAGGGGTAAAGAAGAGAAGCAAAGCAAGACTTCACAAATTTAAGCGTGATAAATTTTAATGATGTGGAGCGAAGCGATCAGGCAAAAATTTTTTTGAGAGCCATCAAATATTTATTTAAAGCATGTCCTTCACACAATTATTTATTTCATGAAAATTCAGTCTCAAAATATTTATTTAAAAAAAATAGACCCATACCCCCGTAGTGTAGGACCACCGGATATATATAGACCCTATGCTAAAAGTAAAATATCCTGAGACAAATTTCGCACAATAATTTCGGATGCCCAAATTAGTGGGGTTTATAGTACAGACTATGGTGTATTATGATTTTTTATTATTATTTGCCATGCACTGTAGGCCTATTTTGAAATAGAAATATATAATTATAGCCATGAATACCCCAAGAATATGTAAAAAAATATATAGGTCAAGGCCTACTTTTAATTCCTCATAGTTCTGGTGATGCTAATGCTAGATGTAAAGATAATCTAGATCTATTTGATTTATTTCCCAAGCAGATCATATCTATCATATCTGACATTTGAAATAAAAAAAAATCATAAAAAAAATATCTGACATCTGGTTTGGACCCAGACAGATTGTTGACTATACTGTATCTGTATATTGAACTAGCCACATATTTTATGACAACAGTAAGCTGTTGGATGTCGAAAATATTCCCACTAATAATGTTTTTGTTTTGTTTTAGGAATTACCCAATTACAACAGTATTACACCACCTGCTCTGGAAGTTTGACTGGCCATCTTCCACTACCATGTGCTGCTGATATTACACTCTGCTCTTTACATAATTTTCAAATACAAACATTGATATTCAGTAGAACAAATTAATGTGAAAGCCACAACCACCTGTCTGATCAGTTTCTTTGTACATTGGTAAAAAATAAAATATAATAAATGTCTGAATGGTTATAGATATATTAGCAGTGTCTTGTATTTATACATGTACATATATCTCTCTTATTACTATGACAAATAAGTCTGTAATGACTTTCATTTCTGTCAATAAAATATCTGTCTGTCTGTCTGTATATTCAACAAGAAAATTATATTGGCCTACATGGCTAGACTCAAATTGTCACTGCAACAAATCATAAAAAGTATGTATATTATCAGGTTATGAGAGGTTAAAAACTACTGATACTTGATATTAGAATATGTCAAGGCAAAATTGAAATATATCATTTCCACCATTTTGGAACGCTTCGCGGTTCCATTTTAATATGGCAATTTATTCCCTGGTTGGTTTCCTAAGATTTTGTGTTTATATGTGTTTCACAAATTTTGGTAAAACATTTAGTTTATTAAAATAACTAGATTCAGAATTAAAAAAAAAACTGTGAGTATATGCTATGTTTTAATAGCTAATTGTCAAGATTAGTATCAAGTAAATTTTGAAAAATGGGTATAACAAATAGCATATTAACTAAATAAATTGTCCAGATATACAAATATAGACTAGTGGTCCATGTAGTGACATAGATTTTAAGCTCTCAGAATGTCTTAAAAAATATTTCATAGAATATTTGTGTCCAAAACTACTGATACTTGATATTAGAATATGTCAAGGCAAAATTGAAATATATCATTTCCACCATTTTGGAACGCTTCGCGGTTCCATTTTAATATGGCAATTTATTCCCTGGTTGGTTTCCTAAGATTTTGTGTTTATATGTGTTTCACAAATTTTGGTAAAACATTTAGTTTATTAAAATAACTAGATTCAGAATTAAAAAAAAAACTGTGAGTATATGCTATGTTTTAATAGCTAATTGTCAAGATTAGTATCAAGTAAATTTTGAAAAATGGGTATAACAAATAGCATATTAACTAAAAAAATTGTCCAGATATACAAATATAGACTAGTGGTCCATGTAGTGACATAGATTTTAAGCTCTCAGAATGTCTTAAAAAATATTTCATAGAATATTTGTGTCCCACATTTTATGATTGATTTTATTATAGGCCTAGATCTACATAAAAGCTGTTGTTGGCTAATGTATAAATGGTATATATATATTCATATACCCTGTATACAGTTTATATTTTTTTTTAATCTACTTTTTATTTTTATCACACTGACAGTTTGTACCATATTGAGTCTCTTTGTCAATGAACGTAATACAAGTTTTATTATTATATTGATTTTGTTTTGTGTATTGTATTTTAAGGATAATTATGATTAAAAATGTGCATAATTTACCTGTATTTCTATCACTTGCCTTGGTACTCACATTTTGTTTTTCAACTTTAGGACTCATATGTGGTCGGTAAAAATACAGTTTCTATAAAGCGTGAAACAATCCAACGCAAGCACGTAAATTATGAAAAACACTATTTTATCATTTTAAAAACACACAAAATTGAAGGCGTATTTTCGCCTTCGATTTGGTTTGCTTTGGCAGTGAGAAATATATACCAGTAGGCTGTTTGATAATTTTCTGGATCATTTTCACACTGTTGTTGTTGTTTTTATATATTTTATAATGTACTAAGCTTGTATACCTGTATACAGTGTCTTCAACCGAAGTGGTCCACTGCCAATTTTTACCACTGCACTTATAAATTGTGTGCATTTCATTTTCACCTTATAGGCCTAAAATAGCAGTAGTCTGAATTAAGTTGTTTATTTAAATTTCAAATGAGTAAGATTGTGCCCCATGTTATGATAGGCCTACAGTGCTGACCACTTCTGTGAAAATATGTTTCTTATCAGCCAAAAGCCTGAAAATTGTGTAAAATTAGTGGAATCAGTTTATTTGACATGTATTATAGGCCTAATGAATTGACATTATGACATCCCTTTATAAAACCATTAAATTAACTTATTATATTTACAACACAGAATGTCAAATAGGCTCAGGCTTAACAACTGAAATATACCATACAATAAATAATTATTTTTTCTTCGCTCGGCATCATCAAAGGGACTAGCCCACCACTTAGTTTTAGTCATGGTTGTCAAACAATCTGAGCTTTCCCTGTCTATAAATAAATTTAAGGTGAAAACAATAAAAGTTAAAATTGAATGAACCAGACAAGGTTTGTATTTCAAGGAGACTAGACTATGACCATGATGACCCTAACCCAGTATTGATCCAGCATTTGTCAGGTGACACTGCAGTGGTAGGCCCCCCACGTGGTCATGGACCTGTCAGCTTTTTAATGATATTTAGATCTAGACCTTAGGGACCTTGCAAACTTAAAAAAATTCCAGACATCCCAAAATTTGGATAGAGTTCACCCCACCCCCATCTATTTTTTTTTCATCAAAGATTTTAATTTTTTTTTGGTTTTCAATTTTCTATCTAAAATGGCCCTGCACCCACCCACCCACTTCCAATTTTTTTTGGATATTTGGATTTTTTTTTATCTTTGCAACATCCCTTAAATAGCATTCACAGTCAGTGATTAGGGATTAGGCTTGTATAACTTTTCGGAAATGTCAACTTAAGACGTCTGTAGGCCTACTAGAAGAAGATTGAAAGACTGACTGACCGAGAGACACTGACAAGTCACAATCATTGACATTGAGACATGCTCAGAATGCTGGCGTATAAAGTGTGGGCGCCTACAGCAGTGGCTGACAGTGACAGTAGCCTGAGTAGGGCCTACATGCAGTGACTGTCACATACATTGAGAAAAGTGAGCGAGTGAGAGGCAGAAGTCACACTCACAGTGGCTGCCCAGCCGCTCAACACGACAACAGGCTCAAGCCAGGCCAGGCAGATTTCACGGCACACGCCGTCGCTTGGTGCTAAAATTCAAAGTAAACATCGGTTGACAGCGTGTTAATTCTGTATATTTAGCACGATCATATCATATTACATGTATAATGACTGCCAGTTGTCTCGATAATTTAAATATAGTGACAAGTCATTAAAAATAACCATATACAGTAGGACTTGTTTACTGTCATGAGTGATGACAACTTCAAACCGGAAATAACCAATTACCAGGTTTGTGATCGGCCAATGGACTCAAGCTCACTTGTGCGAAAGCGATGTCTAATTCTGTGCCTAAAACGCAGCCTAGAGTACATGCAGTATCGGCTGTTTTTATCTGGTTTGATAACACTTACCAACGTGTGTGTTCAAATTATAGAGTCTACTGACAAAACACCCTTCATGCTTGAAGTGAATTACCCAAAAATCAAGCAGTGTAGCGATAGAGAGACAGCATCAGTGTGTATGGTGCATGCATGTGTAAGATTGTGTACATGCACGCACCTAGTATACCACACCAAACATGGTCACACCAGTAGGGTAACCCCAGCCACAGAGAGGGGGCTGCTGGTTTGAAGATACATCACTACTCCTTTCGACCAATCACTGTACGTGTAAGCCAAAAGTAGGTTATATATATAAACATATTTATTTTCAGGTGGATTGCCCAAATAGCGCATTAAGCACAAGACGAGGGGTTCTCCACATAAACATAACATATATGTACAGTACGAACAATACAATACAGTACAATACAATACAAATACAGTAAAATACAATACAATACAAATCATTAACATTAATTTAATATTCAGCAAAATGTTACGTGAATTTGTTTCATGTAAAGCAGCAAATACAGGTCGAAAAAATAAAAAATATCAGAGCTCCGCGTTGTATAACCAATTTTACTCGGTTATGGATATATATAAAGTTAATGTATAATATTATTATGTTGACTAAATCTATCAGAATTTAAAATGAAATTTTGTGTGACTCTGAAAAGAAAAATATTTTCTTCCGAAGATAAATCTTTGGATCAAAAAAGTAAAATTTTAATATATGCATCTTTGTCTAAAGTTGGTAATGTAGCTGGATGTAGAGTAGGAGCGATGATATTTCTAATTGCAACCAGTAGTCTCTCTCGTTGAGCAGCATAGAGGGGACAGTCCAGGAGATAATGAGAAACAGTCTCATGTGTTACGCCACAAGAGCATCTAGGAGACTCATCAAAGCCGAGGGGAAAGATATGAGCAGATAACTGTGACATTCCGAGACGCAGACGAGTGTGCCAGATGGAAGCTGCTCGTAAACCTGGATACTAATGAGGTGGTGGGCGTTTATAACCATATTTGTCTTTTATGCGTCGCTTAAATAGAGATAACGAAATTAAGTTTCGAATACTGTAATCCAAACTGTTCCAGTACGTAATAGATGAAGGGAAAAAATAATTTTTAAAATAGGAAGTTCTACTTCGTGGCACCCTGATGTTATTAGCGCTTCGTGTAGCATATCTAGTTGAGCTAGCTGTTGGTTGACAAATTGGGGAAAAATACAACGGTGATAGCCCATGAACGATCTTAAACATATAAATTAATTTGTGCCACTTCCTTCTTTTAAAAAGGGGTTCCCAGCCAAGTTCTAATAAGAGTTTTTATTTTCGGAGCTAGTTTGCCTCATCCCACCAGTACATATCCGAGCAGCCTCCATCTGCACACCTTCAAGTCTGTCTGCTAAATATTTAGGACATATTACATCTGCATATTCTATTAAGGGTCTAATACGGTTGATAAATAGTCGTTCAAGTGCTTCTGAGGTAGAGTATATTTCAGGCATCTCATTATGTTTACAATTTTCCCTGCCTTACCAAGTATGAAATTTATGTGGTTTTCCCATGTTAATGATTTATTTATTACTAATCCGAGATGACAGTGCTGGTTTACTTCTTCGAGTATAACTCCATTAATAGTTAGATGTGGATGATGTAAAAGTTTACGCTTTCTAGTCAGTGTCAAGGCTAAGGTTTTTAAAGCATTGAATATCATAAGCTATTGGATAGACCAGTTAAGTAAGGATTGGAGATCAGAATTTATCTTAGCCAGAAACAGTACCGTCACCAGAGTGGAAACCAGAATTGTGTGGGCTTAATAATTTATTTTCCATCAGGAAAGAATACATTTTATTGTAAACAAGCCTTTCAAAAATTTTGGAAGCATTACAGAGAAGGGATACCGGTCTATAATTACATTTATTTTGGGCATCATTTTTCTTGTGCACCGGGACGACATTGCTAGTTTTCTAATCGCTGGGAAACACGCCAGCTTCTAAAGAATAATTAAAAAGTTTACAAAGTGGCTTAGCCAAAACATCTGCGGTATTTTTTAACAAAAAATTACTAATGCCATCAGGGCCAGTTGCCTTATTCACATAAAGTGATTTTAAAATCTTCTTAACTTCTGGTATTGAAAAAGACATATCAGATAATCTTGCCTGCGTCTCGTATTCAAAGGGTGGTAAAGGGTGGTTTTCTGCCCCGGGTGGTTGTGTACACTGACTGGTAAAGTATTGGTTAAAAATGGCAGCTTTCACCCATGGGTCAGTAAGAGAGACGCCGTTTTCAATCAATGGTGGTATAGAGGTGCACACTCTGTCACCAGTTACCTGACGGACAGTTTTCCACCACTTACGATTAGGGCTGCTCAACTCCTCCCCCAGGCTTGTATAGTAGTTGAGACGCAGTGTTCTGTTGAGGGCAACCACCTGATTACGAACAATTTTGAAGGTATTGAAGTGTGCATCAGATCGTGGACGTCTGTAACGCCTCCACAGAACATTGCGTCTCCTAATCAGCCTTTTAAGGTCACCGTTTACCCATGGTTTCTCTCTAGCGCGAACTGTCACAGTGGTGTTTGTTATGAACTCAGCTGCAGTCTGCATTAGTAATGACGATCAATAAGTAACAATATCATCAATATCATTAAAAACATTAAAACCAGCATCCCAAGGTGCAGAAGCCAATGCTTCAACTAAACCATCTAGGTTATATTTTTTATAGTTCCACACAGTACGCTTAAAAACGTTATTACGTCTTGTAGATAAATACATTTTACAAATAATATTGCAATGATCTATTTTGACCAGAGGTGGGATTACTTTGCATTCCATAAATTTATTAGGACTGTCAGTATTAACCAGGTCTAGCAAGTTTTGGGGAGAGCCGTCATATGCGAGCCGAGTGGGTTGATTTATAATTTGTGTGAGGCCCTTGTCCTTAACAAGGTCACGTAACAGGCAGCGCAGCTCACTAGAATCATGATTGTCTCCCCATAACTTTCATCGATCGTTAAAATCACCTGTTGCTACAATACTGTCTGCGCCACTGTCTTGCGCTAATTCTATTGAAGACGTTAGAGATGATAAGAATATATCTCTATCGGCAGCTAATTGTCTAAGAGGACGATAATAAACAGCGAATAAAAGTTTATAGTTGTTTAACAAACATTCAATCCAAATACATTCTGAATTAGCATCTCTTAGATCTTTCTAGTACAGGTAAATGGTCGGCGCGGTATATAGCAGTACCGCCACCGCGCTTGTTTCTGTCCCGTCTAAATGATTTCTGGTAACCAGTGATAGAAACAAGCGCATCGGGAATGTTACTATCCAGCCAGGTTTCAGTTACGGCTAGCACGTCTATGTGCCAGTCATTTGCCATAATTTGTAATTCAGATAGTTTTAAGTCAGATTTGTTAGCATATAAGCTCTGCATGTTACTCAATGAAAAGACCAGATTTTTATTATTGTCAGGACCCGGATTAACCTCTATGTCGCCGCACATAATTAATAACAGTAAAAGAGCAAAGAAAATATGGAAAGAGTGATAAAAGTTATATGAGTACATCTGAAAGAAAGCGTTAGCACAAAGAGTAAAGTTAAAAAATATTGTGTTTCCAATGGGAAGACAATTTTCCCATGCGGCAGATGCACCGTGTCCGGAAGGTCCCCACTGCTGCTCTGTATTGACCTATGTCAAACCCGAAGAGTAAACAATGAAAATAGTGAATTGGAGACTACTGGTTGCAATTCTTGTATCAGATCGTAACTGGTATCTAAGACAGTAAAATAGTAACCTGATTGCTGCAGAAAAGGGCTTATGATAGAAACATAAAATACGTATACACATAGTCACGAGAAAAGGTATGAGTATAAAAATTAACAGAACACCTAAATCAATCACGCGTGTAGTCCAAATGACATACTGCGAGGTCACCTGGTGGCGTGTGCGGTAGATTAAACTACACAATATGAATATGAAATAAATCATAATAAAGTATAAAAGTATCGTGGATATTAGGCATATGGGAGTAAGAACTTGACATATAAATATATAAGTAATATAATCAGTGTGAAATAATGAAGATAATTACATGCATGAGTATGTTAATTAATCAGTGAAAGTAATGCAGAATATGGAGCATAGTATAAACATGATGAAACAGTTAAGCTGACGAGTGTTTACAGTGGTGATTACGAGCTATGGTAGTCAGTCCCGAAACATGAAATAATTAAGACATTAATTACAAATGTAAGTGGACGGGATGAGGATGGTGTTGTCTACTGACCAGTCTTTTTATATCTGTGCCTAGCAGACTCTCTCCAGGTGGTCTGAGTCGGTAATGACAACCGCTGGACTATCGTCTGTCGAGCGCACAAAAATCTTCCCATCAAAGGTCCATGTCTGTGCACATCGCTTCAACTTTTTCTTCTGTCTCGCTAAAAAGAACAGGTTAGAGCGGCGGCGTGTCAGGTAATCAGATACATAAATATCAGTGTCTCTGAGCTCGCGGCGTCCTTTCATGAATCGCTGTTTGACCCTCCAGTTTACAAATCTACAGATGATGGCTCGTGGTTTGTTTCCTCCGGGTCGTCCAACTCGATGTGAACGACTCACTTCCTCTACATCTAGGTTCACCGACATCTTTTCTGCGATTCCCAGAACCAGCTTGTCTGTGTCCTCTTCTTTGTTTTCTGCAGTTGTGGACCAGATTCTCACACACTCTCGGCGACTGTACTGTTCCTGATCATCGATAATAGAATCCTGCACCGTCTGTCGCTCCTCCATTGCTGTCACCTTCTGCTTCAACTCAGTTATCTCTTCCGCCTGTCGATCAAGCTTTTGATGGAAAGAGGCTGTAATAATTACACTCAAACGTTGGCGATGCGTTCATCTTCCAGTGCTGCCAGGAGGGAATCTGCAAACTCAGTTGACATCCTGACAGTCAACTTGCAGGGAGGAGGGAGGTTGGTTGGACTGGTGTCACTTGAAGGTGTTGACTCACGTTTTCTTCTCTGGCTATCTCCGGTCGTGGGTGTGGTGAGTTGATCGTCTGACTGGAGCAGCAGCACAGGCTGAGGCCTATACGTGTATAGTTAATCCAATCCAAATTAAACAATGTCTGTACAGGCCTATACAATGTACGTATTGTCCAGATTTTCCATGAAAATATATCGTCAAAGTGTGCCTCAAGATGAAGTCAAGGTCGTTTTTTGGTTCAATCAGTGTCTTCCAGGCACATCCAAAACATCACCTGCGGTTATTTGTCGTTCACATACCGGGCGTTACTCAGTTATTGGCAAAAATCACGAGATGGAAAAATCAGCTGTGTGCGCTTGTGGCAGCCATTACGTAGTTACGGGGGGAGTACTCCTCACCATTTGTTTTTGATGTTCTGATGATGACATCATTTGACCTCTCAATCGCCTGGATTCCCACCAAATAATACCAGTGTCTCGTTGGGGAGACACTGGGGGATCAGTGAAGAATAAACCATTTCTAGTACTATTTTGACTTAAAGGTCATCTAGAAGGAAAATCTGATTTTTAACTAATAAGGCTAGGAATATGTGTAATACCTATTTTTTGTGGGATTTGGCTGAAAAATCCCTTTCTTCTATTACCTTGGTCATTTGAGGTCTTCCTTAATGTCAAAAGGTCAATTTCCAGGTCAAGTATAATTTTTGACATATACATTATGCTACAAGCATAATAAAAGGAGCACATATACATAAATCACATCTACATCGCTTAGATGTGATTTTGACTGGATAATCTAATTATGTTGGTTTGAAATGATTAAACATACTGAAGGTGAAAAGATCCGGCAACAAGAAGGCATTAAAGGGCAATAGAGAGGCGTTAAAGAGCGGCGGAGAACTTTAAATTTAGACGAGGAGGCGTTAAAAGGTAATGAGTGTTTAAGGACAATGAGACGGTGCTAAAAGGTAATGGGAAGGCATAATAAAGGGCAATGTACAGGCGTTAAAGACCTCGGAGAAGTGTTAAAGTGTGACTGGTTGTATTATAAGGTGACGGAGGGGCATTAGGGAGCTATGGAGAGGCGTTAAAAGGCTACAAGGAACCATTAAATGAGAATGCATTAAAGGTCGATGGAGAAGCATTCAAGTGTGATGGAAACACACTCCCGCCACACTTCTAACGGTTTTTGTCATCACCCTTTCTGCTTTTTCTTAGTGCTTTTAGTTTAACGCCTATTTGATGCAATTGAAGGCCTTTCCGTTGCCCTAAACACTTCTTTTTAGCCCTGAACGCACTTTTGGTTTAACACCTCTGCGTTGTAATTAATGGTCTTCTGTAGCCCTTTGACGACTCTTCTTCGCTCTGAACACCTCTCCATTACCCTTTAACGTCTTACCGTCGCCCTATAACCCATCAACTACCAGATTAAATTGCTGCTGCACTCTTGCTGAGACCAGATTAATTGATAACATCATAGTTATCTCATGTAATCGATCCTGAATATATCTGGAACTGGTCCTGGGGGAACAGTCACAAATCATGAATATATCCGGAACTGATCCCCAACGGATTAACGCCTCTCTATCAATCCTTAACGCCTCCCCATCAAACTTTATCGAACTTACCATCGCCATTGTATGCCTATGCGGCGCCTCTTAACGCCTCTCCATTGCCCTTCAATGATTACAGATCTTGAAATTGACGCATTGACCTTGAAAATGACCTTTTATCATCAAAATAGTAGCATATTTTCACATTTTTGCACTTCGAATTGACTTTTCATGACTTTGAATTGAACTTGACCTTGCAGATGACTTCGAATCATCAAAGTAATACTTTAAATGGATTTTCCAGTCAAAATCCCATGAAAATGAGGTATTTAGGCCTAGTTTAATTTCTTGAAAAATCATATTTGACCTTGAAAATGACTTTTACCCTTGAATCTACAAAATTGTTCAAACTTTTCAAGCTGGCACTCATCGGATTCTCATTCTATGTGTTACAAAACAAGGTTAGATCATCTCTAGCTCGGACTACTACTCCCATCGGATTCTCATTGTATGTGTTACAAAACAAGGTTAGATCATCTCTAGCTCGGACTACTACTCCCTGTCTCTGCTACTCACTGGTACATATTCATAGCCTCATCTCTCCAACTCTCAGTCATCTCTGTCACTCTCTGACATGCGTCCGCAGCCTTATCTCTGTCACACCCTGGCATACGTCCATAGCGTTTTCTCTGTCACTCCCTGACATACGTCCATAGCCTTATCTCTGTCACTGCCTTACATACGTCTATAGCCTTATCTCTGTCACTCCTTGACATACGTCTATAGCCTTATCTCTGTCACTCCCTGACATACGTCCATAGCCTTATCTCTGTCACTCTCAGGTGTACAACCATAGTCTTATCTCTGTCACCTCAGCCATACACCCATAGCCTTATCTCTGTTCCTACCTGGTGTTTATACGTTTATAGCATACGTCCATAGCCTTATCTCTGCCATGCCCTGGCATACGTCCATATGCGTTACACAAGACAAAATAATTTACTATTGCTCTGTAGCTGCTGCATCACATATTTTGTCAGGGAGAGTCACACATATTTCATTCCACTACAATTTAAATAGAAACTTTATCAGGAGATGGGTGTAACCGGTTCTGTCTCGTGATATGTATTAATGATAAGGTATTGTAATTTATTGCATCAGGAAACATCAATGTACACACCCTATACTGGTTTATTATTGTGTTGGACAGACAACTATACACCGAATATAATAATGTAACTTAATTTTCTGTAATTGTTTTTGATTCACCCTACTGCTCTAACTATCAATGACAAAAACATAAATCCTTTCTGTACTGACACTATTTTATTATGAGGGGGGTGATCGAATTGTTTAAGTTCTGTAAAGTAAAACCTGACGACTACGATACAATAATTCTAAATAGTGCTAGTATAAATACGAAAATTTTATTACATGTAATATTGTGATGTGATTTATGTCTATATTAATAAATGAAAAATAAAGTTGAGAATCATTCAAAAAGATATTGTATCTAAAATATATCGGATATTCATTCAAATATATGTCTTTAATAATGTATGTGGGTAGATAATACGTGTCAGTTGTATTCATTTGTCTTTTTCAATAACACATCATGTGTTTTAAAATGTATATTCATTTATTGATATTTGTCATCTTTTCAAATCACTATGTGTTCAAGCTGTGGTGTCCGCAGATCGATCACGATGTTAATCCCAGCTGTTGCCTTTCATCCTGAAAACCACACATATGGTTTAGATGTCAATTACCTTTTAGGATGGTTTGTTGCCTCATTATATATTATACCTTGGTGGTAGATTTATTATGATGTAATGGTGAACATATGATATGGCGGTATTTATTTACGTGCATTTCATCTATCCCATGTGAAGAAAGTGTATTCAATATATTTATTTAACTGAAATACGACAAATTTATTTTAAAAATGGTCATGAAGTCATAAACATGGTATGGTGCAACAAATAGCTTTCTCGTTCAGTTCGTTTATTAGATTAGCAGCCGTTGCATTCCCTTGTGTCTTTAATGTTATGTATAATTTTAAATTTGAGATTTATATATGCATTGTGGTGGTTCAAAATATCATCACATCAGAAACTAACTGTCACATTCCAAACAGACAATATGTAGAAGAGGTACATAGTGAATTACGGTTTTGAAGTAGCCTAGTCCCTTCTCAATAGAGAAAACAGGTTTATGTGAGAATTGTGAAAATGTGCAAATATAAAAAAGGCAAACGAAGTTATATTGTTATATTAGGTAAGAGAAAATATGTGTAGCTAACTATACTTTCTTTTGTGTAATTGTAGCTAATTATGCTTTATTTCAATACATTTTTATTTTTGGATAATTATGTTTCATTCAGTATGATTTTTTGTTTAAAATATTATGAAAAAAATAACCACTATGGTGAAGAATCGATAATACGTGCTAGACTGCTTTATGTCATTACAAATGATATCGCGAGATGGTATTTATACAAATAAAAAAGTTGTGGCTTTGTATATATCTCTTATGTACTAATGTACATATCTCCTATTAACTGTTAAGTTGCATTGCATATTTTATTTGAGTTTTATGCTAGAAGTTAAAACAAAAAACACTGGAAAATGGTAATAGCTGGAACAAAATAGTTATTTCTTGACTGAAACGCTGTACAGCATTATCCACAATAGGGTATTTCGAAAACAAAATCAATCACCCTTCAGACCATTTCACCATTCCCAATGCTTCATAGACGTTTAAATGGATTGTCACTTAATAAATAATGTCACATCTAAAACAGTAGTTCATTCCAATCAAGCGCAAGACCACACTGACACCGAAATTTGACCCGTCACAATAAAATTGGTTATAATTCAAAATGAGAGATAACAAACTCTTTGTAGCTCCCATAAACCTAGTTAATTCTTTCAGAGTGAGAGGGTGTGGTAGGATCTCAAAATCATTAATATAACGAAAAAAAAGAGTGATTCAAAATAAAAAAATATAACGAAAAAAATAGAGAAACAAGTACAATTTCGATATATCATATACGTGGAATAAGACCAGTGTTTAAGACAAAAACATGTTTATTCACCTAAATTGGAGAGTATGACGTTTATCAGGGTTCCGCCTGATGTAATGATGTATATGGTATGGATTACAATAACTATCTTCTAATTGATAAAATGTATTTCAGGATTGAATGTAATGGTGGATAACATTCTACTCCTGCACATAATGGAATGAGCGTCTATACCATATTCTGCTTTCTCTTTCCATTTTATACAAACAAAATTAATGAAAAAAATTATCAGAACATTCATTGATACCATCCTATCATTTTCTGAAGCACAATACACCAGGTTGCATGTTTCTAATGTTGCTGTCTATATTTTTATGGAGCAGTAGATCTAGATTATATTAGGCAACCTGGCAGGTAACTTTCAGTAATACAACTGCCAGTTGCTGTAAAATCATGCTAATTTGCCTCTAAATAATTATACAATTCATGTGGAGAGATTTTATGCATTCCTCAGGTGCCACCAGTTCTGTCGATGGGTCAACATTTGCATAGATATATGACTAGACCAATCTTTCTAAAGTCTTCTACTAATACGCCACAAATAACTAAATCTGTGTTATAGCATGCATTGTTCTCGTAGGTTTGTAGTCAGCTCGGTCCTTGTATCACTTTTTTTTAAATGGCAGCAAACATCCTGGTACCATGTAAATACGTATGTTTTTGCACAACGTTTCTCTGTTCCGCATGTGCTGTATTTTTCCATTCGCATCTCGTTGTGTCCTGGCCAGTTGTAATGAAGTCCGTTTTCACCTTTTTTTCAGCTAAATAAACACAAATATATATATTTTTTGTGGGATTTGGCTGAAAAATCCCTTTCTTCTATTACCTTGGTCATTTGAGGTCTTCCTCAATGTCAAAAGGTCAATTTCCAGGTCAAATATGATTTTTGACATATACATTATGCTACAAGCATAATAAATGGAGCACATATACATAAATCACATCTACATCGCTTAGATGTGATTTTGACTGGATAATCTAATTATGTTGGTTTGAAATGATTAAACATACTGAAGGTGAAAAGATCAGGCAACAAGAAGGCATTAAAGGGCAATAGAGAGGCGTTAAAGAGCGGCGGAGAACTTTAAATTTAGACGAGGAGGCGTTAAAAGGTAATGAGTGTTTAAGGACAATGAGACGGTGCTAAAAGGTAATGGGAAGGCATAATAAAGGGCAATGTACAGGCGTTAAAGACCTCGGAGAGGTGTTAAAGTGTGACTGGTTGTATTATAAGGTGACGGAGGGGCATTAGGGAGCTATGGAGAGGCGTTAAAAGGCTACAAGGAACCATTAAATGAGAATGCATTAAAGGTCGATGGAGAAGCATTCAAGTGTGATGGAAACACACTCCCGCCACACTTCTAACGGTTTTTGTCATCACCCTTTCTGCTTTTTCTTAGTGCTTTTAGTTTAACGCCTATTTGATGCAATTGAAGGCCTTTCCGTTGCCCTAAACACTTCTTTTTAGCCCTGAACGCACTTTTGGTTTAACACCTCTTCGTTGTAATTAATGGTCTTCTGTAGCCCTTTGACGACTCTTCTTCGCTCTGAACACCTCTCCATTACCCTTTAACGTCTTACCGTCGCCCTATAACCCATTAACTACCAGATTAAATTGCTGCTGCACTCTTGCTGAGACCAGATTAATTGATAACATCATAGTTATCTCATGTAATCGATCCTGAATATATCTGGAACTGGTCCTGGGGGAACAGTCACAAATCATGAATATATCCGGAACTGATCCCCAACGGATTAACGCCTCTCTATCAATCCTTAACGCCTCCCCATCGAACTTTATCGAACTTACCATCGCCATTGTATGCCTATGCGGCGCCTCCTAACGCCTCTCCATTTCCCTTCAATGATTCCAGATCTTGAAATTGACGCATTGACCTTGAAAATGACCTTATATCATCAAAATGGTAGCAGAAATGGATTATTCAGTTAAAGTGACATCAAAACGATGTGCTACACTTCTTTTGCTATTTGTGTTTTTTAAAAAGCATATTTTCACATTTTTGACCTTGGAATTGACTTCTCATGACTTTGAATTGAACTTGACCTTGCAGATGACTTCGAATCATCAAAGTAATACTTTAAATGGACTTTCCAGTCAAAACTTATGAAAATGGGGTATCTAGTCCTAGTTTAATTTCTTGAAAAATCATATTTGACCTTGAAGTTGACCTTTGACCTTGAATCTACAAAATTGTTCAAACTTGTCAAGCTGGCACTCATCGGATTCTCATTGTATGTGTTACAAAACAAGGTTAGATCATCTCTAGCTCGGACTGCTACTCCCATCGGATTCTTATTGTATGTGTTACAAAACAAGGTTAGATCATCTCTAGCTCGGACTACTACTCCCTGTCTCTGCTACTCACTGGTACATATTCATAGCCTCATCTCTCCAACTCTCAGACATCTCTGTCACTCTCTGACATGCGTCCGCAGCCTTATCTCTGTCACACCCTGGCATACGTCCATAGCGTTTTCTCTGTCACTCCCTGACATACGTCCATAGCCTTATCTCTGTCACTGCCTTACATACGTCTATAGCCTTATCTCTGTCACTCCTTGACATACGTCTATAGCCTTATCTCTGTCACTCCCTGACATACGTCCATAGCCTTATCTCTGTCACTCTCAGGTGTACAACCATAGTCTTATCTCTGTCACCTCAGCCATACACCCATAGCCTTATCTCTGTTACTACCTGGTGTTTATACGTTTATAGCATACGTCCATAGCCTTATCTCTGCCATGCCCTGGCATACGTCCATATGCGTTACACAAGACGAAATAATTAACTCTTGCCCTGTAGCTGCTGCATCACATATTTTGTCAGGGAGAGTCACACATATTTTATTCCACTAAAATTTAAATAGAAACTTTATCAGGAGAGGAGTGTAACCGGTTTTGTCTCGTGATATGTATTAATGATAAGGTATTGTAATTTATTACATCAGGAAACATCAATGTACACACCCTATACTGGTTTATTATTGTGCTGGACAGACAACTATACACCGAAAATAATAATGTAACTTAATTTTCTGTAATTGTTTTTGATTCACCCTACTGCTCTAACTATCAATGACAAAAACATAAATCCTTTCTGTACTGACACTATTTTATTATGAGGGGGATGATCGAATTGTTCAAGTTCTGTTAAGTAAAACCTGACGACTACGATACAATAATTCTAAATAGTGCTAGTATAAATACGAAAATGTTATTACATGTAATATTGTGATGTGATTTATGTCTATATTAATAAATGAAAAATAAAGTTGAAAATCATTCAAAAAAATATTGTATCTAAAATATATCGGATATTCATTCAAATATATGTCTTTAATACTGTATGTGGGTAGATAATACGTGTCAGTTGTATTCATTTGTCTTTTTCAATAACACATCATGTGTTTTAAAATGTTTATTCATTTATTGATATTTGTCATCTTTTCAAATCACTGTGTGTTCAAGCTGTGGTGTCCGCAGATCGATCACGATGTTAATCGCAGCTGTTGCCTTTTATCCTGTCAATTATCCTTTTGGATGGTTTGTTGCCTCATTATATATTATACCTTGGTGGTAGATTTATTAGGATGTAATGGTGAACATATGATATGGCGGTATTTATCTATGTGCATTTCATCTATCCCATGTGAAGAAAGTGTATTCAATATGTTTAGTTAACTTAAATAAGACAAATTTATTTTAAAAATGGTCATGAAGTCATAAACATGGTATGGTGCAACAAATAGCTTTCTCGTTCAGTTCGTTTATTAGATTAGCAGCCGTTGCATTCCCTTGTGTCTTTAATGTTATGTATAATTTTAAATTTGAGATTTATATATGCATTGTGGTGGTTCAAAATATCATCACATCAGAAACTAACTGTCACATTCCAAACAGACAATATGTAGAGGTACATAGTGAATTACTGTTTTGAAGTAGCTTGGTCCCTTCTCAATAGAGAAAACAGGTTTATGTGAGAATTGTGAAAATGTGCAAATATAAAAAAGGAAAACGAAGTTATATTGTTATATTAGGTAAGAGAAAATATGTGTAGCTAACTATACTTTCTTTTGTGTAATTGTAGCTAATTATGCTTTATTTCAATACATTTTTATTTTTGGATAATTATGTTTCATTCAGTATGATTTTTTGTTTGAAATATTATGAAAAAAATAACCACTATCGTGAAGACACGATAATACGTGCTAGACTGCTTCATGTCATTACAAATGATATCACGAGATTGTATTTATACAAATAAAAAAGTTGTGGTTCTGTACATATCTCTTATGTACTAATGTACATATCTCCTATTAACTGTTAAGTTGCATTGCGTATTTTATTTGAGTTTTATGCTAGCAGTTAAAACAACAAACACTGGAAAATGGTAATAGCTGGAACAAAATAGGTATTTCTTGACTGAAACGCTGTACAGCATTATCCCCAATAGGGTATTTCGAAAACAAAATCAATCACCCTTCAGACCATTTCACCATTCCCAATGCTTCATAGACGTTTAAATGGATTGTCACTTAATAAAAAATTTCACATTTTAAAACAGTAATTCATTCCAATCAAGCGCAAGACCACGCTGACACCGAAATTTGACCCGTCACAATAAAATTGGTCATAATTCAAAATGTGTTGGCCGGCGATATATGTGTCTAGGCGTCTTTCGGAGAGATAACCAACTCTTTGCAGCTCCCATAAACCTAGTTAATTCTTTCAGAGTGAGAGGGTGTGGTAGGATCTCAAAATCATTAATATAAAGAAAAAAAAGAGTGGTTCGGAATAAAAAATAAAACAAAAAAAATAGAGAAACAAGTACAATTTCGAGATATCATATACGTGGAATAAGACCAGTGTTTTAGACAAAAACATGTTTATCCACCTACATTGGAGCGTATGACGTTTATCAGGGTTCCGCCTGATGTGATGATGTATATGGTATGGATTACGATAACTATCTTCTAATTGATAAAATGTCTTTCAGGATTGAATGTCATGGTGGATAACATTCCACTCCTGCACATAAGGGAATGAGCGTCTATACCATATTCTGCTTTCTCTTTCCATTTTATACAAACAAAATTAATGAAAAAAATTATCAGAACATTCATTGATACCATCCCATCATTTTCTGAAGTACAATACACCAGGTTGCATGTTTCTAATGTTGCTGTCTATATTTTTATGGAGCAGTAGATCTAGATTATATTAGGCAACCTGGCAGGTAACTTTCAGAAATACAACTGCCAGTTGCTGTAAAATCATGCTAATTTGTCTCTAAATAATTATACAATTTATGCGGAGAGATTTTATGCATTCCTCAGGTGCCACCAGTTATGTCGATGGGTCAACATTTACGTGGATATATGACTAGACCAATCTTCCTAAAGTCTTCTACCGACACGCCACAAATAACTAAATCTGTGTTGTAGCATGCATTGTTCTCGTAGGTTTGTAGTCAGCTCGGTCCTTGTATCACTTTTTTTTAAATGGCAGCAAACATCCTGATACCATGTAAATACGTATGTTTTTGCACAACGTTTCTCTGTTCCGCATGCGCTGTATTTTTCCATTCGCATCTCGTGTCCTGGCCAGTTGTAATGAAGTCCGTTTTCATCGCTATTCCGTCACCTTTTTTTTCAGCTAAATAAACACAAATATACTATTGAAATGATACACAATTGTTTTACATTCTCAACTGATATTAGCAGGATTTTTTTGTTTACATTACACGGACATTGGAATAATTATATGAAAAAACTAACCTAAGTGTAGTAAACTATTACATGATAAACCGGCAAATGACACATTATATATTCTTGTTATGGAATCAAGGTTTGGGGAATCTCGGAAACACATCTAAAGTGAGGATGAGTAGGTTCATGTCTCAAAGCATATGCATGATTAAGCATTTTTAGACCCTATCGTTCACTGGCCATAGAGACTAACTTAATTGTATTTATTTGTCACTCTGAGTACAAAAGTTCACACATATCATCGGAAAACAACTACAAAATAACATTACTCAATGACCAAAGAGGAAAGAATACTGAAGGTTTTATGGGCCCCATCATTATCTACCATGGATTATAAACATATGAAAAAATAAAAACGGTACAAAATGTAAGATATAGCGTTATTCGGCAAACTCCATGCATTCAATCAATATCAGGTCAACGCCAGACCGACGTCGTGGACCCTTTACCAACATCACCCCTTGCCCAACACTCCCCTACATGATGTGCACGCGTGACATTTCAACTCGAAGACGACGACACAGAAAAACCTCACACAATATATCACAATCACAACGGTAAATATATGTACTATCGTTTTATTTCGGTTAATAGAATGTTACTAGTTAACCCTTTAAGCCCTCACGATGCATTAAAGCATCATTTTAAATCCCTGAAAACAGACTTAATTTTCCTACAGCCAAGGGTTTTAGAACGAAAATTTCATGAAAATGGTTTACCAATACATGGCAATTTTTTTTACATTTCACCCACATCAAATCATCTTTATCCACTACAAGTCGAGAATTGCGACAGCAATTCGCGGCTTGTAGTGGATGAAGATGACAATGGTAAACTCAGGCTTGAAAGGGTTAAAAGGTATTTCTTCAAATAGTGTTTGATGGTGTATAATTCCAGATAAGAACTCTTGTATACAATATATATTTTTTGTAAGGTGGTTGTGTTTATGTTTGGTACATGCACATAATAACTTTGTCTGGTAAAGGAAGGAACAAATGTTTTTTTGCTATTCTAAGCATCAATATTGCAACTTTAAATGTATACATGTTGTATTGTTTTGGATATTGGTGAAGTATGAGCCAAGTGGGACAACGAGTTGGCAATCCTGCGATCTGGCGATGTTAAAAGCATTTTCGAGAGACAATTTCAACAAGATTCATGTATACATTTTTCACCAATGGAGTAGCATCATACATTTTGAAGGAATTTGTCAATTCCCTTCAACCAATAAGATTTTCTACTTTGGTGATTAATCAGAAATAAAATGTGCTGTCTGTAATGATTTAGGTTTGACATGCAGTCAAGACCGCATCAATTGCTGGGTGATGACACACTGCACTCGATAAGTCATGGACTTGATGAATACAATTATGGGGGCAGTTCACGATCTCGTTCATATGAAACATATTCACTTTGCAAAAGAATACTTAACACGTCCGGCTAGTTAGCTCCTATGGATTCCGCCTCCGGTTTTTTTTGCCTCTTCTTTTGCCTATAACTTTGTAAGAAAATAAGCTAGGATAACAGTTTTTGGTATGTGGGTTACTTCTAGGTGGCCAATGGACAGGTTCAAATATTTTTAATCTGAATTCAATACGCAAGGTCGCAGAGGAGAAAATGATGATGTTACGGCGTTGGGCCGTTGGGCCGTTGGGTCGTCCGTAAACAATTCGTTTCCGGAGCATATCTCTGAAAGTACTTGTCTGATTGTCTTCAAATTTTACACACAACACCCCTAGGGGGTCTAGTTGTGCCTTTTGGGGTATTTGAAATTTGACCTACTTCTGGTTCAGAACTATGACCTATTTAGACGTTTTGACGCGCACTTCCCTTCCGGAGCAGATCTCGAAAAGTACTGGGCCGATGACAGTCATATTGCACATACATGTTCTCTAAGGTCCCTAGTTGTGCCTTTTCAGGTTTTTGGACCTTGACCTTGAAGTTGACCTAATTTATAACATCGGTAAATCCGACTGAAAGATTTTTCGGAATATCATGAAAACCGCTCAAGATAGCTACACCATTACTATAAAACAAATTGTGAGGTTTCAGGAGAGGATGCATCTTGAAAAATTTCAAGTCGATAAAATTAAAAATGGCCGCCTATCGGCCATTATTCACCTCGACAGGCCTCATATTGCGGAATATCATGAAAACCGCTCAAGATAGCTAGACCATTTATATCAAATAAATTGTAAGGTTTCAGGAGAGGATGCATCTTGAAAAATTTCAAGTTGATAAAATTCAAAATGGCCGCCTATCGGCCATTATTCACCTCGACAGGCCTGATATTGTGGAATATCATGAAAACCGCTCAAGATATCTACACCATCACTATAAAACAACTTGTAAGGTTTCAGGAGAGGATGCATTTTGAAAAAAATCAACTCGTCCAAGTTCTAAATGGCCGCCAATCGGCCATTATTCACTTTCACCTGGCCGTTATTTGGTAAGCCGTGCTAGATGGCTAGACCATTACTATAAAACAAAATGTGTGATTTCAGGAAAGGATGCATCTTGAAAAAAATCGACTCGATAAAATTCAAAATGGCCGCTTATCAGCCATTATTCACTTTCCCATGGCCGATATTTGGTCAACTGTGCTAGATGGCTAGACCATTACCATAAAACGAAATGTGAGATTTCAGATGAGGATGCATCTTGAAAAAATTTGACTTGATCAAATTCAAAATGGCCGCCTTTTTGGCCATTATTCATTTTCACATGGCTGATATTTGGTAAACCGTGCTAGATGGCTAGACCATTACCTGATTACTATAAAGCAAAGTGTGAGTTTTCTGGGGAGGATGCACCCTGAAAATTTTTAACTTACGAATTCAAAATGGCTGACAGTCAGCATTATTTACCTCGATAGGCCTGATATCAGGTAAACCGTGCTAAATAGCTAGACCATTTCTATAAAACAAAATGTGACATTTCGGGAGAGGATGCCTTTTAAAAACTTTCGACTCAATCAAATTCAAAATGGCCGCCTATCGGCTACTATTTACTTTCACATTGCTGATATTTGGTAAACCGTGTTAGATAGCTGGACCATTACTATAAAACAAAATGTGAGATTACAAGAGAGGATGCATCTTGAAAAAAATTGACTCGATCAAATTCAAAATGGCCGCCTATCGCCATTATTCACTTTCACATAGACGTTATTTGGTAACCGTACTAGATGGCTAGACCATTACTTTAAAACAAAATCTGAAATTTCAGGAGAGGATGCATCTTTAAAAATTTTGACTTGATCAAATTCAAAATTGCCTTCTATCGGCCATTATTCACTTTCACATGGGCGATATTTGGTAAACCCTGCTAGATAGCTAGACCATTACTATAGAATGAAATGTGAGATTTCAGCTGAGGATGCATCTTGGAAAATTTCGACTTGATCAAATTCAAAATAGCCGTCTTTAGGCCATTATTCACTTTCAGGCTGATATTTGGTAAACCGTGCTAGACAGCTTGACGATTACTATAAAATGAAATGTGAGATTTCAGCTGAGGATGCATCTTGAAAAATTCTGAGTCGATCAAATTCAAAATGGCCCCCTAGCGGCCATTATTTACTTTCACATGCCCAATATTTTGCAAACTGTGTTAGATTTTAGTCAGAGGTTTGCAATCTCTGGCAGACTGTCTAGCTTTTAGCTTACTCTTAGACTGGGCTTCTTAGACTTAGCCTGAGACTACAATAATAACCCTACACAAAATTGCTTAAATCAAATTCTAATTCGGAGTGGGAGCTCCTGGACTTATGTAGTCTTGTTAATTTTTGTTTACTAAGCTGCATCAAACAGTGAAAACCCTAAGTTATTTATCTGATAATCATATAATTACCACATGTGAATATCACAGCTACTTACCACGTCCTGATACTGATTTTTTTTTATCTGATAACCATGTAATTACCACATGTCTATATCACAGTTACTTACCACGTCCTGATACTGAGTTATTTATCTGATAGCCATGTAATGTCCACATGTTAATATCATAGTTACTTACCACGGCCTGATACTGAGTTATTTATCTGATAACCATGTAATTACCACATGTCAATATCGCAGTTACTTACCACGTCACCTGAAATTGCAAACAACACAGTTCCTCTTCTGCTGCTGATCTAACACCAGCGCTCTACACGGTGTAGTCCTGCTGCTGCTATACAGCTCAACACAGCAGTTGTTGTCCTGGAACTTCAACAGTTCTTCTGAAGCTACTGATTACCAACTGATCACCACATCCCCTTATATCTACTGTGATTTCAAGCTTCCCATTTTCAGAAAAATAAAACAATTTTTACCCACACAAAAACGTATTTTGTACTACAACTACTACATTAAACCTCACCTAGAATAGTGTTGCACCATATGGGGACTATGTGGCAAAACCGACATATATGCATTAATAAACTACAAAAACAAGCTGCACGCCTTATTTTGGATGCCGATAAGTATTCTCCATCGCGTCCTTTATTTGATCTTAAATGGGAAACTTTTGACAAAATTGTTCAAGTAAACAAGCCATAATGGTATTTAAAGCTCTAAATAACCTTACCCCTACCTATATAACTAATTTATTCAAACCTACATGTACAAATTCAAATCATTCCTTGAGATCCAAAACAAGTAATACACTTCATGTACCAGCAGCTCATCACAAGAGCCTGAGGTTTAATGGTCCGAAAATATGGAATTCCACATCTGATCAAGCTCGTAAAGCAAAAACATTAAAAGAATACATACGCGAATATATAATTAAAAAAATAGCTAGATTATTATAGTACATACAATTTTAATAAATCTTTTTGCAATACGAGTAGTATTCACACTGTCTGCAATTCTGCTATAATTGTAATTGCTTTGTTTGTATGTTTATATATAATATTTATCTTCTATATATATATATATAAATACTGTATGTTCCTGTATGTTTATATGTCACATCAATGGTCACATCTATCTTGTATATATGTATATATAAATACCTAAGATTAGTTATTGTCTACAACAGGTGTGTATATACCTTCATAGCTTAATTATCTACATTTAATATTGTCCTAGTCGTGTTTATATTTTTACTTTTTTTTGCTACTTTTGTTTTTAAGCTATAATATATATATTTTTTTCGCATCATACTATATAGTATAATGCTGTTTCCAATATAGATATAAGTTTATTGTATGTTCGTATGTGAGGGCCCCACGGCGGATGAGCTATGCTCAGTGGGTTAGTATATATGTATGTTCATTTATGCAATTCGTAATATTTTGTTTTACTGATTTTGTATGTTATTGTATGGGTATATATGTACCCTCATTAAATGAGGACTTTATTATTATTAGTATTGTTATTATTATTATTATTATTTCAGCTACACCTGTTCAAACGTTAGAGTCCTGCTGCTGCTGTACAACTGAACACAACAGTTGTTGTCATGGAACTCCAACAGTTCTTCTCCAGCTGCTGATTAACAACACATCACTACATCTTCTCATATATACTGTGATTTCAACTATACATGTCTTTGTAAGGTCTGCAACTCAAGCTTTGTTACCCAAACATTACACCTTTACAACACAGCACCAGTTATTTACTGTACCATTCAACTCAAACAATACAAATCTCTACATACTCTACAACATGGCATCTCTTCAGAAGACCTGCAACAGGAACATCACAATCATTGTCCCATCTAAAACTTAACACCATAGTTATTGACCTACCATGCATCCTCCCCGCATCTTCCAATACCACATATTGGCATCCACTATATGTCTCCAACACCACATCTTATCTGGAATATCGGGGTGTATCATTTGTTTTTGATTTAGCAATGTCAGTAAAAACTAGGATGATCACAGAGATAGATACAACTGGTGCACAACTAAAATCTGAAACATACATAGAGTGGTCAATAGCTTTAAGCATCATAAAATAAAATCATATTACATTTGTTATTAAGGTTGGAGAAACATGTGTTATACAATCATATCAGATATTTCTCGCATGCAAAATGTTGATTAATATTGATTATTAACAATAAGTGATCCATTCTAAAATACAGAATTATACAATTAACATTGATGTCATGACTAGCATTATGTCAGCATAAAGTACATGTCAAATAAGGCACACAAAATACAACGCTGGAAAGTAAAGATGTATCAGTCCAATGGTTGATATATTAGTTATAATATCATGTTGTTCAATCTTTAATCCACACCGCTGATCAATATGGACATTTTGATCCCTGGGTAGTGGTTAGCACCGCTGCCTTTCACGCCAGAGTTCGGGGTTCGGTTCCCGGTCTTGGCGGTTTGAAAGAAACACAAATGTTTCTTCCCCATCCACGTGTGAAAGTCAGTATTGTGGGGAGCCTCCGTGACCGAGAGGTAGCGTGCTCGGCCTCAGACCGCCAGGGCTCGAATTTCGAATCCTGTGTCTGGAGGACAGTGTCATCTCAATCATCTCACCATCCTCAGGAGGTTCTCCTGGCCCAGTTTAGCCTATCTGTGCACAAAGGTGGCCTAAAGCCCGATTCATTTCATTTTCCCTGTATGTAGATATATCAGCCTCTGTTTGGAAGGGCTACATTCTTTGCCCGGTCTCACAAACTGATCCAAGACTTCAAAACTTCATTTGAGATTAAACCTTTGGAAAATCATATAAATCTTGATCCTTAAACACCATTTTAAGTCAGTCATCATTTCACGACTGCTTCAGTTGTTTTGATATTGAGGACAAATTTAAGACATACGCTTGGTGAAACCTGATAGTGATTTCAGACCTTAGATCCTGTGGTCACTGATTGGACTGGTTGAATATTGATCTCAGAGATTAAATCACATATTTTCACAATGTTGACATCATCACTCGATGGACTAAGTCTTGATTTCTGTGTATGAATTAGATCACATATGGCTCCATGTGAAACAATCGCGGAAATGGTTTGGCCTTATCTTAAAGTCAGCTTAATTCCAGGAAATCCCACTATTTCATGAAACTCAGCAGCATCAAATATTCTAGGCCTCAACTTTCAACTTCACCATGTTTATCAATGTCCACGACGTTATGTTTTTCAACAAAGCCCCCACACTCGTTACTTTTCTTCAGACAGGAAAATGCACATCTGTAATTGCAATATTAACAATTACATGGGTTATTATATTACCATTACAGAAGTCAGTTTAATTCATAGATAGCTTGTCGAACTATTTAATGAGGTTTGCATTGTTTATTTATCTTGGTGTTAGTTGAATAAGTACTCACATTCATTTGATCCATATCTCAATGCAGCCGCATGTTTCACACGTAGCTCAAATGCTTTGTTCGTATTTTCTCGGGATTTTACAACGTTGTAAAACATACGCAAAAAACATGATTTCGAGTCGTTTAGGAGAAAAACTAATACATATTTATTTTCGGCTACGCATTCTAATAATCCTTTTATGAGTGTTATATGGAAGATATGACAACAAAGCTGATATTTCCGGCAGACAGGTCACAAACTTTATCGGCATATTTAGTACTATTACTTTACCAGCATGTCTACATGAATGTCTGGCTGCCTAAATCCATTATTAACCATGTTAACCATAAAATAACTACAAAAATAAGTATAGTTGTGGTTTTACTATTTTTTTTGATAAGGAAATTGATTTTTGCGATTTTTGATATATGGGAAATTGAGTAATGTTTATTATTTACGTGACACCGTAGTGGATGCCGGGTATGTGACTGGCTGCTCACTGCAGTCTTCCGCTGACTCAGGACAGAGACAAGAGTAGTATGGTTCTTCAGGAGACAGCAGACAGAGATGAGAACATCCTCCATTGTTAATGCCACACGGATTGTATCCTGTGAAATCAATTGAAATCACTTTTTAGTTTACATAAGTGATAAAATAGTTAACGTTGCTCCCCATTTCCATATATGCAGACTAAAAATAACATTTACAAAACAAACATAAACATACACTAACATTGTGGTGATGTACATTAGAATGGTAGTATAGTTTCTGATGCGTGCGTGCGTGCGTGCGTGCGTGCGTGCGTGCGTGCGTGCGTGCGTGCGTGCGTGCGTGCGTGTGTGTGTTATCCTTGTGTGATTCCTTACATTTTGTTCTATATGCACGGTCCAGTTATTTTGCTTTGATTTTGAGCGTAAATATCACAAAATTATTCAAATTCAAAATGGCCGCTAGACAGCTATTTTAAAATTGTTTGCTCTCAAAAAGCTATCACGTCATTGACTGACATTGTTGTCCATATTTGCCAAATAAAAAGAACATCTGCTGGAAACTTTTTCCTGAAATGTGCAACAAGTATCCCCTAATAGTTAAAGGGTTGATAATATGGGAATCAAAATGTCGCCAAAAATCCCCTGGTGTTTTCTAGATCAGCTATCATGCAAGATTTCCGTGATAATGAGAAAAAAATTGCCGACATGCGACCATTTTGGATTTTATAACTTCGAAATTTTCGCATTTTTTTGTATTAAGCCAATATCACAAAATTATTAAAATTCAAAATGACCACTAAACGGCCATTTTGAAATTGTTTGCTCCCAAAAGTTATTCAGGTGGCTGACATAACTGAACATATTTGCCAAATTAAAAGAAGATCTCATGGAAACTTTTTTCTGAAACACATTGCCGAGCTTTTGTTCGTTAGTGACCATAGTAACAAGGTAACAAGGTAGCAAGGTAGTTTATTCAGGATCCCGTAGGACATGAGAAGCCAGGTGTGCGATACAGTGTGAGTAAATATAGCATACCTGTGACAAGGGCATGCCAATCGTTATTAATTTGAACCATTCATTACGTTATTTATAATAATAATAAGTTGTGCTAGGTGATACAATAACTCCCGGTTTTCACTTGAGAATAATTCATGCATTTTAAATGTTGAAGGTCTATCATAAAAGTAGCAGCTTAATAATTTTTTTCTGTCTATTTCAAAGTGCCCACATTCGAAAAGATAATGATATTCATCACCGATGAATCTGTTGTGACATAAGGTGCAGGTACGTCTATCACGTGAAATACCACAAAAACTACCGAGTACAATGGGGGAAGTTTGGAATTCCTGCATCTGAAACGGGTTATAGATTTTCTTATATTCGGTGCGGTTAATAAAAGGTATTTTTCTAGAATAAAATTAGTTTTAAAAATCCTATAGTTTGTACATTTGCCACTATTAAATAATTCTTCCGACCATTTCTGTATAAATTGATCTTCTAAACGTCTTTTAATTACCTCCTTGAAACATTCAAAACTATTGGGGATGTGCTGAGCATTCCAGAAACCTAGAAAGCCACAATCTATCAAACTATCCTTAATATACAATATCCATTTTGATTCGTAAATATTTAGCTCAAACATACAGTAAAATAATTTATAAATTAATGATGAAAGTTTACATTTTTGATCCGTAATCAAACGGGCCCAAAAACATAAGGCTCTACATTTGACATGTACATTGAGGGGGAAAACACCCAATTCTCCATATACCATGTTATTGTATGTACATTTATTTACAGATAAAATATATTTACAAAAACGTAGCTGTAGTTTCTCTAAAATGACACAATCTTCAGGTGCCCATACTTCACAGCCATATAACACCGTTGGAAGAACAATAGCATTAAACAGATGTAATTGCAAGTCTATGGGGAGATTAAGTTGTCTACTTCTTTTCAAAATACTGAACATTGCTCTATTACCTTTATCAAAGAGTTCCTGCTGAGCTTTAGAAAATTTTCCATTATAATTAAATTTTACACCAAGATATAAATAATCAGAACATATTTCAAGCAGCTTATCTCCTAAATAAAAATGAGGGTGCTTTCTTATATTACCTCTGGAAAAAATTACCACTTTGGTCTTTGAAACGTTAATTTTTAAATTCCAATCATTACAATACAAATTCATGCTATTTAGAGCTGCTTGTAATTCTTCGGGTGATACAGCGAGTAAAATTGTGTCATCTGCATATAAAAGTACATATATCTTCAGATAGCTAACAAGGTTATCATCCATTATATCAGTGGCGATATCATGGATATTTGATAGACCATTATATTTGTTCACTAAGTAAGACTTAAGGTCTGAAAGAAAAATGTTAAATAATAGAGGTGAAAGGTTATCCCCTTGCCTAACTCCCATCTCACATGGAAAAAAATCACTGCATTGCCCTCCATAACTTACACACGACTTTACTTTTGTATACATATCATATATTACATTAAATAATTTCCCTTGTATTTCAAGATTACAAAGCTTCATCCACAGCTGTTGTCTCTGAATTGAGTCAAAAGCCTTTTTATAATCAATAAAACATGCATATAAACGTTTCATACGAAACAGATAGAAGTCAATCAAAGAATTTAACACAAAAATATGATCTACAGTAGAATATCCACTTCTAAAGCCGGCTTGTTCTGGTCCAATTAATTCCATATCTTCAACAAATTTACCAAGTCTAGAATTTATTAAAGTTGTAAAGAGTTTGCCTAAACAGCTTGTTATTGTAATTCCACGATAGTTATTCGGGTCATTAGGGTCACCTTTGTTTTTATATAAAAGGTGAATGTAGCTGATGCACCACTGTTGTGGTACCACTCCACATTTTAAGATTACATTAAAAATATCTGTATAGAGCTCCAATATATTTTGAGGTGAATATTTTAAAAACTCATTTATTATGTTGTCTGGGCCTGGACATTTATTAGTCTTCAATTTGTGTATACATTTTTTAACTTCATCTACTGAAAAAGATGAATTTAATATAGTATCGTCATTATCATGACTTGTTAAGTTAAATATGACTTCTTCAGATGTTTCATCAGTGTTCAAATTTGAGAAATGTTCTTTAAAATCATTCAGTGTGACATTATTTTGGGGAGTTTTATTTCCATTCTCAAAAAGTAATTTCCAATATTGTTTTGGGTCAGATGATTTTAAGCAACGAATTTTTTTTATAATTGAGTTTTAGTGCTCTCTAAAGGCCTTTTTAATTTGAATTTTACACTGTTTACTAGCCGTCACCATTTTCACCTCGTTTTCGTGGGATCTCAGGTTTCTATATCTGTTTTTAAATTAAAAATACTCTTTTCGCTTGACCTCACATTCGTTGGTGTACCATGGCTTATGGTATTAGTAATACAAGGGTTGATGATATGGATAATATGGGAATCAAAATGTCATCAAAAATCCCCTGGTGTTATCTGATGGTTATGTAAAGTATGAGGAAGCAGAAGCTCATAGATCAGCTATCATGCAAGATTTCTGAGATAATGAGGAAAAAAATTTAAATGGCCGACTGGCGGCCATTTTGGATTTTATAGCTGCGAAATTTCTCATGGGTTATTCTTGTGTGAGACATTACATTTTGTTTTTTATTCATGGTCCAGCTATTTTGGATTGTTTTGAGTTATAGTCTGTCCGACAGTGGTGGATGGTCCAAAATGAAAAGGATCTGATGGGAATATTTTCCTAAAACGCGCTAACGAAATTTTCTTTGTTAGTGGCCATAGTAATTAAAGGGTTGAAGATATGGGGATCAAAATATCACCAACACAATTCCCCAGTGGTATATGATGGCTATGTGAAGTATGATGAAGCAGAAGTTTATAGATTAGTAGCTATATTGAAAACAAATAACTGCGGTGGCGGCGGCGGACAGTGTGGAATACAGTAAGCAGCCCGCCTCGGCGAGGGCTGCTTAGTGACTGGCGATCATTAAGACTGTCCGACTGGATGTTCATGTCCTGTCTATACAGAATATACTGAGAGATCCGGGTACACTGAGCTGAGTGATGACAGGGTGACAATATATCATATCTATACAGAATACTAATGTTGTGCACTAGCACTGTAGTATATGTTGTACGCTAGCACTGTGGTATATTTTGTACACTAGTATTGTGGTATGTGTTTTACACAAGCGTGGAGGTATGTGTTGTACACTAGCATGGTGGTATGTGTTGTACACTAGCATGGTGGTATGTGGTATACACTAGTGTGGTGTTTTGAGAGGGACACTGGCATGATGGTATGTGTTGTACACTAGCGTGGTGGTATGTGGTATACACTAGTGTGGTGTTTTGAGAGGGACACTAGCATGATGGTATGTGTTGTACACTAGCGTGGTCGTATGTGGTATACACTAGTGTGGTGTTTTGAGAGGGACACTAGCATGGTGGTATGTGTTGTACACTAGCGTGGTGGTATGTGGTATACACTAGTGTGGTGTTTTGAGAGGGACACTGGCATGATGGTATGTGTTGTACACAGCGTGGTGGTATGAGCTGCACACTAGCATGGTAGGCCATATGTGTTGCATTCTAACATGGTGGTATGAAATGTAGACAAACACAGTGGTATGTGTTGCACACTATCACATACTGTCCCCTTAGAATGATTCAGCAACATATATTTTTTTTATATATTGTGCTCTGGTGACACGTCCATGTGTTGTATGCTGGTGCCATTTGGTTGCTGGGTGGTGTTGCTGAGGTGGTTGGCACGGCGGTATGTCTTGTATACCAACCTGTTGGCTGCTGGGGTGGTTGACATGGTGGTATGTGTTGTATATCAACCTGTCGGCTGCTGATGTGGTTGACATGGAGATATATATTGCATACCAACCTGTTGATTGTTGGGGTGGTTGACATGGTGGTATGTGTTGTATACCAACCTGTCCGCTGCTGATGTGGTTGACATGGAGATATATATATTGCATACTAACCTTTTGATTGTTGGGGTGGTTGACATGGTGGTATGTGTTGTATACCAACCTGTCGGCTGCTGATGTGGTTGACATGGAGATATATATTGCATACTAACCTTTTGATTGTTGGGGTGGTTGACATGGTGGTATGTGTTGTATACCAACCTGTCGGCTGCTGATGTGGTTGACATGGAGATATATATTGCATACCAACCTGTTGATTGTTGGGGTGGTTGACATGGTGGTATGTGTTGTATACCAACCTGTTGGCTGCTGATGTGGTTGACATGGAGATATATATTGCATACCAACCTGTTGATTGTTGGGGTGGGTGACATGCTGGTATGTGTTGTATACTAACCTGTTGATTGTTGGGGTGGTTGACCTGGTGGTATGTGTTGTATACCAACCTGTTGGCTGCTTGCTGGGGTGGTTGACACGGATATTATATGTGTACCCATCAGTACTGTATATCCTTTCGTGGTTCAGATCAGTAAAGCGATCAGCTCTCTCAACCCAACCGTCTGATACCCAGTAGACGTACTCCCCATAGATAGCTATTGAACCTGGCTCACCTGCCCCAGTAACCATCACTTGACGATTACCGCCGTCCAAATCCACACTCCTGACAAAACGTAACAGAAACAGTAAGCCACCGTAGTAAGACAGTAGTGATCTAGACGAGTAGAATTTGTATCACATAGATAAGAAATCCATCCCTTCTTTGGCTATTGTGTCACATATGTTATTAGTAATGCAATCTCATATATATTAATTACTAAATGCTTGAATGTAACTTTAGGCCACAGTTGTGTACATGCAGACTAAACTGGACCAGGAGTGCATGCTGAAGATGATGATATGACTCAGATGGCTCTGCCCTCCAGATACATGATTCAATATATTTTTTAAAATATGCAAATTGTTTGCTGTCAGAGAGATAACTTTGAAGGAGGCTAAGTGCAAGAGATGCAATACCATATTTAAAATTTTGTTAATGAGAATCTTGGGATCTAGATTTTCAAAGGCTTTCAATTTATAAAAAAAAATACTACCTTTATCTAATCCCTTTGTGATCTTGTCTACTTTTGCTAATTTGCAAATTTGGTATAGTTTTTCTGTGTAAATCTATATTGACTTCCGTAATATAAATTGTGTGAGCAGATATGGTGGTCGATTTGTTTAAATAATACAATTTGGAAATTGCTTGTAAAATCAAGATTGTTCTATATGGTTGTCGAGTTTTGTTTGATCGACTTTTTTGTATAACAGAATTACCTTCAACTGATTACGGAGCATTAAATTTAAAGCCCATTACAAGTGAAGTCCCCAGGACCACTCTGTGCAATACCCTGCTGACATCGCACGACTCTGACACAGTGACCTCCATTTTTAAATGCAATAGTTTCCCTAATGAAAATGGCCTAGTTTTCGTAGGTACTTGGAATAGTCTTCTCAATTTCATGGCATCTGACTTTTTTGGTAGGCAGCGCGAGTGTCGTTTTTACACAGCTGGCAGTGGAAACAAAATGGCGGTCAGTGTGACTGGGCCTCGCGCAGTAAATGAGTTAGGCGGCCCAGTCGTAACGGGTATCTCCGCAATATAATTATCCATTTCTGGGACACATGAGGATATTCATGTATAACGTATCTTCAAAATTCCCTCCCAATCAACACAAAAGTCCGACAAATGCTGCTAGAATGCCGGAACAACACTATACATTACGGCGCGTCGCTGCTCCAGCTCGTCGCCGAAATCACACATTGACTCATTGAATTAGAATGTGTACAGCTATTCAAGCAGAATACATTCACCAGATACCGCTTGAATGTTGGGCCAGCGAAACAGGTCATTGTGCATAATATCCACCCATTTCGAGTAGTATTTGCTGCTAATAACTAATAATCAGTGGACGACTGAACTTGATATATATGAATATATGATAATTCACAGAAGAAGTCATACTACAATTATTTTCTAAACTAAAAGCACTTCACCTGGTCTGATTGATTGTCAGTTCACTAATTTTAACCAATTGGTTGCAAGTAACCAATGGATTTGAGGGTGGTACATCAATTGTGTAATTTTTATAAGATCTTAGTTAATTGAACTTATTTTTAGTTGATCATAGAGATTGTCTCTGAACTATGTAGATCGAATAATGTTGTTAGTTACCCACTTTGAATTTTATCTATTTCAAATCATTTACAGATTTGTCAAAGTATTGCCCAGTTTCTGATTGTTTACAGCCAATTGGAGCAGCAGATGTAGAAATAAATTGTACCCTTATGATAAAATAGTGTGGTAGTATGAAAATTTTCAGCTACATGGCCATCGCCAATTTGTCCCAGGACGCATATGGCAGCCATGTCTCAAAATGGCTGCCACCGGTGCTTGTTTTTCTTTATATGCAGCACCTATATATGTTTTGTGGATGTAATTATTTACATTGTCAACAACATCCTATTGTGTTTGCACCCACATTCTCTACAAGCCTTTGTTGCTTCGGGTAAATCTGTCTAAATCATCCCACTATCCAGTATCATTCTAGGTCAAATACCAAGGAGATGGTGAGGGTATTTCTGGTGTCGCAATGCAATTTTGTGACCTGCCCCATCCAGCCTGATATGTAGCCCTCTTCACATGCTGGACCAGAGCAGCGTGAGTAGGAGGTTCAATGGCTCTTCTTCTCTGAACAAATAACTCGCAATGGATAGAGCGTCTGACTGCATTTGTCCCGGGCTCGAACCCCACTGATCCTGTGTCGGGTTTTCAGAGAAATATCCTTGTTTCTCCCTTCTTTATGTGTCTAGGAGATAAAGTTAATGGCGGCCTCGTCGAGTTAAGGTTGAGACCAGTGTATCGACGTTAATTGCGCTGCCAGCTCCTCACACACTTCGTTCCAGATATGTTTTGAAATGGAAGGACTCTTGGGCAGAAAGCTCTTTACTATCTCAGTAACCTAAAATGTTTGCCAACACCATATGCAATCCACAACTGGATATCACACATACGTTGATATGTGAAAAGAACTGGTTTAGCTCTTGCTAATAGATATGAGTTGTTCCCAATGTCTGATGTACACTGCTGCTAGGGTGCAAAAGGCAAGGACTATCACGTCTGTATCTACTCTGTTCTGCTTCCTTAACAATGTCTGATAAGAGAACAATACAAATAGGCCTATTCACTTCTCCGTGCATGGGGCCGATAATCTAGATGTGTCACAATGCAGATTAAACATTATCATAGCATGTGCTCAAGATCTTTTTGTCATTTTCCAATGGCGGTATCAATTTGTCACAAATTTGAGCAAAACTGCATACGACGACGAGATCTTTGTCTCATTCTAGTCAAGTTTATGCTTTGAAGCTATCAGGAAAAATCTATCAGAAATAATATCTACTCAGTTAGCATGCATGATGTAGGTTGGAGTTTATAAAAGGCAAACATTGGCATATTATTTGTAAGTGTTCTAATCTACCAGCATACCAACACCATCTAGCATCATTAGTAATTTAGTGGTATACAAAGGTTAAAAATTACATGAGAAGAAGATAAATATATGTGAGAGACACATTAATACAAATTTAAATTATCAGCAAAATTATTGTTGATCGTTGGCAGTCCACTCAAAAAATTATAAAAAATTCTCAAATATAATCGGCCGGATTAGCGGATTTTTGGATGGACAAACAAACGGACGAAAAAACCATGTTTGTCAATATTCCTCTCCTTTACTTGTATTTAGTAGGGGAGGGGGAGTATAAATTTGTGTTTCTTTAAAACCTAAATAAAGCAATAGTCGGTGTGACAAGCTCGCAGCGTAACGACTGCACCAGTATAGACGCTGAAGAAATTAGTAAGCAGATATAACTACAGTTAATGCTTATTCAAGCAGATCAGGCTAGTTACTACACCATATCGTTTCAAACCATGAAGCCACAATGAGAACATATAGGTCACTTTCAGCTATGTTGTTTCTATGTTGCTATGTTTCTATGTAGTAATAGACCGACCCAGATGTTGCGTTATAACCCAATACTCATGCCATATTGATATATTATTACTTACTCAATATAGAGAGTGCCGGGGTCTGACCACCATATCCTGTCAGAGAGCAAATCCACAGTGATGTCCCCAGTATTTAAAATATATGTTGTTACTATGCCTGTAATATTAGATCCGTCCATTCCCATGCGAGTAATATCACCATTATATCCAACCCAGAATAACAATCTGCGAAAAAAAAACTTTAATAATTATGGGATGCAATGTATAAAATGCATACATTTTACTTCCGGTTTCTGGCAAAAATGACTATGAAAAAACATAACACTGAAGGTAACATGCTGAATCAATAGTGAGACAGCAGTACAGATTTCTGACTGAAAGCTGGTTATCATGATAACAAACAAGTCAACTCACTGACTCAATAGTGGGATAGCTGTACAGATGTCTGACTGAAAGCTGGTCATCATGATAACAACCCAGTCAACACGCTGACTCAATGGTAGGATAGCGGTACAGATGTCTGACTGTAAGCTGGTTATCATGATAACAACCCAGTCAACTCACTGACTCAATGTGTTATGTGCTACATATGTTAAACTGGCTATCATGATATCACTATGACCAGCACAAATATACTAATATCACAAACCTTAATAATTGAGTTGAAATTTGAGTCACTAGATGCAAGCTAAACGAGTTTTTCCAATAAATATTAACTGTAGGGGAGGAGGGGGAGAACTGGGACAATGGAGAACTGGGACACCGCTGATATCAGCTTTTGTTTTCAGCCAATCAGCTTCTAAAAAACATTTTTCTTTCTTAGCCACATATCCCTCCAGGATGAAATTGTTGCTTACTATTTTGTTTATTGAGTAAATAAATGGGTTTAATCAATTAATCAATCAATCAATCAATAAAACTTCTATAGCACTCATGTCTTCAGCGGACCGAGCTCAGAGGCACACAAATCCTTAGTGTGATCATGTGTCATAATCGAGGCCAAAGCAGGTTCGTCAACAGGGAGCCGGGCTGCTGAGGGGCTAGGGCGGGAAAGACAGGTCAAATAGGTGAGATTTAAGTAATTCCCGGATAGTTGGGATCGTTTTGGCATTACGTATTAGCACAGGCATGGCGTTCCATAAGGCTGGGCCAGATATAGAGAAAGCTCTTGACGCAATCTTAGTTTTTGGGAACAACAAATTGATTTGAATTTGTAGAGCGTGGATATTTTGAGCATTTCGGCAGAACAAGTAAGTCAGTCAGATATGCAGGTTGGTTGTCTTTTACGGTTTGGAAAGTTATTGCGCATATTTTAAAATAAATGCCAAACTTGACAGGAAGCTAATGTAATCGTTTTAGAATAGGAACAGAATGAATAAATTGTGGGGCCTTGGTTACCACTCTTGCAAGGCAGTTCTGGACGCGTTGTAATGTAGTGATATCCTTTTCTGGCATATTGTGAGTTACAATAAGCTATCTTACTACTGACGAGTGCCACTGCGATTTGCTTGGCAAGATCTAAGGACAGACTTTTTCGAATTTGACGCAGGTCATGGATATGATAGAAGCATGCTCTACATGTTTGGGATATGTGTTTTCGGAAATTCAAGCTACTGTCGAATACTCCGCCAAGATTTTTAGCTGATGTAGATTGATTAAACAATGTTACAACTTCTCCAGAGATTCCTTAGCGTTTGAAACTGATAGAGACATGTAAATTTGAGTATCATCAGCATAAAGATTGTGGTTTATGTCCATATGAGAGTGTGTCTTTAATTTTTACGGATTGGTGCCTATAAGTAAGTAGAAAACCAAATTTGAGCATTGCTAGATATTCCATACCAACCAGAAAGTCTATCTGTTGATGTAGCAAGGTAGGTATCGAAAGCGGCTGACAAGTCAAGGTCAGAGCCATAATTTCACCTTTGTCCATACTAATAATGATATCGTTATGTACTTTCAGTAGAGTCAAATCTGTAGAATGATGTTTCCTGTAGGCTAATTTTAATGGATTAGATAGATGGTTATTTTTTATATGAGCTTACAGCCGATTGGCTACTGCTTTTTCTGAGATTTTGGAAATGAAACTTAAGTTGGATACAGGCCTGTAATTGTTCCGCTCGTTTTAAGGAAGAGATGTAAGTAGTGGTCTTACATGAGCTTCCTTGAAATTTTGTGGAAATGTACTAGTTTCCATTAAAATGGTAATTATGTCAGTGATGGGACTTATTAATATGTCAAGACAATTTTTCAACACGCTTGTAGGAATGGGGTCCAGATCACATGATTTTGATGATGAGCTCAAAATTAGCTTTTTAATTTCATCTTCTGACGCACATTCTAAACCGTTCATTTTGGATGTAATTTCTGTTTTTTGCATTTGTGGAATATTATGTACTTTATCTGGAAATTTGGAACGGATAGTGTCATTTTCATCCACAAAATGATCACAAAGTGATTTTACTGATGTGAATTCTGGCATCGACGGAAGTGGAATTCTATGCAAAATGTTATTTAATGAGTTCCATAGGCGACGGGGATTGTCTGAACTTTCTGAAATAACATCAGCTAAATATTTCGATTTAGCTTTTGTCATCATTCTATTAGACAGGTGGCATTGATGTTTGTAACGAGAACGATCTAGATGTGTGCGAGATCTGCGCCATGTTCGTTCGAGAGTGTGGCGAAGGTTTTTAGCCTTCATTATTTCTGGAGTCATCCATGGAGTTGGTGGTTTTCTGGGTCTTTGTACTTACAGGAGTGTGTTTGTCTAAAATAGAACTAAGAACAGAATCATACTGTTGACAGAGTGCTGAGAGATTTTTCTCTGGTTTCTTTAATAGATCCAAATTGAGAATATCTGAATGAAACGATTCATAATCAATGTTGTTTATTTTTCGAAACGATATTTTTTCTTTGTTCCATTTCGTGTTACAACAGTCAATTTCTGATATGACCGCAAGATGGTCTGACATACCTGCCGCCGAAAAAACTGATTTGATAGAATTAGAGATGCGTTTGGTGATTAGAAGATCTAGCCAAAGACCATGAACGTGAGATGGAAAATTACCATGCTGCTTGAGATCAAAACATGTGAGGATTTCATTGAATTTTTTTATTTTTTCATTTGAGTTATCTAGATGTAAGTTGAGATCAAAACATGTGAGGATTTCATTGAATTTTTTTTTTTTATCTGAGTTATCTAGATGTAAGTTGAAATCTCTCAATATATACAAATTGTCATGCAGTGAAATTATATTCTCTAGTAAATCTTTACACAGAGCACTGTGCTTAGCCTGTTCCAACCAGACACAGAAGGTACGCGTGTATCATAATGCGGACAGCTCTCCCAGCAAACATGAAGACTTGAACCGATGTTGTTTTTATGTTGGTCCAGCGCCGTTGGCGGTGGGTCAATAGTGAAACAGCATTGGGTCGAATCCTCGCGTTTGCTGGGCTCCACACAGGTGTCTGTCTACACCCACCCCTCCCCCACCATAATATTCTCGCCAGCCGATCAGGGTACTTTTAGCAAGACAGCCGGCCAATCACAAGCTTACTACAATACTTAAAATTGAGAGCGGGGGACATATGACGTCAACCATCTGCACATTTTAACATGCGAAGAAGCAGTGTCTAGGGTGAGCAGTGTAGTAAATCTTGAAATTCATCAAAAAATTGACATGTACCGTTTTGAAGCCTATACAGACAGAAAACGAAACCACTGAACCATTTGTTTCCGATACGTGCAGCAATAGCTTCGAGCGTTTTAAATGATGGCAGAGGATGAATATCAGTTCTTAATTGTTCAGACACTAGTATGCCTACGCCTACTGCCCGTTGATCCACAAAGGTTTTTGAAAAAACGAATAGCCAGGAGGTGAGATATCAGCTATCTTTGATTTCGTTGCATCATGTTTTAACCATGTTTCTGTCACTGCCACAATGTCCAGATTTGTTGATGTTACATATTCGGAGAAGGGGAAAGTTTTAGGTTTGATAGAGCGAACATTTATTGTTGCAATTTTGATTCTGTCATTTGAGCCAGAGGGATCTGGATTTAAGCTGACATCTCCTGCCAGTAGAAGTAAGGTGTGGTAGGTAAAGTAATTTACGATTGAAACAAACATTTAAAAGAGGTAATTTTGCTTTGGCCAGATTTGAAAACATGATGTTTGTTAATGATGACGCTTGGTGACAATTTGTTACAAATATGGTTGGGCAGGAGGACACTTTATCGTCCATATGTATAATTGACACTGCTGTTATGATAAGTGAATATGAAATATGAAAAAAGGAGACATGATTTTAGGGATGGGTCGATGTCTAAAAAATGTGTTGATTGATGAATCTGGTAGGCATAAGTGCCCAACTGGATATTAATTGTGTAAATGTGTTAATAAACTGTTTGTACCCATTTACACATGTTTATAATTCCATTTAGTTCTAGTATCGTAGATGCTAAGAGATACTTGGAACTGTCCCACTTTGACCCATCAGCTGTCCCGCTTCTCATTGCGATGCTCCAGTTCCCCACGTTTTAAACCTTTTATTCAGCAGGTAGCCTAATAATACCCCCAGACTAATATTATAGATATATACAAACTTATAAAAGGCATAACAGTAAAACAAAGTAGGGTCAAATGGTGTCCGAGTTCTCCTCGTCATTCCCTACCATTTATAGTGATGTTTTCACTCACCGTCTTTGGGGGTGAAGGGCTATACTAGACGGCTGATGACCATGAGTTATAAGTACTGCATGAGTGCCATCTAAATTAGACGCATATATAGGCTTATTGTCTGATGTATGTCTTATCACCCAATACAACTTTCTACAAAACAAATATGTTGAAATAAAAGGAACCACAATATTAATTGAAAATTAACTGTTTATGTCTGACTGGTTTTGCCAAATAAATAAGCTGTACATTCTGAGAAACGCAGTGACGTCACCAGAAACCCTTTTGAAAGGCTACTCTGTGAAAACATATAATAAGCCCCTCACACTTCCACATACATTGTATAATTGCAGGTCAAGGCTATTGAGTTTCATATTATATAAATATATTTCAAATCACCCTGGTCGTAAACAACTCTCACAAGTCGGTTTACAAATAAATATAATTACATCCAAACACACGCTATTGTATAATTTAAAAACCGCAGTTGATATGTAGTTGAAAATATGAAATATGCTATTTGAAAATTAAACGACAATACCTTCCTATCCAATCCACAGCTATGTCCATTACAATTTTATCATGTTTGTATATATTTTCTGTTGTGTTGTTGTCGAGGGATCGCCTTTTGATATAACCATCCTTAGAGTAATACATCATATTATCAACAATATCAATAGCAAAGCGGGTAATTCTCTCGTCATTTGGTGTGGAGCTGATTACACTGCCGTCCATGTTCATTCTTAAGATATATTCAGATTCAGTAAACAACAGTTCTGGTGCGACAGCTGAAAATGATAACAACGATAACAACAACAACACACACAAGGACAAAAACGACAACAACAACAACAACGACGACAACAACAGCAAACAAAAAACAACAACAACAAACACAACGAGAACAACGAGAACAACGACAACAACAACAACAAAAACTAAAACAATAACAATAACAATAATAACAATAACAATAACAATACCATTACCAATATCAACAACAACAACAACAACAACAACAACAATAACAATAACAATAATAATAATAATAACAATAACAACAGCAACAACAACAACAACAACAATAACAATAATAATAATAATAATAATAATAATAATAATAATAATAATAATAATAATAATAATAATAATAATAATAATAATAATAATAATAATAATAATAATAATAATAATAATAATAATAATAATAATTCAATAATACTGTTTAATACTTCACAATTGATGCAGTCAATTTAACACACAAAAAAATATAATTTGTAAAATTTAGTGATTCCAATATAGCCTCACCTGCTACCTGATGTGGCATCACTAACATAATGATACCCATCACCAATATCACCAATTCATATGTACACGTTCCCATATTCTAAGTCACTGTGTTCGCACCAAAAACTGGAAATAAAGTAATACATCAAAGTACGTTATTAAGCGCACATAATCAGTTTTATTTATTATAAAATGAAATCACTCAAATGTTTAAAATCCAAACTGACCTAATTTTTTAAAATGTTGGTGAAAATGTGGTGATTTGAAAAAACTCATAGTTATTTAATATCTAAATTTTGAGATCTTCTCACCAGAAAAGCTTTTATATATCTAATACAGCCAGTCTTTGTTATTCCTTACAATGCTGAAATAGTTCTGTATAAACCATAGAGATCAAAGGTCTTCATTCGAATTGACATCATTACTGAAGTCTTGGTTAGCTCTTTGAGTACCTGTGTTATGGATCTACGACTATTACAAATATTTTACTTTCTCAGTGGGGGGATCGATGTATGCTAAATCATCATATGTCACACCTGTCGCAACTGTCACACTGCCTGAGGAAAGTGTACCAAGACGGTAATGGAAGGCTTAAAGTTGTAATGCACTATACACATTAGTCATTTATCACACTCAACACATCACGCACTTTAAACATCTGCCACACTTAAAATAAGAGTAATAGCCATAACCTACATGACTAGATTCATATAATTTGTATCGAAGACAAAGTTAAAAAACACTTTTAAATATTTAATGCTAGATACAAATTATATGAATATAGGCTTGTAGGTTATGGTTATTACCCTTCTTTTTATCCGTTTTACCATGTTTACCACTTTTTTTTAAATGATAGTGTGGCTAAAAATATTACAAATTATTTTAATGGATTCCCTGGTGCTAAAACATATGAGTATACATAACTCATATGAGTATACACAAGTTATGGTTTACCCCCTATTTTACCCCTATTTACCCCTCTTGGAAAGGAAAGTGTGCTTATACTAATATACTACACACATTTTATGAATTTTGGTTAAATAGTTACTGTTCTTCGCCTTTATTACTTCTATTTACTCCCTGTTTATCACCATTTAGGCATCAAGACCAAAGGATTTTTAAAGAGTATTTTTAATGTGTTTTTTTCTTCGTTGTTCCAACAATATATTCTAAAATGTTCAGCTTGTTACGAATTTGTTGCGGGATATTATCTAATACCCTGGAGTACAGGATTCGAAACACGACGCATGGCGGTCCGAGGCCGAGCACGCTACCTTTGGGTCACGGAGGCTATAATATTGTGATAGATGTGCTGGGTGTGACAAATGATGACTTTACAGACGTCCATAAACGTTACATTGTGACTTCTTAACTCGATCCCCGCGCTTTAAGGGTTAATGGTACGTGCAGTGAGAGGACGCCATGGTAATGACGAAAATATAGAAAATGTAAGGCTGAGAGGACGCCACAATAATGACGGAAAGATACAACATGCAGGTAAAAATGATTAAAGTGAAGCCGTGAAGTGTCACAATATAATGTGCCAGTCTATGTGGGAGCGAGCACCGTGAAATTCCACAATATAGTGTGTCTATAAGGAATCGAGCACCGTAACATTCCTAGTGCATAGTAAAGTGTTATTACAACGTATTTTTGTCGCCAGATGTGTAACATTATAATTGGGATTGTTAGGTTTCCTTAACCCTTTCAGCTCAGGTGACTGAAGTGAAGTGGGCACTGCTGACGTGTAAAATGTCATTAGTGCCTCTGTCGTCTAAGGCCAACCTCGCGCTGTAAGGGTTGATGGTGCGTGTAGGTTACTCACTCAATTACTCACTCAATTACTCCTTCACTCACCCATCCACTAACCTGCCCTAAGAGTTTAGACATAACTGAAATGGTTGTTACTGATATCGTCTTTACTGTATCGGAGCTACTCGTATGACACTCACTCATCCAATTACTCCTTCACTCACCCATCCACTAATCTGCTCTGAGAGTTTAGACACAACTAAAATGGTTGTTACTAATAATGTCTTTACTGTATCGGGGCTACTCGTACCACCCTGGCCGTGGTGAGCCCACAGTGTAAAGGTGTGGGTCGTGGATTGCTGTATTCGTTACACTCGAAAAAATCTACATTTTTCAACATGGCGGTGACTGAGAGCTATCTCGACATCAAGGTCCGAAAAATCCCAATACCATTTTAATGACTGCGTGGAAAACGAGGTGAGCATGCGATCTTGTAGCTGAAATGTTACTGCTTCTAAAAAACCTATTGTCAACCTGATTAATCGTTCCCCCATTCTTAGATAATGACCGTGCACAGAAATGCCCTGTGATTTTGTATCTGTGGCTAAAACCTTCCGTATCACATTCTTTTTGAGTCATGTTGGGGCTAGTACCCCCTACCATTACAATGGTTAGCCTTGTGTGACCGCCTGGTCACCGATACTGCACGATGCATATAGCTTCAAGCACGACCCATTAAACAATGCTGGATTAATGTTGGGCCAACGTCGCAGACGGTGGTCCAACATTAAGCCAACATTGTTTCAATTTGTCATGTTTGCTTGGAAGGTATGTGGGCGGGGGGCCTAGGGTAGTGGTCAGCACCGCTGCCTTTCACGCCAGGGGTTCGGTTCTCGGTTTCGGCGGTATGAAAGAAACAAAAAATGTTTCTTCCCTATCCATGTGTAAAACTCAGTATTGTTGGGAGCCTCTGTGACGGAAAGGTAGCGTGCTCGACCTCAGACCGCCAAGGCCCGAATTTCGAATCCTGTGTCTTTTCATCCTCGTTACTGTGCATACAGCCCAGGTGTTTATGAAGGGGTTTCATTTTGGGTTGGAGTGAGTGAATACTGATTTACGTCACTTTCTGTACAATCATGGCAATATCGCAACAGAAGGACTCCCAAAGTTGGGACTATACTATACTTTTATCGAATTACTTCAAGGGTTTTTTTTAAGTGTACACTACCATTGACAGCACTGCACACTCCAGATTTTTGAACAGTTTGGTGCACTGTGTATGCACAACCACTATGACAAACATCCGGCTCAACCGCGATTCGAGACCAGTACCTCTGAGTCTCAAGCCACAACCGGTTCAAATGCGCCATCGGCCAGCGGCCAAAATAATGATGACACAATTATGGTGCCGGCCAGCATAATAATGGCACATTTACGGGCCCAGCCAGCATAATAATGACACGTTCACAGGCCCAGCCAGCATCGTAATGGCACGTTTACCGGCCCAGCCAGCATAATATTGGCACGTTTACGGGCCCAGCCAGCATAATATTGGCAAGTTTACGAGCCTGGCCAGCATAATAATGGCACGATTACGGGCCCAGCCAGCATAATAATGGCTCGTTTACGGGGCCAGCCAGCATAATATTGGCTCGTTTACGGGCCCAGCCAGCATAATAATGGCACGTTTACGGGGCCGGCCAGCATAATAATGGCACGTTTACGGGGCCGGCCAGCATAATAATGGCACGATTACGGGCCCAGCCAGCATAATAATGGCTCGTTTACGGGGCCGGTTAGCATAATAATGGCACATTTACGGGTTGGACCAGCATAATAATGGCACGATTACGGGCCCGGCGGGTGGCAAGATTACGGGCCAGGCCAGCATAATAATGACACGTTTATGGGGCCTGCCAGCAGAATAATGACACATTTACGGGCCAGCCAGCATAATAATGGCTAGTTTACGGGGCAGGCCAGCATAATAATGACACGTTTACGGGGCTGGCCAGCATAATAATCATGGCACATTTACAGGCCCAGCCAGCATAATAATGGCACGTTTACGGGCCCAGCCAGCATAATAATGGCACAGTTAAGGGTCCGGCCAGCATAATAATGGCACGTTTACCGGCCCAGCCAGCATAATAATGACACGTTTACGGGGCTGGCCAGCATATTAATGACACGTTTACGGGGCTGGCCAGCATAATAATGGCATGTTTACGGGGCCGTCTGCCTCGGTTGGAGTCAATGTAGTCATGATCATGACAGACATATGCGCCATGGATTAATTTCAGATTGTGATAATAACAGTAGCTGATAATACTCATGTTAACCTTCTAGATGTTATTGTCTTAATAGTATATGACAGATAGCATTAGATGTATAAGATAAATTATGATTTGTATTGTTTGCATCAGTTGACTTGTGAATTTCTACGCTCCTTGTAAGTTGGTCGTTATGCTTCAACTAATCAATATATTTACATTACGACAGACCCAACTCCTGTGGAAGTTGACCATGCTGCGCATTCGTGTCTTTAGATTGGGCGCCCTAAATGTTTAATCAGCGAATCTTACGACCCATCTACTTTAAATAGATAACATATTTGAATGATATAATATATAGCATTAATAAACTCACAGTTTTGCAACGTTTTTCAGTTTTCCTTCAGCTCTTTCAACACAGAATGTGTCGTGCCACCACGACTGTAATGATAGCAGTGTAGGCCTACTAGCCGCGAGGTCTCACAATATAATCTAAATAATTATCCTATCAGACCGTACCCAGCAATCAGAATACGTTGAACCAATAGTAGGGTGTCACATGTTCACCCGTAAAAATTGAATGCTGAAAGTTATTTTTTTTGCATATTTTGATTGCCTTAGAGTTAAACTACCACAAAATAATGGGGTTCAATCTCTTGCCTTCCAAAATTAGACTAAGGGGCGAAAGTTAAGGTCAACGGACAATTTCAAGGTCGGACATCATCACACGAAAATGAGGTATTACATTTGTTCTTACCTTTATTTGTTCAATAGTCATATGTGAGCATGAAACTCACTTTTGACCTTGACAAGATGTCATCCTGCAGTTTCTAAATATACATAAACTGAACACTGATAATCAACAAAATGAGGTCTAGTTGTATTACAATCGTAATAATCATGTATGCAGCGCAGTTGAAACCAGTGCCAAAAGTGGAGTCAGTAAACCCCCCCCCCTTTTTTTGTGATTTTAGAGGTCTAAAAATTTGAACCCTATTTTTTTGTGGTAGTTCAATTCTATAAAGCAATCGAAATCAGCAAAAAAATCAATTTCAGCCTTCAAATCCTACGGGAAGCAGTTCGGCGACGTGTCACACCCTACTACATGCTGGTTTATTGTTCATGATGCTGGACCGACAGTAAGCCAGCATTGTATTTCTGGTTTGTCACAGTGTCGTCTCAGCATCAGCACAACGTCTCCACCATCCCAACAAACACACGGCGGTGATACAATGCTGGTATAATGCTGGGCCAGTGTTGTGAGTCTTGAATGTTGTACGCTCAAGGTTATATCGCGACAGAAAGAAGCGCGAGTTCAGGACTATGTCTGTCCTACTCTTATTGAATGACTTCAAAAGCTCTTCATAGTACACAGTACCATAGACAGCACTTTGTTCATTTTTTTCATTTTTTATCTATTAAACTATTTTATTTTATATTTTTTATATTTATTTATTATATTTATTTTGTTTATTTTATTTATTTTATTTATTTTATTTATTTATTATTTTATTTTATTTTATTTACTCAATTCGTTTTATTTATATATATATGTATATTTAAATAAAATGATGCCCACCATTGAGCCAACATTGAGTGTAATTTTTTAAAGTGTTTATGTGCTTAAGTGCGCAAATACTTGTGCAAATGTGTAAGTGTGCACGTGCACAAGTATACAAGTGCGCAAGTACATGCGCAAGTGCGCAAGTATGCAAGTGCGCAAGTACGCAAGTGCCCAAGTACTTGCGCAAACGTGTAAGTACGCAAGTGCACAAGTATGCAAGTGTGCAAGTAGATGCGCAAGTGCGGGAGTGCGCAAATAAACAAGTGAATAAGTACTTGCCCAAGTACGCAACTGAGTACTTGCGCAAGTATGCAAGAGTGAGCAAGTGCGCAAGTACTTGCGCAAATGTGCAAGTACTTGAGCAAGTAACAAGTGCGCAAGCACGCAAGTGTGCAAGTATGCAAATTCTTGCGCTAGTGTGTAAGTGCGCAATTACTTGCGCAAGTGCGCATGTACTTGCGCAAGTACGCAAGTACACAAGTATGCAAGCATGCAAGTGCGCAAGTGAGCAAATACTTGCGCAAGTGTGCAAGCGTGTACAAGTACGCAAGTACTTGCGCAAATGCATGCACACTTACGCACGTGTGCAAGTACTTGTGCAAGTGTTTGCGCAAGTGCGTAGGTGTGCAAGTACTTGTGTAAATAGCCTACTTGCGCAAGTAGAAACCTTTTAAATGTTACATTACAAAATTAAAATAACAGTTGGAATTCCGGAAAAGACGAAACGTCGATCCAATGTTGTTTTAATGTTGGGCCAGTGTTGCACACAGTGATATAAGGTTCGGCCAACAGAGTGACAAGTCCATGTGCTTACTGGGGGCCCTTTGAATGTGCTTCCATTTGACAAAAAAATATCTGACTATATAAAAGTACAAAAGCTCAGTACGGACTTCTAATCTCTGAAATTTGAAGTCCGAATTCTGAAGTCTAAAATTTCAATTTAAAATGGCTGACAATAAAACAATAAGCAAGATTTCAATCAATCTGTCATAAAAAAATAACTGAACAAAATTCGAAATGGCTGCCAAAAAACTAATGAAACTGAGTCCAAACATTATTGTTACTTGAAAAGTCAAAATTCTCCTCTAGTTAATGTTTAATATCCACTTCACGTCTTGTGAATGATGCGGAACGCTTTCAATACCGAACCAGAGAAGCACATGATTTGCGACATTTGAAAGTGCCCAATTGATTTTCCTGTCCCAAATTGGAAGGTTGTGTGTTAGATAGAAGTCCTCAATTGCCTGGTTCTGCTAACACACTCACTCACTTGCTCTATATTTCCTCCACTATTTCAAAACCAGTTGATAATTAACAGTTGATTAAAACGCCCAATCAAAAAACAATTTTGTTTCCAAATCAGCGTGGCGGACGTTGAAATCTGTCTCTCAAATGACCTTGAAGATGATCTTTATATAACCATGATGAAGACTGCAGCAAATACATAATGTATTGGGCACACATGAAAACGAGCGATGTCAATAGACAAGATTTCAGGACATTTTACATACATTTTTTTATTTTAAAATTGATGAAATCAAGTTGGCTGCCATAGCCTCGCTTCCGGTAACACACAAAAACGGACAATGCCAATAGACTCGCAGAGCCCGAAAATCTATATGCCAGGTTTCAAGGCAATACTATAGCAAAAACTGTTAATATCCACTTCTCACTTTGGTACATTTGAGTAGACCAAGATCAATAAAGGTCACCACTCTAAAATCACAAAATAAAGCCAACTAATGATTTATTGAATCTACTGGCGGGCGGGAATTTGTGCACTTATCACTTATTTCAGATATATTTTATTTGATATATATATTTTATTTGGCGAGTGGCGCCACCTGTGTTTACACTATACAAGATAGACATTGAATCAAAGTTATTATAATGCTGCTGGCCCAGTATTAGACCAGCATTGTATCAATGCCTGTAGACATGTGCTGATGCTGTGTAGTCACCGTGTCGACACGGTGACTACACAGAAAACACAAGATGTTAATACAATGCTGATTTAATGTTGGTTCAGCGTCGTAGATGATGGGACGACATTAACCCAGCATTGATCCAGCGTCTCCTGTTTGTAGGATATGGTCTGAAGGGAAAGTAAAGGTTGTCCCTCACAAATACTTAGTTATAATATATTGTGATACTTCGCGGCTCAGTTCTCTTTAAGTATTCTCAGTACCTTCTCACCTGTCATTTTATACAGTCACAGTAGCGGACGAGATAGGGGCTGTGTTGGAACGATAAAATAAACGGGAAAGTTTGGTAAAACTACCCGGCTAGCAAGCTGACGTTGGCCCAATGTTGGGACAAAGTCAGTACTTCCGTTGGCCCAACGTTGCCAAGTGGACTTGGTCCGACGTAATTTTGTCCATCGGCCCAACATTGGCACAACGGCAAATCGTCCTTGACATGGTGTAGGCAAACCACCGTTGGACTGACGTCATTTTTTTTTTAAATTTGCCCGACATTGGCACAACAACAGGTGTGGGCAGGCGAAATAGGTCCTGTTGCCACAAATGGCTACTTTTAGGTGCTCTCAATGGTCATTTTTAAATATTTACATTACAGATATTTTGCTTCTGTGGTGACCACTTGCCCACCTCTGAACAACATCATAAAATTGTCTTCCTTGAAATGCTACAGGCTAAATTAACTACATTCGGGCAAGTTCCAATAAATTGATATAGGGTCTACCCCTAGGTTTACAAATATCGGGTGAACTTTACATAAATTGGATTGAAGAGTCGTTATCATTGACATCAATCTGCCTTTGAATCAACATAGCACAGTGCACAGATGCTTTTGTCCACACTGAAATGGCCGGCGCCTATATAAATCATGGTATGCCAGAGCGATCTGGAGCCTGATAGTATCTTAGATCTCTAGATTTCCCAGCCCCTGCCAGATTTTGTGCTTTCTCGTGGTCTGAAAATTGTACAAAACTCGAATTCAATCAACGTTGTATGAATTCCGTGACTTCACTACGGTACCTTACAGCGCTTGCTCGCTGGCCTATACATAACCCGTTTCTTGGGTGGGTGGGGGCGCACCCCGACTATGAAAGTTTTCATGGGCATAAAATTCGATATTGCTGAATGTTTTTTGTATTGTCCGATCAGCTCTGGATTGCAATGTCACAAGATTTTGTTAAAAAGATATAACAATATTGGATAATTCCGTAAATTTTGTGCATATTATAATGTTAATATAATATTATAATGTGATGGGGGAAAAAATGTTGGTTTTTTTACCTTGAGCCAACGTTGGCCCCCAATTTCGACAAATACACGGAGGATAGACGTCTGTAGTCTATAGCTTACGGTGGGCTGACGTTGACAAAATTACAGTTGGCTTTCTTACCTTTAGCCAACGTTAGCCCAATGTCGGCAAATACAAGGGGCGTTGACAAAATGACCATTAGCTTACTTACTTTACCAACGTTGGCCCAATGTCGGCAAATACATGGAGGATAGACGTCTGTAGCTAGCGGTGGGCTGACGTTGACAAAATGGCAGTTGGCTTTCTTACCTTTGGCCAACGTTGGCCCAATGTCGTCGAATACACGGATGATAGACGTATGTAGCTGACGGTGGGCTGACGTTGACAAAATGACCGTTGGCTTTCTTACCTTGATCCAACGTTGACCCAATGTCGGCAAATACACAGAGGATAGACGTCTGTATCTGACGGTCGGCTGACGTAGAAAAAACGACTGCTGGCTTGCTTTCTTACCTGTAGCCAACGTTGGACCAACGATGCATATGCCACTGCGATAATGCCAACCATTGTCAACGCTGGCCCAACGTCAGCTTGCTAGCTGGGTATGAGTTTACAATAATTGTTTAATCACCAATGTCGATTATGTGCACCGTAAGAGACGGTAACATGTTATGTACAATCATGAATGTAAAGAGTTAACTTCAGTATCATCACAGAAAACTCCAGATGTTAAATCAATGTCGCTTTAACATTCACCCATCGTCTGCGACACTGGTCCAATTTTGAAACAACATCGGGTTAATTTTTACCTATGTAGACTGCAGCCATGGATTCAAACTCGGGACAGTATCTAGTGTGTAAAGGGTCTGGTCCAACGTCAACCCAGATTAATGTCACCTGTATAAAATTTACTCTTATTGTGGTGAATAAAGATATCTTGACAAAAAATAAATACATTTGCCATATATCAAGCTGGTTTTAAAAGCAATTCGCGAACTACGGACAATATATTCATACTATGTGCCATCATAGATAAACAAAGGTGTCTTTCTAAACCCCTGTATACATGCTTTGTCGATTTCACAAAAGCATTTGACTATATTGATAGAACAGCATTATACTACAAATTATTGAACAGGGGAATAGACGGCAATTTGCTAAACATAATAAGAAGCATGTTTTCTAAAGCAGAGTGTCGTGTAAAATGGGACTCGCGTATCAGTGACATATTAAAAAGCGAATATGGGGTTCTACAAGGCGGTATGCTCAGTCCCAAACTATTCACGGAATTTCTACAAGACATATCCACAACATTTGACCAAGATCAAGGTATCCCTGTGGACACCTTACTAATGGTATATCTGTTATTTGCAGATGACCTTGTCCTTTTTTCAGAATCTGCTGAGGGATTACAAAAACAGCTAACTGCTCTGTATTTATATGCTTTCCTTTGGCATATCATAGTAAGCATTCCTAAAACAAAAGTTCTAATCTTTAATGAGCGTTACACAAAAGTACACGGAAGCTTCCACTATGGTGATAACATTATAGAAAAATCTGAACAATATAAATACCTGGGTGTGGTGTATAGCACCAAGTCTGCTAATAACGTGTTAAAAGAAACTTTTTCTCATCTTGCTTCCCAAGCTGGGAAAGCAATTTTTTCTCTACGTAAACAGTCCCGTCCTGTGGTCGGTAAATTGTCACCCACTATTGCGTTCAAGGCATTTGATTGTCAAATATTGCCCATACTAGAATATGGAAGTGATATATGGTACACAGGCGATGATGTTAACGATCTGGAAAAAATCCATCTAAAATTTATTAAATCTACACTTGGAGTTAGAAAGCAAACACCTACACCTGCAATATATGGGGACACGGGACGATTTCCACTGATCATCCGACAACACATAAAAGCCGTAAAATATTGGGGTAGAATTCTAAAACTATCTCAGAGCCATCCAGTCAGAAATGCCTACAATATACTTCTTCAGCTAGATGGCATTGGCTTCACGAATTGGTGTTCCTGTATTCGCTCTGTCCTCCAACGAGCCGGGCTTGATCAAATTTGGGAATCACAGAATATTGGGGATACAAATAAATTCATGCTTTTATTTAAAGAATCAATTGTTAGAATATTTACACAGCAGTGGAGAAAAGATATTGAGAGTTCGAGTAAGCTGCGCACATATGCATTAGTAAAAAAGTATTTCTGTGTTGAACCATATATCTTACACACAAGGGGTAACCATCTCATAACATCAATGGCGAGATACCGAATGAGCTCACATGATCTAAATATAGAAAGAGGACGATACAATAATCCAATCACTCCAAAAAACCAGCGAATATGCACAAGGTGTGAATTAAACGAAATTGACGACGAAATACATCTTCTTCTCCACTGTAACGCTATGAATAATGAACGCAAAATCTTGTTTAACTCGGTAACCGCAACTATCAATATACAGCCGACAAATGAAATGTTTCTACAAATTATGACATCTAGAGACATAACAGTGGTGAAGTCACTAGCGCAATTTATCTATGGCTGTTTTAAACAAATTAATTGTTAAAAACACCGAGTATAATAAATCAAAGTCACCTATCGCTATATTATCCATATTATCATGCCTTCATGATCTGACTTGGGTATTACCACATATCAGGACGGCTGTTGCTCTCGGATTTATTATTTGGCTTTTTAGGGCCGGTTAGGGACGTTTCCGTCGCCTTTGTTATCAGACGAGGTGGGGCCTTATGGATGATTTCAGAGTTGCTAAGTCAGCTGATTTTATCTATGAGGTCGGGAATGTTTTTCTTCGATTGTAACTCCGAGTATGTGGTACTAACTAGGTCGTGAGTGAAATGGTATGAAATAAACAATATAGTGAATTAAAATAAGCTGTAATGTTTTGTTTTTTTGTGCGAGGGTCATATAGGTAATAAATCACTAGTTAATTAAATAAACTTTAATGTTATTGTGTGAGTGACATGTCCTGCGTGAATGGCACACATAATTATTATCCGTAATTGTCATTGTTATTACATCACAAGTCTGCAACACTCGATAATATGGATGGTTCTGATGCTATACTTTGTTGGCAGTCGACGAACCACAATGTCCGACTTTTATTAGTATGTATATATTGTGTTACGGTAGTAGTACTGTTATTACGTTGTTAAGTTTACACCACTAGTCATTATCAGGGAATCTCCGAGTTCATAGCGACTGTGCTTGCATGGTCACATGGGTCGGAGCTACCTGTTTGGCGGATTGCGACATTAATTGTACTGCTTTATATTATATATACATATATATATTTTTTAAATACCATATAATTTTTACCATTGTCTTATTTCATACTCCAGTTACTGTAGCATAATTATGCACCTGTATATATTTTTGGTTTCTACGCTTTCCAGAGTGTCTTTTTTGCTACTATATATAATTAGTATATTAAACATAGTAGCTATTTTATCTCTGGTTTTGGTGCGGGAAGCAAAATGATAGACCCCCATGTTATCTTGGCTATGCCTTTTATTTTTATTTTAAGAAGTAGCCATTTGTATCACCGAAATACCCAGTTTTTATTATGGCAATGCCACCTAACATGATTTTAGTTGTTTATCATACCATGTATATTGACTCATATGATTTTAACAAACTAACATTCTTGTATATACATGTACATATATCTCTCTTATTACTATGACAAATAAGTCTGTAATGACTTTTATTTCTGTCAATAAAATATCTGTCTGTCTGTCTGTATATCATGACAGTTTTTTTTACTTGAAGCTGTTAGTTGCATGAAAATAAATCAATGTTGAGTAAAGTTTTAATGTCGGGTGAGTGTATCCAGCATTGACCCGGTATTGGGGCAGTATTGTTGTTGTTTTGTGTTGATGCATCCTGAGTGTTTAACTGTGTGTCCGTAAGCTGGTAAGCAGGATTGCTTACAAGGTAATGAACATATTTACATGAAACTTTTACCAGAGATGTGTCTCCTGCCAACATGCCAACATTAACCTTTTCACTACCATACATGACGGAAATTTCCGTCGTCATTCGTCAATGAATTGCGTTAGCAATTCCAGCTTTAAATGATGAAAAATTGAACTCCTACACCAGTATATCTGGATCCTGGCATGCACTCCGGCCTTTGACAATCCATCAAAATAATGTAGGACATTCTCAGTATTAATTTGTCACATTATACGTTATTATTTAATAAAATTAGCAAATTTATTCTGCAGATGTGCTAGATTAAATGCTGGGCCGACGTGAATGGGCAGAGGTGAATTATGGGGGCTCCCCCTAGTGTTAGATTTAATGCTAGGAGGACGTGCATTATGGGGGTTCCCCTAGTGTTAGATTTATAGCTGGACAGAGGTGAAATAAGGGGGCTCCCCCTAGTGTTAGACCTAATGCTGGGCCGACGTGAATTAAAGGAGCTCCCCCTAGTGGTAGATTTAATGCTAGGCCGACGTGAATTATTAGGGCTCCCCCTAGTGTTAGATTTAATGCTGGGCCGACATGAATTAAAGTAGGTCCCCCTAGTGCTAGATTTAATGCTAGGCCAACGTGAATTATGGTGGCTCCCCTAGTGTTAGATTTAATGCTGGACAAAGGTGAATTATGGAGGCTCCCCCTAGTGCTAGATTTAATACTGGGCCGACGTGAATTATGGGGATTCCCCTGGTGTTAGATTTAATGCTAGGTAGAGGTGAATAATGAGGTCTCCCCCTAGTGTTATATGTAATGCTGGGCTGCCGTACCAGGTGGCGGTCCAACGTTTCGAACTTAAAACAGCATTATTTCGGTGACATTCACCATCGATATCTTACACAATAATATTACCATATTGACTTTAGCGTTCATGTCAGGTGTAAGCTTTCTTCTTTGTCATCAGATAATCTAATACAATACAAGCACAGGGATTGATAAGCTATCTGATGAAAAGTCATATAATGTACGTTGTCTGGAGAGATGTTGTACTAATGTTGAGACAACCTTGTGATTATGTAAATAAATAAATCAATAAATGAATGAACGAATAAGGCAATTTACGAATGAATGGGTGTTTGAATGAGTGAATGAGTGAATGAATGAATGAATGAATGAATGAATGAATGAATGAATGAGTGGATGGATGAATGAATAAATAAATAAATCAATAAATGAATGAACGAATAAAGCAATTTACGAATGAATGGGTGCTTGAATGAATGAATGAATGAATGAATGAATGAATGAATGAATAAATGAATGAATAAATGAATGAATGAATGAATGAATGAATGTATGTATGTATGAATGAATGAATGAATTAATTAATGAATGGATGAATGCATGGAGAAATGAATGAATGAATGAATGAATGAATGAATGAACAAATGGATAAATGAATGAATAAATGAATGAATGAATGAATGAATGAATGATTGAACGAATGAATGGATGAATGAATGAATGAATGAATATGAATGAAAAAACGAACGAACGAACGAATGAGTAAATGAATGAATAAATGCATGAATGAGTACATGAATCAAAGGATGAATGGATAAATGAATGTATGGATGAATGTATAAATGGATGGATCACAAATCACAATACCATTAAATGTGAAAAGAAACCTCCAACTCATACATCACTCCACATTTCAAACCAAACATCCACCTTATTTTTCTTTTCGGCAACCAATAATTATATATGTTTAACTCCATTTAAATAGCTGATAAATCTATCGTAGGTGGGTATTATACATTCTAATTGTGATAGATAAATACATTTTTTACATTCAAAAATAATCAAGCATCGTCAACTCCCAGATATATAGACAATTTCAGTGGCGCTCCTGTTTTAAAAATATACTTATAAACCTTCTGCCAGAGATGTTGGGTGAACATACATTCCCAGAAAACGTGACAAATATCTTCAGTTTCTTCATTGCAAAATGTACAAATATCATCATCTTTTAAACCCCATTTTAAAAGCCAGTAATTATTAAGTAAAATATCATTCAAGAATTTATATTGGAACTCCTGTAGTTTTGTGTTACAGGGTATTTTATATGCTCTTTTGTAAACAGACCTCCAATCAATATCTTCTGGACAGTGCCTCCCTATGCGGGGTACTATAACATCATTATGGTTATGGTCATGCTCTATAAGCTGCCAGTACAGAAAACTTTGAGTGATATATATATTCGTTAAATCAAGACCATCAGTGGAATTACCGAATCGAAATTCGCACATTTCATTGTTTTCATCTATTCTATCTATTACAATAGGTAACTGTACGCATAAAACAATTCCTCTCTATTTTAAATAGTGTATATGATCTAGACCCCTTTCAGTCCAATATTCAAAAAGCTTTATTTTACCTTCTGAGTCCACCAAACCGTATACATAATTAATAACAGATGTACTCAATTGTTTAAAAAATACAGCATTATCATCGATAGGAAACAATTTGTTATACCATAAAAAATCATTTCTAGTATATGGCGTTGTTTCCATTAGCATGTCCCAAGTTTTTAAAGCATCTTTATAAAAATAGGTAATTTTACTATTTTTTATGATTGTAAAACATGATGGACATTTAAGTAAAACTTTTATATCAATATTCATTTTTGCAAATAAATGTATACATTAGGACTACCACGGTTTCCCGTCTGGGTTTAGTAACATAAATAACCATTTCAGCTTTGCAGCTTGAATAATAAATCTGAAATCTGGCGCCTTTAAACCCCCTAACTCTTTACGTTTTCGTAATGTGCTTCGTTTAGTCTTATCCCTTTTTCCATTCCAAATAAAATTATATATTATAGTTTCAATTTGTTTGATTTGAAATTCTGGAATATCGATGACAGAGATAATATGTTGAAATTGCGAAATAACGAAGGTTTTAATTATCTGTATACGACCAATTAGGGTAAGGTCTCTTTCTTTCATTGATAAATTATTTGCCTAATTTTATTGATTTAACTCTCAAAATTTAGTGCATTACATTCTTGCTCGTCATATGAGAAAAAAATACCTAAAATTTTTATCGGTTTGTCCGGCCATGATATTAGTAATGTTTTTTCAACGCTGTTTCTTGTAGAGCCAAGCCACTTTGCCATGCTTTTCTCCATATTTAGTTCTAATCCCGAAAATTTGCCAAAAATACTAACAATTTCAATAAACTTATGTCCTGAAAGTTCATCACTTAAAAAACCAGTGATATCATCAGCGTACAGTGACAATTTTATCTCAACATCATGAGATTTGATTCCATTTATGTTGGGTTCATCTTTTATTAGAATAGCAAGCATCTCTAGCGAGAGAATAAAAAGATACAGAGATAAAGGGTCACCTTGACGTACACCTCTTTCGATACTGAAATAAGGTGATGTTGAACCGGCATTTAAAATGCAACTGGAAATGTTATTATAAAAGGTCCGAACCCATCCACACAAAGAGGGTCCAAAATTAAACTTTTTTAATATTACGTCTAAAAAATTGTGTTCTAATGAATCGAAAGCTTTCTGGAAATCTAAGGAAATCATAAATCCTGGGATGTTTATTCTTTTGTGTAATAAAATATATCTGAGATCACTCTAAGATTTTCTTGTATGTTCCTATTTTCGATAAATCCGGTTTGATTGTGATGTATCAGTTTTGGAAGAAGATGTTTGAATCTATTTGCTATTGATTTTGAAGCGATTTTGTAGTCTGTATTTAGTAATGAGATCGGTCGCCAATTGTTAATTAATATCCTTTCCTTTAACGATAAGTGTGATTACTGCCTGCCTTTGTGAAGGGCTTAATTCACCTAATTCGAATGCTGAGTTAAAAGAATTTACCAGAGGTATTTTTATTCTGTTCCAAAATGTTTGATAAAATTCAAATGAAATGGCGTCGTTACCTGGAGTTTTATTTGTGGAAAAAGTTTTAAGGGTTTCTAAGCACTCTTCTTCTGTCTATGGGCCTTCACATAATAGTTTTTCAACTTCTGACAGACTTACGTTTTTCACTTTATCTAGATACGTTTCTATTTCTTTAGTATTTTTTTGAGACTTAGTTTTATATGAATGGCTGAAGAATGCCTGCTCTAATGCTATTTCTTTCATATCAGTAGTGAACGTGTTATCTGATTTCATTAATTTTGTCATTGTTTTTTTAACTTTATTGAGTGCAACTAAATTAAGGAAATAAGAATTACTTTTTTCTCCTTCTTCATAATCTTTTATTTTTGATTGTAATATCAAGCCTGATGCCTTTTCTTGCAATAATATGTTCAAAGCTGTTTTATATTCATTTATTTTATTAGCTAATTCAAGTTGGTTTAAATTGTCAGCCGCAGCTGCCTCTATGTGGAGCTTTGTCAATTCGGACTCCAAATATTTATCTTTTTTATGTCTTTCCTTTTCCCTTTTTCCCCCATACAAAACTGATGCATTTCTAATTTTATATTTTATATAATCCCACTGCATTCTAGTGTCATCCAATGTTGTTGCCTCTTCTACCCAATTGGTTACATTGGTATTGATAAGATCTATATACTCTGGTTCCTTGAGAAAACAATTATTTAATTGCCACAATCCAAGAGATTCTCGGGTTGAAGAAATATCTTTATATGATAACAAGACTGGCGAATGATCGCTGAAAATTTGTGGTAGAATATTACTTTTACAAATTGAATCGAATGCGTGCTCTGAAGTAAACATATAATCTAATCTACTTTGGATTGATTTATCTCGTGTGCTCCAAGTATAACTTTTTTTATTCAGATTTTTTGTTCCCCAGATATCTTTCAAGTGATATTCCGCTAAAATATCTTCAATACACGTACCTATATGCTTATATTGTTTCGTCACTATTAAATTACCGCCTTTGCGGTCCAATGTGTGATCATTAATATAATTAAAATCGCCACCTAAAAAGTAAGTGGAGCTTTCATCAAAGTGTATTCTCAACTGATTTTTCAAATAGTTATAAAAATGTGTTTGACTATTTTCCTTACTTGGGGCATAAATATTTATAAATGAAAATTTGGTATTGCCCAACATTATATCTACCCCTATGATTCTACCGCAATCGTCTTTCCACTGTTTTAATAATTGGTACTCTAAACCTGATCTAAACAATATGGCGACTCCTCTTGAGTGGGTATCACCGTGATTAAACTCAATAGAACCTCCCCACTCTCTCGTCCAAAGTTGTTCAATTTCAGGGCTACTGTAAGATTCTTGCATGAAGCAAATATCAACATTCTTCCGTTTTAACCACTGAAATATTGACAAACGTTTTGTTTTGTCATTAATTCCTCTCACATTCAAAGTCAATATTTTAAAATACGTATTATCCATTATCAAATAAACAGCAAACTAAATGTAAATCAGCTTTTGTACAATACATACCATTTAAAACATTAATTAGTATTGTTTGCAACGTCATCATGACTGACATTCCATGCATCATTGGTTTCATGTTTTCTACATATATAAACAATACAGATAAACTAGACATACAGCAAATTCGGCATATCGACCCAATGACGGTCCAATCAGACCGGCATTGGGCCAACGCCCCGCACTTGCTGGGAATGGCTGTTATGTCCAACATATTATGCTGGTGCCACCATGTGTTAACACCGATGAACACCACCCTGTTACCTAGAAACGTGCCAACTCGACACGGTTGATTGAATGACAAGTAAACGATATAACACAGCACACAGCATAACAGCCAATCTAGTTTCGCCCCCAGGGGGCTGAAACACCTTAAAGCCATTAAAGGCAATCTAATCCGTGAAAAAATTGTCTCCATTAAGACACCATTCAACTTGTATTTAAACTTGTTTTCTCCTCTGGCCGTAACCTCTGAATCAAGTGACAATATTTATATATTTAAATAAATTAAAAAATAAAGTAAAATGCTACGATCTCAATCCCCCAAAAATATTTGTATGGTAATGTATATACATATATATATATATATATATAACACCATGACACATTTATAACCTATATATGTCAGATCAGACTCTAATCAGAGAAAAGGGTGAACGAAATATACCACCGCCAGTTTTCACCAATTGCACCCAAGAACCCGTATTTCCCCACCAGACACAACCCCACACGCGTAACCAGCTAACATGACACAAGAGATCCAATGCCGGGCCACCGTCTATTACGTTAACCCAACACTGACCACCACCGACAATAGGGCCTATGTCCACCGAGTACATGAATTATAATTATTTTTATAATATGAGTTTAATAACAGTCTATTATTTATATTAATATAAATATTGACATGTACGATTGGCATACCATGCCTTTACCTGTTTCAAACAGTGTTTACGCTAGTTACAATTTTATTTTTAAAATTAATAAGCTTATCAACACTATATTTGTAAATTTGCGACAACACTATTGTCAATCATATCATGCTTCTCGGGTTATTAACGTGTTTTCACGTAACCTACACAGTAACATACAGTTTACTCACATTTCATGTACACCCATCCAGGTGTGTGTACGGCTGTCACATACTGTCAAAATTCTACTGGTAGATTATTCCCGCATAACTATAACAACTGTCTTGAACCGTGATAGACCTTTATAGTTCTAGACGTAGTCAAACTAATTGTCTTGTGTTCACTCTGGGATTTTAACTTCAGCTCCATTTATAAACGAACGTCTTTTCGTGAATCTCACTTTTTTTCCGTCCTTAAATTCCTTGGCTATTAAAGGGAATGCTCTCCTCTTTTTGTCAAAATCCCCTTTTATCATATCTTCTACAATGCGTTAGCTGTCCTTTTGGCTATTTAGCATATTTTTGGCTCTCAACACAACACTGTTTCTGACCGGTCGCCAGCAAAACTTTACAATAATTTGGTTGCTCTCTTTCCCTATCGGGTGGGCCACTTCCAGCTCATTCACCAGCTGTTCCTTCGTCATCCCAGGCGGAGCCACCTTCTTTTCTAACATGATCCCAGCAGCTACTTCTATGTAATTGTCTGCTTTATAAAATTTCTCCTTACTTTTAATCCTCACGTTGTATTTTCTTGATCGTCTTTCGAGATCTTCTACTTGATTCAGTAATTCGCGTGCTATATTATTAGACTGATCACAGAGCTTTCGAGCGGATTTTATTTCTTTCCCTTCGGAGTCAATACGTTTTTTAACTTCGTCCACTTCGGATTGAGTGAACTGGATACTTGTTTCCAGTTTATCAACTCTTTTGGATAGCTTATCCTCAATTTCGTCCAGTCTTTTTGTAAGTTTCTCGTCCAAAGCAGAAATCGCGTTCAGGATAGCTTCTTTTGCCATAGTGCTCAGAGTGTCAGTGGCCGGAGTCTCTGTACAAGCACTTCTACTGGTGCACGGTTTATCGCCCGTTTTCTCTGTGGCCGTGGTTGACAATGTTCTACTGCTGCTTTTTCTCAGGAGTATTGGAAGATTTACTACTACTACTATCTTTTCTACTCATTCTGCTTCCAAAATTCAAGTTGCAATATTTATACCATTTTTTAGGTCAATTTTCGGAGACAATCTTCACCACGCGTTCACTCCGTCCCCATCTTGATTTGTTAATATGAATTGTCATATGGAAATACATGGTTGTGTATACCGCTATGCTAAACCCGGTGTTGACCTGATGTTGGCTCACCGCCATCATCCTGTCAGCACTGGCTGCCCGGCCAGCGCGACGCATCGAGGCGTTCTTGGGTTAATGTTGGGCCACCATCTACGACGCTGGCCCAATACGGAGTCGACGGTGGTTTGATGCGTCCCTTTCATTCAGGTGGAGGCCTGTTTATTTCACTGCCTGCGGGCACGTGACAATTGGGCCGATGTTGAGCCGCCGATGATGGCGGGGGATCGGCCTCGGATCAACATTTGCTCAGGGTCTCGTGTGTGCAGATGTACTTGTTGCTTCCTGTGACTTTTTTTTAATATATCCTTAATCAGCTTGTACATTCATCATCATCATCATGCACTGTATATGTGTCATTATTTCATGGAAATAAAAAAAATGTTAAAAAAAAATAATAATAATAAATGGATGGATAAATGAATGAATGAATGAATGAATGAATGAATGAATGAATGGATGGATGGATGGATGGATGGATGAATTAACGAATGAATGCGTAGATGAATGAATGCGTAGATGAATAAATGAATGAATAAATGAATGAATGAATGAATGAATGAATGAATGAATAAATGAATAAATGGGTGTTGAGTAAAAGAATGCATGAATATAGAAATTGCCTTATTGAATGGATGAATACAATAATAAATAAAGTGTTAGGCCACTTAAGTGGACATACTGGCTAAGCTGACTACGATGGTGAGATTGGTCTGTTAAAACTGCCCTAGCGCTTGGAAATCAAGCCTGTCAGTCTCGTTACCTCTCCCCACATTACTGAATTGCTGCAATGAAATGCAATGCTGGTTTAACTTTGATCCAGAGTCGTAGGCGGTGGCCCGGCATTAAGACATTATTGGCTCGACGTTTTCTTTTTGCTTGTCATGGTCTGGAAGTTACGTGTGACTGTTATATAATCAGTTATATTATTGTGCCACTTCGCGGCTCATTTCACTTTGGGTGTTCTAAGTAGGCCTACAGTCTCACCTGTCATTACATTCATAGCAGCGGCGGAAATAGGACAGGGACTGTGTTGGAACGATAAGACAATTGAAACGTCCTGTAAAACTGTGAGTTTAGTATCTTCATATTTGCAATTATTGAATTATTCAGATATGATACCTTCAGGTCTGTTATATTTCGAGTAAAGAATGCAGATATCACACACAAAAGGCAATTATCACAAGCAATAATAATCAACTTTCTCTAATATCACGTACTAATAGTGTAGACAATATTGAGACAGCTTCATCTAAAAGCACAAAGTAGATAATATCAGAAAATGCTAATATCAACATTCTTAACCCTTACAGCGCGGGGATCGACAGAATCTGACATCTGTAGACATCAGATTCTGATTAAAGTTGACCCCCGCGCTGTAAGAATCAAAATATTTATAAGGGGCGGGAACCCATAACATAGGTATTGAAATGAATCAGAAAAAGCTAACTAAGACATTTATGGTGATTTCAAATTGAAAAAAATTTTTTTTACAAATTATTTCAGCGCTTTTAGGGTTGAACATGTCCATAGTAAATATATATGTGATGATCATGACTACACTGCCTGATTAATTCTGCCCCCCCCCCTCAAACTAATGCCCAAACCAAACTCAACCCTCTCCGTCAAATCTCTCCCTCAACATGCGGGTTGGACATTGTAGTGGGGGTTAGGTTAGTTCATGTTGAAACGAGTCAGTTAAAACACAGAGTCTGTAACCATTGCCATTCAAAAAACCGGTGTACTGATGATCGATTGCACAATGAATATGTACTTATTACATGTTTGATGACTGCCTTATATATTAGGTGATAATGGCAGGTGTACATCTTATTTAAGTAATGCCTTAACAATTTTATTTAATTCACACTTAGAAATGGATGCTTATTTTCGGGTAGGCCTACACTTGTTCTGGTGAAATTCACCGGTCACCCATATTCTGTTGCTCATGGAGGCCACTACACGTCAATACAGGAATACCTCAATTACTAGTATGTATGCGCTGATGTCAGTTATCAGATTTTTTGTGAACATTATTAACTAAAATCGCCAAAAAATCATCTTGGCATTTTCGGGGGCCAAGCAACGTATTGTGAGACATTAACTTCAGAAATATTCGAAGCATAGTGTCGTGTAATACCACATTTTGTGAAGGAGTTTCTGAATCTGTGAACGTGGTGGTCAGCAATGGTCAGGTCAGTCACAGTAGGCTACACTACAGTCAAGTTTGAAAAGCTGCACTTTGGCATCTAATTTAAATAGTAAACCTCAATTGTCATTGTTTATAATGTATATATTTAGCATAAACATACAAACTTACATTAATATGAACAATAAGTTGGTACAGGAATTTAAATTATAGTGACAAAATAGCCCAAATTACTCGCCTATCGAGCCGATGAAAAACATAAATACACAGCAGGAAAGGTAGACCGGAAATCAGTTATCCCTTTTTCTAGCCGCGCATGCGCGCCGTAAGTTCACGACAATCTGGCTCCAGTCGACAGTCCATTCCTCTCTATGGCTATGCCATAATGTAATCACTTTAGAACTCCCACCACATGTTTACCACATGTTTACCATTCTAAAGTTCCATGTAGGTAGGAAAATTAAAAAAATACACAGTTTGAGAAATTGTGTTTCTCTCCTTAAATATTGACGTTAGAGTATTCAGGTTGATATTGCTAGCCACAAATGAGTTCGAAGGTCATGTTCGAAACATTCTAATTCCAAGTTGTGATTCACTTCTATCTGTGGCTGTAAATCACCCTTGATACAGACATATATGGCTCATTCGGTCTAGTTGAAACTCACAGGCACTGGGTTCGAATCCCGGTGGGGTCCAAACTGCATGGAGTGTGTAGTGCTGTCTATGGCACTGTGCACTATAAAAAGCCATTCGATAAGGGCAGGACTTTAAGCTTCTGTCCGATATTGCCATGATTTTGCAAAAACTAATGCTGAGACGACACTGTGACCACCCAAACACAATTCTTTAATCCAATGCTGGTCTAAGGTAGGTCCAGCGTCGTAGACGGTGGGCCAGCATCAATTCAGCATTGGTTCAGGGTTATTTGTTTGCTAGGTTACGGTGGTCGCTCTCATATAACTAGTTATACTATATTGTGACACTTTGCGGCTCAGTTCACGTGAAGTATTCCCATTACCTTCTCACGTGTGGAGAGTGCACTTAAAAAGGTGACCATTATAGGTCATATGCCCAATATCGCGAACCACGTTTTTCGCCATTTAATTTGTTTTTTACTTTTATTCAACTCACTTAAATGTCTGGCGATCTCTAGGTATAATTTTTATTTGAAAATTATTTTAACTTATGTATACCGATTATGTATACCGATATCCCCGAAATTCACGTAATATCACCCACCGCTCGAATTATGAATGACTTGCACCTGTCATCATACTCATAGTCTACATGACAAAGAAAGGATTAGGCGATGTAGGCCTAAAGGATTTTTTGCCAAAAAATCGTCAGAAATAGTCGCCAGTGACTTGCACAGTGGTATGCAGTTGAAAAAAATCACCAAATATTTTTTTAAATGGCAGACAACGTGGTTCGCGCTATATTGGGCGTCTGACCTATAGGCCTTATGATCAATAAATTATTCTACAGTGATTCTGGAAAGTGTTTATTTTGTACTTTTTACCTAACACTACATTAAGCAAAAAATAATATATAATCTGGCCAGGTGATCAGATATTCCTATGTGGTCTTGATCAAGATATGTACACAGTGATGTTAATGCACGCAATTTCTTTCTCTACAATACTGACTCTCTGTATACAGATAATGCATGCGCACACCTGATTGTTTTTACCACCTTACAACTGAGGTCCGCTGTCACAGCTACATCACAGATTTAGTCGCATGCAAACCACAGCTAGCAATAGACGCACTTTTACTGAAATATTTCCCTTACACTCAGTCATAGGAAATTTCAATCATACTGGCATTAACATAAACAGATAGCCTGCGTCCTCCGTGTATTAGGCCTACCAGTCGGACGGTGTCATTCTACGTGTTCCGTGTGCATTGGAGCGTGATAAGCAGTGTTAGCTTGATGGTCGGTGAGCGTCTAAAACTGTGTTATGGCTGTAATAGCGGACGGAGGACAGGTACAAGCTTACACACAACCTAGGCCTAACTAACATTACAGGATGATCCAATGGGAGGTGTATTGTTGGGACAACGTCGCAGATGGTTTACCAACAATAAACCAACATTGTTGTGTTTGCAGTGAGTATTCCCATTACCTTCTCACCTGTGGAGAGTAAATTTAGTTAGAGTACTTAATCATCAGTGTCACACAAGGCAACCACTGGAACGAAGGGGGGGGGGGGTTGAATAGCTCCGAGCCAGCCGCCTTAATACAATGTCAAGGTTAGGTGCATTTATGTCCAAATGTGCCCCGCAGTCATCACTGCACACTCTTGACCTCGGAGCACTGTGGTACCGCGATCATCACTGCACACTCCAGACCTCGGAGCACTGTGGTACCGCGGTCACCACTGCACACTCTTGACCTCGGAGCACTGAGGTACCGCGGTCATCACTGCACACTCCAGACCTCGGAGCACTGTGGTACCGCGGTCACCACTGCACACTCTTGACCTCGGAGCACTGTGGTACCGCAGTCACCACTGCACACTCCACACCTCGGAGCACTGTGGTACTGCAGTCACCACTGCACACTCCAGACCTCTGAACACTGGCCCAACATTAAACCAACACCGGGCTAATGTGTTCGGGGACAGATATTATATTTAGCTGTATATTTCAGCTCAGATGTGAATCACTCAATGAAGATTTATTGTCGGGTCAATGTCTCCAGCATTGGCCCGACTTTGGGGCAGTATTGTTTGCACATTTCTTAAGTCCAGACAATGTGAATATTACTTTACGTAGGCCTATGTGTTCCATGCTGTGGTACCAAATGAAATGAAATGAAAGGGGTTTTAGGCCACCTTTGTGTACCTATAGGCGAAACTGGGCCAGGATAACCTCCTGAGGATGGTGAGATGAGTAAGATGACACTGCCCTCCAGACACAAAAGGCCTCGGCGGTTTGAAAGAAACAAAAATGTTTCTTCTCCATCCACGTGTGAAAGTCAGTATCGTGGGGAGCCTCCGTGACCGAGAGGTAGTGTGCTCGGCCTCAGACCGCCAGGACTCGAATTTCGAGTCCTGTGTCTGGAGGACAGTGTCATCTCAATCATCTCACCATCCTCAGGAGGTTCTCCTGGCCCAGTTTAGCCTATATGTGCACAAAGGTGGCCTTAAGCCCGATTCATTTCATTTCCGGACACAGGATCTCCAACTTTTCCAGCAGGCAGCTTTAATTACTGCACACGCTGTGATACACACGTTCTAAATTCCAGACCTCTGAACACTGACTGTGGTTGACACATCCTCCCACTGTTTAAAAATAAAATACAAGTACAATTATGTACTGACATATGTTTTGCTCGTGACGGATGTACTGAGCCTGAGGTATTAACCATTTCGTCACACAAGCTGGTTGCTATGGAAACAGCGCTGTACTGATTTGTTAACACTTTAACCACATCGTCACACCCGCTGGTTGCTATGGAGACAGCGCTGTCCTGAGGTGCTAACCCTTTAACCCCATCGTCACAATATATCTGTTATGATCATGATTTTAGTGGCTGGTTAATTCTACCCCCCCCCCCCCTCGTAAACACCACCCCAAGCTCAACCCCCCGTCCCCGTCAGACCTCTCCATTGGGTCACAAAAATCATGAGCTTTGTCCAGTTTTGGTTTAGAAAAGTTGCGGCATAATTGCCAGAACAGGATGTAGATAATAACACTTATTGCTATAGTTACCCAGCAAACACTATTTATTAACACAATGTTGGTTTAATGTCGCAGACGTTGGCACAACATTAAGCCAACATCGGGTCAATGTGTTGTGTTTGCTGGGAGTATCTAAGCGTCAGTATCAGTACCCAGCCCGTCACACAAGGCGACCATTGGAACGAGAGGGGGTATGAGTAGTTAAGTAGCCTGGTAATGTCAAGGTTAGGTTTGACTTATATAACTATCGTGAAATACTAAGATTGGAAGTGAGTGAGTGAGTGAGTGAGTGAGTGAGTGAGTGAGTGAGTGAGTGAGTGAGTGAGTGAGTGAGTGAGTGAGTGAGTGAGTGAGTGAGTGAGTGGGGGAGTGAGTGAGTGAGTGAGTGAGTGAGTGAGTGAGTGAGTGAGTGAGTGAGTGAGTGAGTGAGTGAGTGAGTGAGTGAGTGAGGGATGAAGGGAGGTAGAGAGGGAGGGAGAGAGAGGGGGAGTGAGTGAGTGAGTGAGTGAGTGAGTGAGTGAGTGAGTGAGTGAGTGAGTGAGTGAGTGAGTGAGTGAGTGAGTGAGTGAGTGAGTGAGTGAGTGAGTGAGTGAGTGAGTGAGTGAGTGAGTGAGTGAGTGAGTGAGTGAGTGAGTGAGTGAGTGAGTGAGTGAGTGAGTGAGTGAGTGAGTGAGTGAGTGAGTGAGTGAGTGAGTGAGTGAGTGAGTGAGTGAGTGAGTGAGTGAGTGAGTGAGTGAGTGAGTGAGTGAGTGAGTGAGTGAGTGAGTGAGTGAGTGAGTGAGTGAGTGAGTGAGTGAGTGAGTGAGTGAGGGATGAAGGGAGGGATGAAGGGAGGGAGAAAGGGGGGAGTGAGTGAGTGCCTGAGTGAGTGTGTGCCTGAGTGAGTGAGTGAGTGAGTGAGTGAGTGAGTGAGTGAGTGTTGTAACTTTCACACACGGCTATTCACGGGAATGGGGGGGGGGGGGGGGGGTATGCTCCAAGACAGTAATGTCAATGTTAGGCTAATTCATTGGAAATAAACAAGATATAATTCTTACTTTCCCATGTGATATAAGTAAAAGTAAAATATTATTACTATGTACCCACGTAATTACTAATAGTAGTGGTGTTTCAAAACTTTCATCTGATCGAGTTAATTAAGAACAATTTTTTTCCTCCAATTCGGCATAATGAATAATTTTAAATTAAAACTTTGTTGACTATGGTGATTATATCGTTTTTGTACAATTTAACACATTCTTTAAATACAGATGACTTTGAGATATCAAATTGAATTGTTGTTAATGGCCATATGGTCGTTAATGGTTGATTATACACCATATAAGGAAGCCAAAATAAAAAAATACTGATGATTATAGCCTGATTGTGTCGCTGTAAGTATCACAAGCAGATTATGTTTAACCAAAAAACACAGTCTAATTCCCTTGATAATTGTTTGTTTAATGCACTGATATGTTTATGAAATGATACGAACTTTTAATATGTTATTAATCAAAGATGCTGTTACAATATTTTATTGACCAAATCTATCCATTATGTTGTTAACATAACTTACCAATCCAAAAGTAAAGGTGTTGAAAATTTCTAGATACCTCAAAAGTGTTAACAACATTTTAACTTCGCATCTTCACCTGTTTAAAATTGCATCAAAAGCAGGATGTCGCCTCGCTGTTTAACCCTTAGTGCACCACATGCGCTCTTTACAAATTTCTGAAAAAAGATCACTCTGAGATTTCACTTAATACTTCTCTTTTTTTTCAAATCTAGTTATGAAATAAACCAGAATAAAGACATTCGGAGCTTTTATTTGGTGTATTACATTTTCAAATAAATGATTAATATTACCTTTCACTGTAATCACAATAACGTTTCCCTCATTGTAAAATGGCGGGGCCTGGTATAGTGGTTAAACACTGCCGTCGGTCATCCTGAAGTTCGCTAGTTCATCACCTGATTCAGATTTAAAATCCTGGCCAAGTATGATTTTCTACTTCCTAATGTAAAACTCTTTGACGGTGGTGATTGGCCGATCTAGTCATGTGACAGACTGAGCAACTCTTTGATTTGCGTTGGTAGAATAGCAGACTTGCTCTGTGGTCCAATGTTTCTTCCGAAATATTCAGAATTGTTGGTAGCCTCCATGAACGAGACGTAGCGTGATCTACCTTAGACAGGCCAGGGTTAGAATTTCGAATCCTGTGTCTAGAGGATAGTGTCATCACCTTCTGAGGCTCCGAAATACACATTATATTATTTTTTTTATTGTCACATTCACACATTTTTTTTAGCTTGACCGAAGTTTTAAACACCAATCAGACATAATCCAGCTTGGGTTGCTATTACTTTTTAAGCAAGCCACTCTGGGACTTAGGGGTGGGGGACAAACACTAAATATCGCCGTTGTTCAGATCTTCGGGATTTGGAAAAAGTGTGCCTTTTTGCTTGCAGTCGAATGCGCTGAGGTGTTTTATTTCAATTCAACCTCATTAATTTGATTGATCGATAAAACTAGATGTTTTATATCGTAACCATGAATGTTTAGATCATCCTGAATCCTACCATATGGAGATCTTAACTTATGTTCTACAAAATATCGCAACAAACGAACTGATGTTTTTTAGAAGTAACACAAATGACCCTGTGTGATTACGTAACGAAAACTTAAACTTTTGAATGTAGTTTTTTATGTGTTGCTTTTAATTATGTGAAAGCACTGAAGTGAGCTAAAATACAAATGTTGTGGTTACCTTTATCACATTTATTTTGTACTCGGTCGCTTGTGAACAGTGTAAATGCCGTTACGTAATCACACAATTCACCGTTACGTAATCACAAAAATGACAAATATTATGCAATTATCATGTAATTTTCCATATTATTCGTTCCGTGTTGCCATAGTACCCACAAGGGGCTGCATGAGGTGGCATATGAGTGTTGTGCATATAGTTATATCAATATTACCTTGTGTAAGTTATTTCGAATCAGAGAGAGTTGTGGTCATTACGAAATCACAAAAATCACTACCCAACTAAACCAGGCTACTCACATTGCGTGGAGCCCGGCCGCAGTGAACACCATTTTCCCACAGCTGGCTGTGTTAAACAGACACTGACTCTGCCTACCGAGAAGAACGAGAGAGGTGTAGGCCATATGCAGTTAGCGCTTTCTGTTGATCACAGTAGAACCATGTCACTAAAACATGGCGGTCACCATTATGTAATCACATACGTGACAAATAGGTCACAATATGTCAAGCAGAGATTGTGTTAATTTTGATCTAAAATTAAAATACTGTGTAATAAAATGCGTTTACATACAGCGGTCAGATATGACCTTTGTTTTTTTATCTTTATTGAGACGGGTAAAATCCTTTAATCGATTTCATGATTGAAAATTAGGTCAAAGCGGCCATCTTGAATTTTTGATTTTTAAAAATTAGTTGAAATAGGCCTATACTAAATGAGTTCAAAATTTTGAATCAAATATTATTATTAACGTTTCGGAGCATGTGTGCGTCGAATCAAAATAATAATTAAAAAATTATAGTGTAATGGCGGCCATATTGGATGTGTCCAGTTTTTAGAATTGTTAAAATTATTAACAAAATTATATTTTACTGGGAAATTTGTATTAAAAACAAATATTAACCTACATTATTCAGAATGCATAGGCTACTGTAAGGTTTTTACATCAGATGGAGAAAACAAAATGAATTAAACTAAATTAGTTATTAAGTTATTAGCATAACAATACTATATAGTAAGCTACTAAACACCACTAGTGATTACGTAACGCACAGAAATGTGATTACCTAACAATGTTATTTATTCATAGGAAACATGTTAGTGAGCAACTTTGTTAAAAATAGTGTTTTTTGTACAGTAGATTAATCACAATATAGGACTGAAAAAGCTCTTGATTTCTAATTATTGACAACCATGTCAAAAATAAGAAATACGGGAATTTTGTCTCTATATCTAGCCTAACTAGTAAGTGCGCAGCACAAAAATTTCAAAAATTTTGCAGTTCTAGTCTATGGACATGTTTACATCATCTATAAATTATTTTTACCCAACATGGCCCAACATCGATATTTTGACCAGCCCCCCTTCCACCATTGTCCAGTCAACGTGAGGCCTGTGGTATGGCCTTGACAGTTATATTGTGACGAAATTTGTCTTCAGGTGCAGAGCAGGGTCCCTCCATTGACCCAATGTTGTTTCGATGTTGGCCAACCGTCTACAACGTTAGCACAACAACAAAACAACATAGGGTCAATGTTTTGAGTTTCTTGGGTTTCACATTGGCATTTTTTTGTGTGAGGTATGTCTAAGGCTTAGCTATGCCTATAGTCTACTATAGCCTAACTATGGCTCGTGAAAGAGCATGGACAGCTACTGACAGTGACAATGTGCCTAGTGTCGACAGTGACTGCACTACTCAAGTTAGTACTCCTTATTATTGTTTATTACTATTACTATTAGGCTAGACCCGTATAACTATAATCTTGTTCTAATAGGATCTACTAGCATTTATTCTAACCAATAACCTCCCTAGACTACAGTAGACTATGGTCGACTCGATATATGACTACAGTGGCGGATCCAAGGGGGGGGGGGATTTAAACCTCACCACCCTCAGAAAAAATCATCATCTTATTTAGTGGTTTCCTTATGATGTGGTGATATACCGAGTGAGAAACAGTGCCCAATATGCCTTAGAATTAGATTGCATGAGAAAGCCTTTGGAAATCAAAAATGTCCACGGGGGCGGGCCCCTAGACCCCCTTACAGTTAATTTAATATATATTTTTTTTTAATTTCAACCCCCCCCCCCTCAGTGAAAAGCTAGATCCGCCCCTAGACTATGCTAGGCAGTGCCAGTCATGCAAATAGGCTATGCAACCCCTCCAAGTTGAACGTTGTTTGTGTCATTAGCAGATTGGGCTTATCAGAAACGCCGTGCCAATTTTCTTTTACTCCAACTGGCGACAAAGCGTATTGTCAGGAATTTTAGGCTTTTTTAAGGGCAAAGATGGAAAAAAATAATATAAAGCTGAAAATTACAGGAGTTATTTAGATGGTCATCCTTAATGACCTGTCAAAAGTCCCAAAGTTTCCCAGGAGCGAAACATTGTTTTTTTGGCGAAAATCCAAAATGGCCGTCAGAGGCCATAAACAAATTGTAACATACGAAGAATTCAACGTATATTCCTTTGTAATACCTCTTTTTCATTTAATTTTTCACGGGGAACACATTTCAGGTCTTCTTTTTAAATTTTAAAGCCTCGTTCGTGTTTTGTTTGCAAAAATCCAAAATGGCCGCCTGATACAATACTGAAATTATAACTTGAGAAGAAATTCAAATATATTCCTTTGTAATATCTTTTTTTCGGCATATTTTTTCAGGAGAAACTTAATTTTGGTTCTATGTTAACATTGTAGAGCTTCTGTCATTACACAATTCACAATGGCCGCCATTGGGGTAGAAGAACAATTTTTGAAATAATGTCATTTTTTGTCTACATATTTTTTAAATTTCGAAACCTAGTGGCATAAAACGTATTTATGGAATCAAGTGTGGTAACACTAGGTGGTTTAGTCCAGTAAATTGTCCTCGGTGTTGTTCCAGCCTTTCATGTGATAATAATAATGATAAATTGAGATGCATGAAATTATTTTAAAAACGGTGACAAGAGGGTACGTTGTGCCATTGTGCATGTCACAACAACTTACCACACCAAGACCGCTCAACGTTTCCCTGGTAGGCCCTACTTCTAATTTTATTTTTCGGCACTAAAAATCCTTTAACAATTCAGTACATTTCCAAAAGTAAAATTTAATCAATTAAATAATATTTGTAAATGTGTATCTGCTATTACTAAATATAGTATTATTTCGTCATAACAGATACGCGGGAAGCGGGGTCACAATAAACATAACATAATAAAACAAAAAAAATCATTTTTTTCTCACGAGATAAAACAATTACATCCGAAATCAGACATCAATCACATATGAAAAAGGATGAGAAAAAAACCTTTTAAAAAAGATTGATATTGGAAGCAAGAAATTGGCATGTATTTTTACGGATAGGTGTTCAGTGTGGTGACTGACAAGTATCTGTTGAGCGGGTCAGCTTAATAGCAGACATCTTACAAAATAGCGGGCATTGTAATTTTGTGTATGGAGAAAAATACTATTTTAAAATTAAACACAGTCAGGCTTATCTAATGAAGAACTGCCATATGCATTTAGATGCACTAAAATAATTTTCATATTATAATAATCAATATTATTTCATGAGGGTGCCATTTTTTTATTTTGACAGGTTTGTTGATTTTTTGTCATAATTTAGAGACAAAAATAGAGGCATTTAGAAATTGCAAACAGGTTAAAACATCCTAAAACATAACAATATCGAATAAAAACTAAACAGTCGTATGAGTAACGCCATAAAATAATATAGGTATATATTACATATTATGGTGGTCATAATTATTACTGAATCACCCACACCCACTCATCTACCCACTGATTCATAGACTAGAACTGCAAAAGTTGTTTAATTTTTGTTCTGCGCATTCACCAGTTAGGCTAGATATAAAGACGAAATTCCTGATTTCTAATTATTGACAACCATGTCAAAAATAAGAAATAAATTAAAAAACTTTTGCAGTTCTAGTCTATGTTTACATCATATGGTCATCATATTAGGAAGCCAAAATAAAATCGCCGATTTTTTATGATTTTAGACCTGGGCATGTCCCTTTAATTAAGTAACATTACAGAAAACACCAGATGTTAACTCAATGTCGTTTTAACATTCGCCCATCGTTGGTGACAATGGCCCAATGTTAAATCAACATTAGGTTAATGTTCAGCCATATAGACTGTAGCTATGGATTCAATCTCGGGACAGGGTCTAGTGTGTAAAGGGTCTGGTCCACCGTTGAACCAGATTACTGTTTCGTTGTCTCACATCTATAGAGGGAGAGACATATTGGTTTAGTTCTCACTGCTCATTTCTTCGTCTGTCGATGTTTGTGCGTTCTCTCCATCTATCCTGCAGGCAGACAAACACGAGACGTTGACCCAATGTCGGGCTTTTGTTGGCCCACCGTCTACGACGCTGAGCCAACACCAGTATTGGGTTAACGTGTCGTAGTTTGACGCCACGCTGAATGTGGGCCAGCGTCACAGATGGCGGGCCAGCATTAACCCGGGCCCGATGTCGCAGCATTGGTTGAAGGTCTATTCATTGAAAGAAAGGCAGTCACAAAGGGTCTTTGTTATTTGGACGCCCGGTATAGGGGAGGATTTTGCTGAGCTCCACGGTCCGCTTGACCCTCTGATTACCAGGGGGTGATAAATAAAATACATATATCCAATAATATTTCAGTGAAGGGCCAGCGTCGCGAACAGTGGCCCAGCATTGAACCAACATTGGGTGTTTGATATAAACGATTTAAAAATTAAAATAACAGTTGTAATTACAGAGGGGAATGAATTAATGCAGTTGTAGGCCAAATTTGTGCACATATAGGCTAAACTGGGCCAAGAGAACCTCCTGAGGATGGTGAGATGAATGATATGACAGTGGATGAGAGAAAGGAGAAAGAGCGAGTGGTTAGTCCAAGTACAAAGTCGCAAATAGTCGCAAGCCGTCGCAAACGATCGCAAACGATATCAAACGGTCGCAAACGGTCGCAAACGGTCGCAAACCGTCGCAAGCGATCGCAAATCGTCGAAAACGATCGCAAACGGTCGCAAACGATCGCAAATGGTCGCAAACCTTCGCAAATGATCGCAAATGGTCGCAAACCGTTACAAACGATCGCAAATGGTCGCCAACGATCGCAAATGGTCGCAAACCATCGCAATTGATCGCAAATGGTCGCAAACGATCGCAAATGGTCGCAAACGAGCGCAAACCGTTCGCAAACCGTCGCAAGCGATCGCAAATCGTCGCAAACGATCGCAAACGGTCGCAAACAATCGCAAATGGTCGCAAACCGTCGCAAATGATCGCAAATGGTTGCAAACCGTCGCAAACGGTCGCGAATGCTCGCAAACGATCGCAAACCGTCGCAAACTGTCGCAAACGATCGCAAATGGTCGCAAACGATCGCAAATAGTCGCAAAAGGTTACAAACGGTCGCAAACGATCGCAAATGGTTGAAAGCCGTCGCAAACGATCGCAAATGGTCGCAAACGATTGCAAATGGTCACAAACATATTGTTTTACTTCTCACTGCTCATTTGTTGTCTGTGCGTTCTCTCTGTCTATCCTGCAGGCGGTCGAACACGAGACGTTGACCCAATGTCGGGCTAATGTTGGCCCACCCTTCTACGACGCTGAGCCAGCATTAGCCCAGTATTGGGTTACCGTGTCGTGTTTGACGCCACGCTAAATTTGGGCCAGCGTCACAGACGGCAGGCCAACATTAACCCAGCTTTGGTTCAAAGTATTGTGACAGTACCGCCAGCATGCATGCACCCGCAGCACGAAGTACTGATTAGGACTGAATGCCTACTGGCCAGCACGGGCGACGCTGGCCAAACATTTACCAGAAATTGGGTCGGTGTCGGCTTGTAATCGCCGCCAGACCAGCTGCTATTCCCATCAAACACAAAACATTTGTATAACATTTGTACAACGCCGTTGGTTCAACATTGTATAAATGTTATACAAATGTTTTGTGTTTACTGGGTTGAACGCAGCTCCCAGCAAACACGAGGCGTTGAACCAGTGCTGGTGTGATGCTGGGAAACGTCGTGTTTGCTGGGAGTGTTGACAAGTGTTTCGCACCATAACGGAATAATAAATTCCGCTTAATACATAGTCTCTACTGTCCACAGGAGCCATTTAATAACATTAATTACAGAAGCCATTGACACTACATCTATTAGCTATCGATCATTATGGTTATGCTGCTGGAGGGGATACATCTTCAGTTTTTTGTTCACAAAAAACTAGACCCTTCTAGTTTTTGTCTAAGATTTTAAGGTAGAGATTTTATTCATCACATAGATTACAATGATTTGCATAGCTTTCTGTGCTTTGTGGCAATATTGACACAGAAGGAAGCCTGAAGTAGGGATTATGCCCTACTCTTATTGAATCCATCAATTAATAACCAAATAACGTGTTGTTATGAAGTTTTTTTGCTTTCTACTTTGAAAATATTCTCACTCAATTAGATCAATTAGGAAATATAAAATGAATGAATGAATGAATGAATGAATGAATGAATGAATGAATGAATGAATGAATGACTAACTGACTGACTGACTGACTGACTGACTGACTGACTGACTGACTGACTGAATGAATGAATGAATGAATGAATAAATGAATGAATGAATGAATGAATGAATGAATGAATGAATAAATGAATGAATGAATGAATGAATGAATGAATGAATAAATGAATGAATGAATGAATGAATGAATGAATGAATAAATGAATGAATAAATGAATGGGGCTTCGGGTCACTTTTGTGAATGAATGAATGAACGAACGAACGAGCGAACCAACAAATAAATCAATGAATGGATAGATGGATGGATTGATGCATATATGGATGAATGAATGAATGAATGAATGAATGAATAAATGGTGCTTTAGCTCAGTTGTGTGTACATTTAGGCTAAACTGTCAGGAGAACGTCTTAAAGATGTTGAGATGGATCAGATGACACTGTCCTCGAGAAACAGGATTCAACGATCAAACCCTGGCCCTATAATGCCGAATACGCTCTCAGTTACGGAGGCTCTCCCCAATATTGAATTGTTACACGTTGGCGGGGAAGAAACATTTTGTTCCTATGAAACATGCTTATCAGAGCGAGTGACGAACCTGCAAGCTTCTGCAAGCGCAAAGATCACACAAAAAAAATTATTACAAAAAACAATGAAGATCAAAATTAATCTAATATCACCTATTGATATAGTGTAGACAATATTGAGACCACTTCATAAAAAGCACAAGTAGCTAATATCAGCATACTTTAGCATGCTCATGATTAACCCTTTAACCGCTAAATTATTCAATCTGAATTTTCACCCACTTGAAATTGTGTCTCGCTGACGCGATCCACAACTTCAAGTGAGTGAAAATTATTCAGATTTGACAAAATGGCGGTCAACTGTTTTCAAATATTGCTGATTGATGTCACATTTTATCATTACCATGTTCAAAAGATGGTACTTAATGTGCCAATAAAAAATGAAAACCCGAGTATATGCCACACCAGCGGTTAAAGGGTCAATATATTTGTTGTGATCATGATTGCAATGCCTCATTAATTCTACCCCCAGGCCCCAGTAACCCGTAAACTAAACACCACACCGAGCTCAACCCCCTCCACCCTATTTTTTTTAATGTATGGCGCCGAATGAAATGTTCCGATACTGTATAATTATGGCGTTTAATACAATTAATGCATTGATTAAGGAGGAAAAATAATAGAGAAGTAATCAAGCTGTGACAGAATTAATTAAATGTTATTATTTTTTACCTAGTTATGTATTTCTTGAGTCTTCAAGTATCAAAACAGAATAAATTTAAACAGAAGCACAGTCTAATTTCCTTGATAATTATTTGTGTTTAATGCACTGATATATTTATGAAATGAGGACAAATGATGTTATTTTCAGTCCCAGATGAGTTCAGTCGAAGGGCATAATTATTATGTTTATGCTGTAAAGTGCCTTTAAATTCTAATTCACTCAGTAAATGTAAAAATTGCTCTTGAGATGTCTATCAATTTGACGCTGCAAGTTTTCATTTTGATTTTAATCTTAGAGTGTGCTTTGTTGTAGCTGCACCAAGGAATAACAAGATGTCAGGGTTTCAGTGTAGACTGGTGATGTTTGTGTTGTGTATGCAGCTGTTGGTGGTGTCGATACAACACGTATCAGGTGAGATACATACATAAAACATCAGTAACTAATAATAAAAACATAGGTAACTAATAATATTATAATGTATTAGCTGCTTGATTAGATCAATATTATACCATGTAAGACCATTAGACCAGATGTGGCTGGGGGTAAGGTGTCACCCCGAATGGGAATTTAGGACACTATCATTTTCACATAGCTGGACTATTCAGGGACCAGAATCAACCAGTTGATCAGGTAAATGCCGCTGCTTTACTGAAATGTGGCCAAAATTGTACATAACCTATGCGCGATTTTTTTCCGATTTGGAAAAATGTAGCATAATTATTACACATTTCCGCCCACTGAGTAGTGAAATTTTGAGCTATATCAATATACTAGATATCAACAAAAAGATACTGGCACAGATTTTCAGGTGATTTTAGAATATTTTCTGTTCAATCTTTGAAAAATGCACAAGAAAGCTTTAAGTTGGTATTTTAACCCCTGATTTTACCTATTTTTCATACTTTTTCAGTAAATAGTGAAAATACTTTTCTATTGGCAAATTTTTGTATGGTATGTATATATATGTTCAGTTTTAATTCGAATATTGTGGTCTTAAAATAAACCCATTTGACATAAAATGTGAACTTATTTTACACCCTTTTTCGGTTAGACGTAATTTTTTTCTCGCTTTTTTTCAGGCTCGGGAAATGGACTTGAACGGTCTTCATTAGCATTAATTTAACTGATTATCACATTGAGCTCGCGGATGTATCTAATAGTTTTTACATAATAGCATCACGGAGTAACCATCAACAGACCGTGAACCGACTCAGAAAAATTCCACTGTTTGTTTCTGTCAATTTTGTGTGTTTTTTCAACCAATAATTTTATTCATGATATGCAATAATGAACTATATGCTGTAGGTAGTTGAGATATCCAAGCTATTTTTTGAAAGTAGCATGAAGCCAGATTATTTTTGCATAAACTATTCAGTTCTCTTGGTTTATTAATGGGATCTCCTTCAGAAGGAGAAGGAAACTATTTTGTCTCTCGAATGTTTTGATCATGATGATATATACACTCTGAAAGGTTCACTCTGAAATAACTTGATGGTTCCCTCTTACACGGGACTTTCTCAAGGATGGTACTCATTGAAATATAACGTATCATAAAATTGAGCTGACGAACAGTGATTATAGCAAACCAACTAAAATGTATTTGATTGTATGACTCGTAGTTCAGTTGGAATATCATCAATGTTGCTTGAAACTGGTATAATATCCTTTAGCATGTAAAAAGCATTAATGTATTTAGTTTTCATCAACGAGAAAAATAAGCATATATGATATAACCTGTACCACTATGCCACATGTCTAGTCAGTGTTTAAGTGTCGAACGGGCATTACATTATTGTTCTTGGTGCACCATCCAAGTCAGTAAATAACGGCACACAAATCTTAGGCTGCCTTTCCATTGACGCGATTAAATGGCCGCGCTGGCGAACGCGCGCCTTCGGTGCTGCAAAAACCTTTTCATTGCCGCGTCGAAACGCGCAAGAACGCACAAGAACGCGCAGGAGATGTGGTGACATTGTTCCAGACTGTCCTTGGTACTTGTAGGCCTATCCATGAAGTCTGATTTTCGCGCTATGCAGTTATAACGGGTCATTCTACAATAAACGTGGGCCAACATTTACATGCCGAAATAAGTCTTTCTAATGCTTCAGACATTCATTACAACCCACCCTTTAAATACCGTATGTATTCAAATTAAGTGTGGCTTATAACTAGACTATAGAGAGGGAGATCAAGACTATAGGCGTGTAGGTTTTGTGATAGGGCCTACATTATGATGAGTAATGTAAATATATATATCACTGTACTCTCCCAGTAAACACAATAAAATTGTTTAGGCTGAACATGTATGCAACGTCGGCCAAACGTCTTCGACGTTGCTCCAAACATTGTATAAATGTTATAGAGGCCTACTGGGCTAGCGTTCAGTGTCACAGCAACCTAGCAAATATGAGACGTTGCAGAGAGCCATTTTTGAATAAAATTCATGCTCGGCCAGCATTGCAGACGATATTCCAGCATTGAATCGGCATTGGTTCAACGTCTCGTGTTTGATGGGCTGCCAGACATGACGGAAAACAACCAGAAAAAATATAAAATGACAAATGGGGAGATGAACGCGCAGTGGATGAACGCACCAGAGATCGCTACATGTGCGATTGCTGGCCGCGCGGTGAACTGGCCGCGTGGCCAATCGCGTCCATGGAAAGGTCACATTGTGATTGTATTGGATCGATTTTTAATTCTGCTGCGCTGCCGTCGCAACGCAACACGTCGCGCTCCCAAACGCATCAATGGAAAGGCAGCCTTGGACAATTTTCCAAATATATGCCTTGAACCTTATTTCAATCTAACACTTGTGGTATAACCTACTAAAATCAAAATAATCTAAATCTCCTAGCTTTAAATGTATACATAGTACATAATATACATTTCAAATTACTCTGACCCATTGCGCTCTACCACCAAAATAAAGATTTCAAGCTCCCAGGATTGAGCAACACATTGAGCAATATATTCGAAATATGTCTGAAATCACTACCAGCTATTTCCTCAAAATTGTGGGATTAGCCCCTGAAATGACAATACTAAGTCTTACACAATTCTAAGTATACCCCTCAGGGATATAAGTCTTGACTTTGACTTTGAGTAAATACTCCAGCAGCCTGACTCTTGAATGCTGCTACAGTTTTCGATTCTATGGCAGCTGCCGGAAGATAATTCCAATCAGGGATAGTTCGATGCCAAAAAGAATTTTGTCCCAGTGTGGTGTTAGCTCTGATGTGTTTATAGGCCTGATTGTGCCCACCACGTGTTCTTCTATCTGCTGGGATTAAACTGCCGAGGCACATTCTAAGGATGATCTGGAAAGGGACAAATAGGCAGTCTCCTTTAATTTAGGGGGACATGCCTTCAGGTTCCTCCAAAGGAAGGCCAGGGTGGAATTCGCTTTACTCGTAATTTTGTTAATGTGGGATTCCCATTCAAGAGTCTTCCTAAGGCAAACACCAAGATATGGTGTTGATGAAACATTTTTTATTGTTTCACCTTTCAGGGTGTACTGGAATTCAAGTTTTTTTTATTTCGGCCTGGACACCCTCAGGACCGAGCATTTCGAGGGGTTGAAGCACATCCCCCATCGATCTGCCCAGTCCTGTAACGCAGTTAGGTCTCTCTGCAGATTCTCCTAATCTGCCCGACATTTTATCGGGCGGTACAGGAGACAAAAATAAAATGAATCGGGCTTTAGGCCACCTTTGTGCACATATAGGATAAACTGGGCCAGGAGAACCTCCTGAGGATGGTGATATGAATGAGATGACACTGTCCTCCAGACACAGGATTCGAAATTCGAGCCCTGGCGGTCTGAGGCCGAGCACGCTACCTCTCGGTCACGGAGGCTCCCCGCAATACTGACAGTCATCTGCAAAGAGACGAACCTGTGACGAGACCGTGGAAGGGAGGTCATTAATGTAGGTCAAGAAAAGTGGAGGTCCGAGAACAGTACTCTGGAGCACACCGGACCTCACACGGGCTGATACTGAAGAGCTGCCATCAACTACTACTTTTTTGGTTTTATTAGTCAGGAAATTTTGAATCCAATTAAGAGTTGTTCCCCGAATTCCGTAGTGGTCGAGTTTGTGTAAGAGGCGTTGGTGGGGGACAACGTCAAAGGCCTTACTCAAATCTAAGACAACAACATCTGTTTGTGTCTTGCCTTCAAAATTTTGAATAATTTTATCAGTTATAGTCAAAAGCTGGCTTTCGCATGAGTGTTTCGAGCGAAAGCCATGTTGTACAGGTGTTAAAATTTTGTTTTTCGAAAAGTGGGACATAATTTGTTTACAAATGATGTTGTTCGAGTAATTTGGCACACACACATGTGAGAGATATCTGCCTGTAGTTTGCCGGGGAGTGCCGATCCCCTTTTTTGAAGACTGGGGCGACATTAGCCTCTACCTAGTCATCTGGTAATTTGCCCATTTGTATAGATTGATCGAAAATAATTTTAGGAAAGGGAGATATTTCGCTGGCAACATTCTTCAGAATCAGATTTGGGAGCTCGTCTGGTCCGGGTGTCTTCCCGCCGTTTAAGCCCTCGAGTAATTTAGTTACACCTTGAACAATAATTTCAAATTTAGGCATTTCAGTATTCGGTGGTCCGGGTAGTTTAAGTATATTTGTGGCGTCTTTCGAGGTAAAAACTGAGCAAAATGAGCTGTTTAATATTTTGGCCTTACGTCTGGAGCAGCTGGCCGTTTTCCTTCAAAGGAGAGACACCATTTCCATCCTGACGTTTTGATTTGATATAACGCCAGGGTGGTTTTGAATTTTTTTGTTCTAAAGATTCAGAAAGTTTGTTTTTCAAAAAGGACCACGTGGCAGACCTGATGGCACTCTGGGTCTGCCGTTTACATAATTTGAAAGCAGCTGGCCGTTTTCCTTCAAAGGAGAGACACCATTTCCATCGTGACGTTTTGATTTGATATAACGCCAGAGTGGTTTTGAATTTTTTCGTTCTAAAGATTCAGAAAGTTTGTTTTTCAAAAAAGACCACGTGGCAGACCTGATGGCACTCTGGGTCTGCCGTTTACATAATTTGTACTTTGCCCAAAGGTCAGCTGTATTCGTACGCTTGGCTTTATTATATAGAGATGTTTTTTTCCGAATAGATGCGAAAAGTGATTTGGATAGCCAAGGTAGATTTTCCCGAGGGGAAGTTGTAGGATCCGTACTTCGTTATTTTAATGTGGCAGTTATCCCCAGCTTCCCGGACGCGAGAGTCTGCGGACGACTGCCTCGTTTTGGTACTTTGGTGCTGGGCGCAGAGGGCCGGAGCCCATGCGGCCTTGGTACTTTTCCCGCACTTCAGATATAACGCTCAGCGACTGCGGACGTGCCGCCGGTCGCTCGCTCTGAGTCAAGTTAGACGTGTCGTGCGCGGGGTTGTACGTTGCTGTTATCAAATGTCTAGACAAATAAACATGATAAGCGGAAGAAGAGTTTTGTGAATTACTCAGAACCGTCGATCCGACGGGGGGGACAAAGTTTAAGATATGATGGAGAATGTTAGGCAGTTTCTCTTGTTCACCCTTACAAGCCCATACTGGAGACCATAACGATCACATACTGGTACCTCCGGCGCGAGGGACAACCTAATATTCCCATAAAGTCATTTTGGTGGGTATAAATTTGTCCAGGCATTGATTTTAGGATGGATTTTAGTTTCAACCAATTTTCATTGATAGAACGGCTAGGACTATTTTTTTTAAAAAAGGTCCAGCAGCTCCTAATTTGTTGCCTGCTAGCTTCCCAATTAGCATTTTTGAACTGACGCACTGGCGGATTTATACTTGATTTTGACTAAAGTGGGTTGGTGAGACTGGGACCTGGATACTTATTCTGAACAAACCTGAAAATATAAACATAGTGAACCTGACTAATTGTGTAACCTATATATACAACAGTTGATGTATGATTGATAGATGATAGATAGATAAATGAAATTTCTAATGCACCTAAATCACTGTATAACAAGCTCAGAGGCGCTTCAAGACAAATCATAATCAAGAATCGTGTCCGTGGTCAGTCAAAGTCATCAGAGTCAGAGCAACATGAGGTCAAACTATTAGGATGGAAAACAAGATGCAAAGAAGTGTCTTTAATTTTTGCGGAACATTTAATACGTCTCAGCTGTTCGTACTTTTGCATGAAGGGAATTCCACAGGTATGGAGCAGCAACAAAGAAAGCACGAGAACCAGCCTTGGTTTTAGGAGAGTGAGGTCGAATAAAATTCTTGCGGCATGGGTTCTTTGTTTTTCTGACAATGACAATAATTCTCTAAGGTAGACAGGCTGATTAGTATGGAGTGTTTTATAAACCCAAGTGTTAATTTTGAAATCAATTCTGTACTTGATTCTGAGCCAATGCAACAAATGGAGAACAGGTGTTATATAGCAGAACTTAGATGTCTTACATACGACTTGTATGTATGTATTTTTATGTATGTATTTGTCATCAATATTAAAAAGGAGAGAATTGCAGTAATTCAGTCGGCTGGTGATTAAGGAATTTGCAATCATTTTAGCGGTGTCTATAGAAAGGTGTCTTCGAATTCGCCTCAAATCACGAAAATGATAAAAGCAAAATTTACAGATCTGTCTAATATGATGATCAAATTTCAATTCACTATAAAAGGTGACACCGATATTATGTGCCGAAGAAGCTGGTGATGTATTATGATCTAAATTAGAGTTAGGAAAAAGGGACAGAAAATGTTTCTGCTGCTGTTGCTTAGTGCCAATCAACAATATTTCAGTTTTTGATGGATTTAGTTTTAGCTTAGCGTTTGTCATCCAGGTCTTGATACTATTTAGGCATAATTTCAATTTCTTCTTCAAAGCAGTCACATCCTGTACTGATATCTCCAATTACACCAACGGGGTCATCAGCGTACAGTGAATAGATATGGAATACAGCATTCGCTCAACGGTTTGGGCTCGATCACTGAAGTTAAGCAACGTCGCACCCGGTTCATAATTGGATGGGTGACCGCCTGGGACTGCCAGGTGCTGTATACACTCGTGGGGCTCAGAGAACCACGTAAATCAGATGGCTCGTCTGACTGACTTTGAGTTGGACGTAAAAGAACCTCAATGGACGTAGGCGCAGTTTCCATCCGGCGAGACCCCAAAAATAACAGGCCTTACTCCCATGGCGCGATAGCACAATAGTGAGTACAGCCACATAATATACAGATACAGAATAGAATTGGTCCAAGTACTGACACCTGAGGAACACCGAACTTTATGGTGCATCTATCAGATAGATTTTCACCTATCTTTACTGTCTGTCCTCTATCATATAAATATGACTGGATCCAGTTCAACGCTACACCAGAGATGCCAAACCAGGGTGAAAGTTGAGGAGTGCAACATGGTCAATTGTATCAAATGCAGCCGACAGATCCAACAAAGTCAGCACAGTAACCCTCTTCTTTCCCATGTTGGTAGTTATATCATTGGTGATCTTAAGTAAAGTAGTTTCAGGTGAATGATTCTTTTTGTAAGCAGACTGATGTCAGACACTGTCACGCATTTGTCGGTATAATGTTAATTGTGAATGTTGTCTTACTCACTTAATATTATAACACTGGATCGTATTGCATCACAGCTAACATAGCTAACACTCAGTGATATAGGGTAATGTTACTTGCATGTGTGTCACATTCCGTAGAATTGACATATAAAGCGTCACTGTTTTGTTTCTCACTCATTGTAACATGCTGTGCACATAATCTGATACTGATCTTCCATGTCATTATACATGTGATGGGTGCTGTATAATAACACATGTTAAAACGCACATCAGTCGCAGTATAATAATGAAACGTTCGCTGTTTTTGACATTGTACTTACAGGCAATGATGTATGTCGGGCAATTCCACGTCCATGTCATCAGATATGTCAAGTTGTGGACAACAATCCTGTTTGCAGCTGTTATAATGATTACAGGCTGGATAACGATAATGTGACATGTAGAGTTGTCAGTGGTAAATTACGCTTGCTGTTTTTATAAATAAAAAAAAACACCTTTAATAAAGCTAATATAGAAAAAACAAGTACAAAAATAAAAAATAGCACGAATGCCGAATTACTTATTCGATTAAAAAAAATGTAACTTATTACTTACTTACTTTTTATATGTATTAGATGTATTCAGCAATGTGTGTGTAATACCAATAGATTACATTATTTTATATTGTTAATTTGTTTGGTCAATTTAATGGATTATTTTTTATTAACCAGATATGTGTATTTCCAGATATCAAACCAGAGCTGATGTTTTCTGAATATGTGAATGGATATATCGGTAGAATAAACATGAATGGCAGTATGTATAGCCACACACCACATCACATGAAGAGTTATCAGTTTGATATTGACATTGTGGATAATATGCTTTATTACTTTGATCGTGAAGATAATTACACCAAGAGAGCTTCCATCGACAACGCCACATCTGAAACTATCAACACACGTGATGGATTTAACGAAGGAGACATAGCAGTGGATTGGATAGGAAGGTAAATATTCAATGAGCTAACAGTAGGTACAAATGAAAAAATATATATTTTAATATGCGTTTTTTATGTTAATTATGTTTTTTAATTGTTATGATGATATTGTAAAATATAAATACCATTTCAATACTGACTCTCCTGTAATGTTCCACAGATAATAGTTTATTTGGTGGTACTATAATGAGGCTTATATGTAATCATGACGACTGGACGTTTTAAATATATTTTATTTTTTTATTTTTTATATTTTTATATTTTGCAAGATTATCTATTATTTTATTCTGCGTTGGTGAGCTGCTCCGCAATTTAACTTGCATTTAACTATGTTGAATATAACCTAAATTTAACTTGTCAAGAATACATCTTTAAGGATCAGAAGTAATACGCCTGTTATAATTATATTATTCATATATGGACACAAATATTACCGCTTTGTTGCTTTTACACATCTTAACATCTGTAGAAAATTATATTGGATCAAAGTTGATACACGGACTATATATGCTTCTGAGTTAGATGGTACTGATGCAGTGGTCGTGTTTAATCATGATGACGTACCATATAGTTACTATATATTCAGAATTGCTCTTCATCCTGAAAGAGGGTGAGTATAAAGCTCTAAGTAACTCTAAGTAAATGCTAAGTAATCTATATTTCTATAATTTCAACTAATACTTTTGATGGTTACATGACAACACAGGTAACCTTCTGCTAATTATGCGAACATGACGTTTTGAACTACTTACTTTTAATGACAGAATATATCGTATTTTTTATAATCATTATATAAATATTTATTTATGTATGCCCTATACTCAGAAATATTAAGGATATATATACACCATAATCATGTCTTTGTTTTAACAGATTATTATACTGGAGTCGCTCTGGTGCTATTAGTCGCATGGGAATGGATGGGTCTAACATTACAGACATAGTAACTACAGATGTCGTAGGGCCTTGGGGCCTCACAGTGGATTTCTACTCTGGGAGGATATGGTGGACAAGCTATGAAACGTCCCGCATTGAGTAAGTACTGATATCATTATAACAGTATGATTAGTGTGTGATAACGCAGCATCGGCAGCTGTGGTGGTATTAGTGACTTGGGAGTGGATGGGTCTAACATTACAGATATGGTAACAGCATATATCACAGTGTTCTATGATGTCACGATATGGTGGTGTAACTATCACGATCACATCATCAACTGTAGAAATAACGGCACCCTTATCAGGTATATATGCATCGCTGCCACCCTGGTGTAATCAAGAATTAGTAGTGACCAAAATATTGCATGACCTCAGACCGGCCTCGAATCATCTGCCTGGAGGACATTGTCAGCTGATTCATCTCACCATCCTCAGGAGGCACTCCTAATCCAGTTGGCTTAGCCTTTATTAGTAGACTCAATTGAACGATAGATATGATTAATCTATGGTATAAATCTCGCGGAACCCACGATACCTCTTTTGTCTTACATTAATATATATTATATATGTGTGTGTGTGTGCGTGTGTGTATGCGCACGCATGAGCATGTCTGTGCATGTGTGCGTTTGCATATGTGCGTGCGTGCTTGTGTTTATGTATCAACCTGACACCTGAAGGGCCATATGCTCAAAACTAGTTCAGCTGACATGAAGTTTAGGCTTAACACGGGGTTACCTAAAACATTGTGTTATAAAAAAAACTCAAAGGTAAAAGCAAAGGCAAGGTTATCAATGTGTTAACAAACCATAAGGTCAACTCCTAAGCCAATATTTTAGCACCATCGAGCGTACAATTGCCATACACTTTGGGGAATTCCCCTCGGTGCAATCACAGCTGGCCCAGAGCTGTCTCACGGCTGGTACATTAACACAACGTCCCGTGTCAGTTGGTCTGCACTATCCTCAGTGGGGTAATTTAACCCTTGTCCTGCTGATAATGTCACATGGTATTTCCCATTCATCTTAATCCGGAATTATTTGATTACCTCAGCATACACCACCGATTATATAGCTCGTATATAAATTGTATTTATTTCAGTTTGACAGCGTAGCCAGGTTAATACTTATACTGACGTATAGTGAACATGTAGAAATCTTGCGAAATAGCATTAAATTTGTTGTACTTTTAGTTTAATTATCTATGTTGTCGTTGCAATGCAAATATAAAAATTGTTTAGTCTTGTTGCACAAATAATTTATTTTGAATAGTGTCTACTAGATTAGGTAAATACTAATCATACTAGTAGGAGAAGGCCCACTATTAGGCCAGCTTTTTTATATTTAAACCCACCAGCAAAGATACTTTGTTTTGAAGGGGGGTGCCAGCTTACACCTGCACCGCGGGCAGGTCTAGGTCACAGGGGTAAAGCCTGCTCCCCATGAATCATCTCCCCGTGGACCCTTTGGACTCCTTCGGCCTATCAACTTGTACCTTTCCCCTTGTACCTTACCCATACAGTGGGAATATGTATTCAAGAAGGGTGGGAGTATGATTATTGGTTTCAGAGGGTTAATGGATTTTCATTATGTATATATAATTTATTTAGCAGTCAATAGGCCTATCAGATGATCTGCAGCTATTATATTTTGGTGTATTAATAAGACACGGAATGTAAAATATAAGGATACTGGATTTAATACCATTGTTTCAATACAGGCCTCACGACATGGCTTTTGTAGATCAAATAAACATGATGTCAACTGTTTTTGGAATGATACAAGAAACATAGATCATCTCAAATACTTATAGTGTCAAAATATAATTTGCAAAGTGTTATTTTATGTCAATGGTTTACAGGCAGGCGTTATAGTTACTACCATAGTATTATTTATTAAATCTCAATACAATTTAAAATATGTTTTTGATCAATAGCATGCACAAGCAATAACAAACACACCTGAACATAATATTTATGTTGTGTGTATGATGTGACTGTGAGTTTGGTGATTCAATGGTCAACACAACAGTCATAGCATAGACTGGTTAGCCATACCAGCAGACGTGTGGTGACATGCATACCAAAAAACAGCTATGATACTTCATTTTGATCCCTCCCTTCTGGACGTTTCCCCTAGGTTTGATTAGGTCTAATATTAAACAGGTTATTTCGAAAAACGAGGGTACTGTATCAACTAATGACAATTACCATGTTTGATCGTAGAATTGGTAAGTTTTGCTTTCACTATTTGATTTCACAATTGTAAGGCTGTTGAGACTGCAAAGGTGTAATCACGTCTCACATATGGTAGGCTGACTATACATCAGAACATGCCATCAATGACACATCATTTTTTAGTCAAAAGTCTGTGGAGTATTGACATCGCATGTATAACTACAAAAAGGTTTTAACAAATATGATTCATTTAGATAAGATAGATTTAGGTAAGATGCCATATTTGTGTACAGGTCTGCTACACTCAATCTGCCAAGCATCGTTTAAACAAATGTTGTTTGCACTAACAAATATATATGATCCACTTACCGATAAAATAAAGTATCACACTAATTATTCCTGTGAGCAGAAGGTTATATATTTCAAGATGTAACACTTTTTGATAATTTGTAAAAAAAATTATCATTGTTGTGCTTCTTGTACCGTTATATGTTACATATATGTATGTACATGCACATAGTGTATATTAGTTGAATATTATGCTAAAACACCCATCATTTAATTTGAGACGCGAAAATACATTACATTGCTCATATTACTTAGATACATACGCTGCTATATAATATAACAAAATATGAAATTCTTGTGTTCAAATGTGATAAGTTTTGGTATGACATCATTACTCATCAATTACTTAGACAAGTATGTAGTGATATATTAAAAAACTGTGCTACATTTTGGTATAACTTCACCATTTTTGTCTTACTTGAAAAAAATATTAAGAAATTGTGTTTAAAATAGTGGGCTACGTAAAATATGTGTTGTATACATTGTTAGATACTTACAAATGGTGTATGGTGGTTGAATGTATGCTAAAATGTTATATAACTACTTTTAGCTGTGCAAATATGTTTAAAATATTAGGAATTGCAAAACTAATGAGTGAATACATTGTTAAATATGTAAACATAGTGTCAGCTAGTGGTATGTGATGTATAACCACACATAATTTACTTTAACATGTACATATATATTGAATTTCATTAAAATTTTTAATTTCTGTTTGTGACTTTTCTTATTTAAATTTCAAGTTTTTGTAATTTTTATTTCTGTAATTGTTATTTTTATTTTATTTTTATATTTTTAATTGTTTGTAATTTTTATTTCTGTTATTTTTATTTGTACAATTTAATTTTTTTTTTAATTTAATATTTTTTTTTTTTTTTGGTTTTGTAATATTTATTTTTTCTAATTTTTATTTTATTATTTTTCGGTTTTATATTTTTACATTTTTAATTGAAAAAAAATGTTTGTAAGTTTCATTTTATTTTTTTTTAGTTTTGTAAATTGTGTTCTTCCAATTATTTATTTATTTATTTTTATTTTATTTTTTTATTTTTAGGTTTAAAATAGATTTAAAGAAAATATTTTTTACGAGCAAAAAAATGTTCGACATTTTCAACGTTTAACATTTTCTTAATAAATTTTAAAATAGTAGAAATAAAGAAACCCATCAATGTATACATTTTCATTGAGTAACATTTATAATCATGTACAGCAAAATCATTATAGACAAAATGTGTGTCTTCATAGTTAAACATTAAGCAATTACAGTTTACAATTACATGTTTAATGTTAAATACATTTTTAAACTGATTTATTGGTCACACCATTTGTGTAGGCATGATCATGTATTGATAGTTATGAGAATGATGTCATCATTAGTGTATGGTTATATATGATGTCACCACTGTGAGATATAAATATATACATCACTTACATACTCTTGTGGATTGTAGTATGAAACATGTCCAACTTGAGTGTCTATTGATCAAATTTGGGAACTTCTGCTTACCTCAAAAGAACCCGGTATATGAAATGCATAAATTCTTTTCATATACACAACAGCCTTCTGAAACTATAGATTCATTTTCAACAGAATTGAAAGCTCGTGCCACATCATGTGATGTTGGAGAAATTGAAAATAAGCTGATTATGAGCCAAAAAAGTCAGAGGTTTAACAAATAATGGACTTCGAGAAAAATTGTTGAGAACAGTTGATTTATCATTACAACGCTGTATACAAATATGCAAAGCTTCGGAAATAGTAAGGTTGCAAGCCTAGTAAAAAGAATTCACCAAATAAATGATATTCCAGTAAGTGTGGCCAAAGAGCAAAATGAAACAAAGGTGCCTGAAAAAAACCAAAATACTACAAAGATATAACAATTTATTTGACTTTCTTGGATGTTTACCTGGAGAGGTTAAAATCAAATTCGCACAGTTTAAAATAGTGCCTGGTGAGTCAGTAGCGTTATTAGGAAGAAATGCATGCGAAAAATTACATCTAGTCAAAAGAATTCACCAAATAAATTATAATCCAGTAAGTGTGGCCAAAGAGCAAAAAGAATCAAAGGTGCCAGAAAAAAAAACACGAGATACTACAAAGATATAACAATTTATTTGACTTTCTTGGATGTTTACCTGGAGAGGTTAAAATCAAATTACGACCTGATGCAGAACCAGTAGTAGAGCCATGTAGAGTAGTACCATTCAAAATGCAAGAGAAACTAAAAGAAAGTCTCCAAGAAATGCAAGATGCTGGTATAATTACTCCAGTTGAGGAAGCCACAGATTGGGTACATGTAACGCATGTAGTATATAAATCTGATGGAAAATTGAGAATTTGTCTGGATCCTCGAAATCTAAATAAAGCTATAAGAAGAGAACATTTTAAACTGCGTACACATGAAGATATAATGTCAAGATATGCAAGAGCGAAAATGTTCAGCAAATTGGATGCAACAAAAAGTTTTTGGCAACTACGTCTTGATGAAGAAAGTTGAAAGTTATGCACATTCATAACACCTTTTGTTTGTTTTCGTTACCTAAGACTACCATTTGGTATATCCAGTGCACCAGAAATTTACCACAGAACAATTAGTAACCTCTTTTCTCACTTGGAAGGTGTAGATAGTTCCATCGATGACTTGATTATTAGTGGACGGAATAAAGAAGAACATGATAGCCGCCTAATACAGGTGTAAGACATTTGTCGTGAAGCAAATCTTGGACTCGATCGTGGTAAATGTATGGTTGGAGTTACAGAATAATTAGGATTCATCGGAGATGTCATTAGTAAAGACGGGATGAAACCTGACCCTGCAAAAGTCTCCAAGACCAGAAAGTAAAGAAGATTTACAAAGATTCCTTGGAATGATAAAATATTTGGGGAGATTTGTGCAAGATTTCTCTCAGAAATCTTATCAAAGAAACAGCTACTGAAAAATGATGTCATGTTCAATTGGACAGAAAAATATGGCTAAAGAATTTGACAATTTAAAATAAATTGTAACCAATTATCCAGTATTGCAGCTCTATGATCCCACTTTGCCAATAAAATTGTCATCTGACGCAAGAAGGAAGGGCTTAGGTGCAATATTGCAACGAAAACATAGATCGCAATGGCTAGCAGTGGCATATGCAGCTCGAAGTCTAAATGAGGCTGAAACCAGATATGCAACTATTGAATTGGAATCATTGGGAATTACATTTACCTGTACAAGATTTCATCAATATATTTTTGGACAGACAATATTGATCGATTATTTAGCAAGTCATTGAATAGTTGTCCAGCAAGAATTCAAACAATGAGATTAAAGCTACAAAGCTACGACATCAAATTAACGCATATTCTTGGAAAGAACATGGTTATAGCAGATGCATTAAGCAGAAGCCCAACTGACATGGACAGTGCATCAAATGAAAATGAAGACCAACAGCTGTGGAATATTAACGAAGTTGCTCATTCACTCACACATTGTCCGTCCCGATCAGAATCAACTGAAGATTGGGAAGAGGACTCAACAGTCTATGCAGAAAGTATGTTGGCAGCATTACTAGTAACAGACAAAAAGCAAGCAGAGATTAGAGAAGAATCCGCAAAAGATCGCTTGATGTTGAGGTTAAGAGACGTAATAATGTCTGGATGGCCGGATGAAAGAAAGAAATGCCATCCAGATCTATTAACTTTTTGTAATTACAGAGATGAATTAACCATCGCAAATGGATTGATCCTAAAAGGAACAAAAATAATGATTCCTGATAATCTGAGGGAATATATGTTGAATAATATTCACACAAGTCATTTAGGCATTGATAAATGTAAAAATTGTGCAAGAATGTCCATATTTTGGCCTAACATGAACAAAGATATTCAAGAAAAAATCGGAAATTGCAAAATATGTTTGCAGTCTAGACCAGAACAACCACCTGAACCTTTAAGATCTCACCCTATTCCAACTCGTCCTTGGGAGAAAGTAGGAGTTCATTTATGTCTGATTGGAAAACAAAACTTGCTAGTGATAGCAGACTATTATTCCAATTTCATAGATGTATATGAATTAAATCAGCAAACATCTACAGTTGTTGTGAAAGCCATGAAGAGGTGTTTTTCTCCTTTATGAAGTATTTTCAGATAATGGACCATGTTTTGACAGTAGTGAATTTGGGGCATTTGCGAAAGACTGGGACTTTAAGCATAATACCTCAAGCCCATTATTCCCACACTCAAACGGTTTAGCAGAAAATGCTGTGAAAACTGAAAACACATATTCATGAAGTGTATGAAATCAGGAGAAGATCCATACATGGGACTCCTGATATATCGCTCAACACCCCTCAGCAGTGATTATACACCTGCACAGTTGATGAGAGGAGGTAAAAACATTCGCGCAAACTTACCTTTTATCACAGCTCAAACGGAAGATAGAATAAAGTCTACAGTGCTAAAGAAGAAAGTAAGTGAGAAAAAGAGACAGCAGTTTTACCATGACAGGAAAGGTGTGAAAGAACTTTCAGAGCTGGAAAAAGGCAATATTGTGAAAGTAAAGAACTTCAATAAATCATTGAGTTGATGGTCTCAGAAAGCTGTAGTTCTCAAAGAAATATCGCCACGCTCTTACCTTGTACGTACTGAGAATGGCAATGAACTTTGTCGAAATAAGCGCGATCTGTTACTCTTTGAAGAGAATAACCTTATGCGGAACGCAGATCATGCACAGTCAGTCCCACCTAGTCCTAGGATTATCGCAGATCAGGTGCCTGACATATTGCCAGTTATTCCTAATCACCCTGTTCTGGAGCTGACACTTAATGTTGGTACAGAGCCTCAATTCAGAGCAGAAATTCATAGTTCCAGAATAACAGCAATGCGTCATGGGAGAAAACCCACCCGACTAATTGAAAATTGTTAATGTTTAAAACATAAAAAAATGTTATATTTCAATCATAATTTAGTCTATAATGATTTAAATGTGTTTATTACAACTAGCATTGACGTTGTTAGTTTAATCACAACTTCTTAGTACAAGTACACAATGTTTTTATCAGTTATATTTCTCAAAATAATTATTAAGTAAAATTCTGAGCATAAGGATCTGAATGTGAAAGACTTTACAGTTTGTTTGAAGGGAAGTGTAACATGATTTACTTGTGGGTCTATGATTGAGACGCATAATAAGTTAGTTAGTATCGTATAAACACAAAGGTCGAGACTCTCATCGATAAAGTTAATAAAACACTTGTATACACTGCGCAAAAGGGGATCGTATTCAAGACAGTTTGGTGCTGTATATGCAAGAGAATGGCCCGTACTCGGGCTAATCTTGACCGACTGACGTGAATACGGTACGTCAGTGGTTATCGCCCACGTCAGCATTTGCATATAACGAGCATCGTTTGCGACGACGTCAGCGGCTACCCAAATACCTATTCGACCTACGCTGCGTTCTAGGGTGTCAGGCGCAAACGGCTGATGGCACATAATATTATTAAATCACACCTATTCCATAACAAGTTTATATTGACTTAAAAATAATAGATATTTTATGTATATATACTTGTTGCCTAGTCATCGACATTATAACAATGAAAATTAATTATGTAATGATAATTATACGGTTTATATTTATTTTGTAATATAATGTGAGTCAATCGATGCATATTATAGGGCATGCTGTAGCTGTTTGTGTATATTTTATTTTTCGTGGATTTTTTCTCACTTACATTATTTATACTATATTTGCAGCAATCCGTAACGCGTCCCTGATTCTGCAGTAGAAGGTTGCACCAATAAACTCACAACCTGGTTGTGAGTTCAAACCCCATCGCTCCCATTTGACTGTACATAAGCCCGCTTCTCACAAAGTGTGTGTTATTATAATAATTTGTCATGTATGTCTGTGTGTATCTGTACAACGCGTATGAACAAAATAAATTATTATTATAGTGATCTCATCCTGACAGCAGAGCTAGTGTGAAAACTACCAGTCAGAATGAGATATGTAAAAAATGTAAAAATCAATATTCACATCAGTATAGACCTACTGGATATCAACTTTAACAACTAGGCCACCAACGGAGATATGTCTAGCCAGCATTGGCCCAATGCAGAGCCAGCGTCGCAGACGGTGAGCTAACATTAAGCCAAATACCCGATCAGTTTGCTGGATTACGTTAGAAGACATCCAACTCAATTGAACACTGTATAAAAAATAACAGTAATTTACACATCGTTATGTAGCAGATAAGTGGCGAAATAATTATATTTGAGCTTTATGTTACATCATCATATGTGTCATTGTGTGCAGTGTATAATTACTTATATAACATACATGGATTTAATGAGTTTATGGGAAGATGGGCCTACGTCGGGGGCTCCAGTATGGCGTCACAATGGCCGACGAGGGAATCTGCCCAATCTCACCATTTAAACTCAAACTTCCTCCTCCTCCGTCGAGTCGACGGTTCCAAACAAATGAGAAAACTCTTTCTCCTCTTATCATGTTTATTCGTTTAACATTTGGCAACAGCAGAGCACAACCTCCGCGCACGGCACGTCCCAACTGACTTAGCGAGAGCGAACTACGGCACGTCCGTAGTCGCCGAGTGTAACGCCTGAAGTGCGGGAAAAATACCAAGGCCGCACACATTGCAATTTTGTGCACCCGTCACCAAGGTACGGAAACGAGGCGGTCGTCCACAACCTCTCGCGTCCGAGAAGCCGGGGATAAACGCAACATTAACTGAACGACGTAAGGATCCTACATTACCCCCGGGTGAGTGATAACGTAGGACCCAACTGACGTGTAGGAGACTGCTTCGTGCAAGTAGCGGGGTTGTAAAAATATGTAACCTCTTATAACTAAGCATAGTTTTTTTTTTTAAATATAGCGAGTGTGGTTACAGCGTGGGTGGTTGAAATCGCAGCATTATACATGAATTGTCCCATCCTCTTAACACCTACTGTCCTTTATGTATGTATTCATTTGCTGCAAGCTGCGATCAACCCATCCATTTAATTAACATAATTTCTATTAGTAATTTAGCAATGAGCTTGCTAAAAAAAATGTCTTTACATTTATATATCTGTACACAATGCTGCCAGGCCTGGCATATTCATTTACAATTTAAAAACATTGTTAATACCAGGTATGCGGTTGGGCCCGCCATTGATGTTGTTAGGCGCAACTATGGCGTGAACCATCTGCACGAATCGGGCAGGAGTCTGTATTATTCGTCCGACTCTAGTTTTTCGCACTGTTTGGTCGGTCGAAATTTTTTCGCGATTAGCGATATTCGCATGTTTGCTTTTTGTCGAGTCGATTACGGCGTCAGCAGCACCCGGGGTTTTACCCCGTAGATGTAAAGGTATACGGGAATACGTTCGTAAACCACCGCCGTTCCCGTTAGCGCGGGACACGGCGGGGGTTCGCGAATGCGGCGCTACATAAGTATTGTCTCTGTTAGACAAGTTGACTTTAACATCTATTTGCTTTGGGACTGTGGCCAATTTTTGACTGCTTCTGACTGCCGTCGACTTTTTCGTTTTAACTCTCGTCCCGTTGGACGTCGAAGTGTCCGCACTACCAGGTCTAGGTGGATCCTGTGGATTCCTTCTAGATGTCCTGGTAGCCGTCGATCTCCGTGGTTTGCTTGGCGTTTTACGCTGTACTGTCGTACCTGTCGTGGGCTGGCACTCAAGATGTGCGGGTTTAACGCGATCTAAAGAGACCATCTCAACCTTTCCTTTAACTAGGATTTTCATTACTCTGCCACTCATCGCGACGACCTTATATGGTCCATCGTAAGGGGCGGTCAGAGGCGGCGCAATTGCGATTCGGCGCAAGAATACATGAGTACATGTAGCTATTTATTTGAATTGGAAAATGTTGTGTTGTTGTGTGTCACGTGGCGGACATAGACGGAGACGCGACATGGCCACGCATAGCTTGTCTGAATAATTCTCCAAATCAGTGTTGGCGTCGACGGTGTACTGTTTAGTAAACTCTCCTGGGAGTCTAAGGGTTGTCCCGTAAATCATCTCGGCAGCTGACCTGCCTAGTTTCTCTTTAAAGGCTGAACGAACTCCTAAAAGTACAGCAGGTAACGTGATAGTCCACGGGTTCGGAGACTCGTGCGCCATAATGGCGGCTTTCAATTGACGGTGGAAACGTTCGACCATGCCATTCGACTGAGGGTGATAACTCGTGGTACGATTCCGAATAATCCCGAATTGATTACACAAACTATCCCACAATTTGTACTCGAATTGAGCGCCCCTATCAGTGGTGATAGTGGCTGGGGTACCATAACGTGCTATCCACCCGCTGAAGAAGGCATCGGCGACCGTTTCAGCTCTAATATCTACCATAGGTATAGCTTCGGGCCAACGTGTAAAACGGTCGACGCAAGTCAATAGATATCTAAAGCCATCAGCATAAGGTAAAGGTCCGACTATGTCTACGTGGACATGATCGAATCGCTCGGTAGGTTCAGTGAACTTTCCGAAACTTGGAGTGTTGTGACGTGAAACTTTAGCAGTCTGGCAACCCTTACAGGTACGACACCATCTAGCAATATCTATATTCATGCCGTGCCATACAAATAGGGTATTAATCAAAGGTTTGGTAGCTCTATGCGATGGATGGCCTAAACCGTGCAAGTTTGAAAAAACTTTTCGGCGAAATTTCGCGGTAAGGTACGGCCGGTTGTGTCCCGTGGACACATCACACCAGATCAATTGATTATCGAACGACTTTAATAGTTTGAACTTCATAGTGGATGTAGTCGAGTGTCTCAAACGCGTGAATTCCGCGTCATTAGCTTGGTCAAGACTTAACTCTTTATAGTCTATCGCTGGTCCATCATGTATCGCTGACACTGATGGTCGTGACAGCGCATCAGCGACGAAATTTGTCTCTCCTTTTACATATCTAATATTGGTGGTGAATTCAGCGATGAAAGCTAAATGACGTGTTTGTCGTAGGGACGCGCGCTCAGTCACGGATGACATTACGAATGTCAACGGTTTGTGACCTGTATTAACGAAAAAATTTTGTCCTTCTAAACTGTGTCTGAAATGTTTAATTGTAGCGTATACTGCCAAAAGCTCACGATCGAACACGCTGTAGCGTGTCTCTGCTGGGTTCAGCTTCTTGCTGAAAAACGAAAGCGGCTGCCACATACCGTTTAAAAATTGCTGCAAAACGCCACCGACGGCGACATCACTAGTGTCGCACGTGATGTTAAGCTGGGCCATAGAATCTGGGTGCACCAGAAGCGTAGCGTTTGCCAATATCTGTTTTGACTCAGAAAATGCTGACTCTGCATTTTTATTCCACTTCAAATCGAAATTTGACTTCGGTGACAGTCTGGTATGTCCTTCGTTGGCAGCTGTCAGTAGATTATTGAGTGGTGTCAACTTCGCGGCGCAATGCGGTATGAAACGGTGGTAGTAATTCACCATTCCCAGATATCTACGCAATGCTCGTTGTTGTTCAGGTTTAACGAAATTAACAATCGCGTCGACGGCGCTGGGTAACGGCGAAATTCCTTCGGCGCAAACGTGGTGACCTAGGAAACTTAATTCAGTTGTACCGAACTGACACTTTTCAGGACCAATGATAATTCCGTATTCAGATAGTCGAGCAAAAAGAATTCGTAGATGTTTCTTATGCGTTTTATGATCTGGGCTGGTTACCAGTAGGTCATCCAAATAAAAAAAAACGAAATCAAGTCAGCGTGTAACGTGGTCTATAAAGCGCTGAAACGTTTGACCGGAATTTCTTAGACCAAACGGTGTTCTAGTGAAATTAAACAAGCCAAAAGGTGTAGTAACGGCAGTCTTGTGTACGTCGGACGGTTCCACCGGAATTTGGTAATAAGCCCTGACCAAGTCGATCTTTGAAAAAATTTTCGATCCGGCTAAACGCTGCGTGAAATCTTGTATATGAGGAGTCAGATAACGGTCCGTTACGGTCTGTGCATTCAAACTACGGTAGTCCCCGCATGGTCTCCAATCGCCGTTTTTCTTTTGTACCATGTGAAGCGCTGAGGACCACTCACTGTCGCTGGGTTCAATGACCCCTAGTTTTATCATCTCGTCAAGCTCGCGGTCTCACCCTTTGTCGTAGGGCGTGTCAGTTCCGGGAACTGGCCGAGGAGTTTTGTGTACTCATTCTGAACGGTGTCAACTCTGTTCAATGACAGAGGTTTAATCGAAGACAGTGAAGCGGCAATAGCTAGACCTGTACGCATGTCCCGGAGACATCTGCTTCTCAAGTCTACGAGCAAATTATAGTGGATTAGAAAATCAGCCCCGATTATGGGTTGCTGCACATCTGCCACTATGAACGTCCACGGATATTCGCGCTTTAAGCCGACATCGACGACGCGTTTACAGTTGCCGTAAGTATGTATAGTACTGTTATTAGCTGCCACCAGGGGGAGACTGCCAGCGTCCGAAATCCCGTTAGCGCAAGATTTCGGCAGAACACTGACAGCTGCGCCCGTGTCGATTAAATATCTGCATTTATGTCCTTTATCTGCGACATATAATAACTTAGAGTGAGGTAACGCGATATTCGCTACTTCGCGCTGACCTAATGAGACATAGTATGAACAGGGCTCACTGCACAAGCGCGCCTTTTCACCATAAGTTTGGTGGTAGTAGCAAACCTGTGCAGTGGCTGTGTCGTTCGGTTGTGCGACATTATTTTGCTGCGTTTGCGGCGGCGGTGCGAAGGGTCGGACATTTTGTTGTGCATTAGAACAGTTATTTGATTCATAAACAAACTCAGTGGCCTGTGCATTCAGCGGCGGAACGAAAGATGGAGCATTATTCTGTTCTTTTCTATAATGACTAGGTTGGTTGCTAACAAAACCTGAGGCCTGAACATTAGGAGCAAATGCAGGCGCAGGAGCATAGTTATTTGCTCGTCCCCGTCCTTTATTTATTTTCCTCTCTGATGTAGTCACGGTTTCTAGTTTCTTGATTCGCTTAGACAGATCCTCCAACAAACCAACTAGTTTGGTGGTTTCTTGACTTTAATCTCTGCGACCCCCGGCTTACTCTCTTCGACGTCCTCTTCGGCTGCCAGTGCCCGGTCGGCCAAAACGGCCAAACTTTCGAGGGTGGCACTGTCGGGTTGAATCACTAAATGGGCTCTGATGGAAGCGGGCATCTGTCGTATGAATGCTTGACGAATTACAGCTTTCCCCACCACAGCTTTGGTGCCGAAACCTGCAGTCTTCTGCAGACGCCGCAGGAAACGCGAGGGAATGTCATTACCAATCTTCTCGCCAGAGATAACTTTGTTGACCCTTTCGGGTGTGGTCAAACCTCGTCTCTCAATCAAGATCGCTTTCAGGCTGTCGTATTTGTTGGACCTGAAAGGCTGAAGTAGCACGTCCCTCACGTCCGATGCGATCTCGCCCGAAAGTGCAGCGCAGGTTAAGCTGTACCTCTCATCATCATCGTTGATCTGGTGAAGAGCGAACTGAGTCTCAATTTGGTTGAACCAGAGTTCAACATCCGAGGCGTAGAAAGTGGCGATTCTGAACTTTGGTAAGTTCGTAGCACGTCTCTGCGACTGTCTACCGAGCGGTGAAGAACTCCTTGAGGAGTCGCTCCTAGAGTGAGAAGTCATACGTTTAGCTCGGGCAATTCGAGCGAAATCAGCTTTGAGGCGTTGATATTCCTCATCCGCCTCTCGGAATCGAGCCTCATTGTCCTCACTGTCGGGATGATAATCATCTTTAGGTCTAGCACCCGAACCTTCTAGGGGCGTTGACATGAAGCCTTCACTGTCGTACTGCTTTGACATTATGAAGTAGTGTTTTTAAATTATCTAACTAGTGAAGCATCTGAGATAGCTGGCCTATTGGCTCTGCGTCTATCCCAAATGTGTTTAAAATGGCATGTCGTATTAACACATGCCAACTATTTTGACGCGCCGTGCGCGGATAGGTTGTGCGTTGCCGTGAAAATCAGGTGAAAAATGTCTGTAATATGCTGAAGCTTAGAATTGTAGACTGTAGAAAATGTGCATGCTATGTCGCATGTTGCGAGAAACGGGGGTTGCAGATTAGTTGAAAAAATGCGTCGTTGAAGTTCACCTAAATGCTGTGCACTAATTCACAAAGGTATATATTGATTGAAGTGAAAACTGAAGGTCTATATTTGACATAAAACGTTTTCACTTATTCACACACATGCAAAATGGTACCGTGAAAACCATAGGTCGAACTGGTACATAAAAAATAATATGCCAGATACAACTATGACATGCTATGCTAAGCTAGGATAATAGTATTTTGTAAATCGACCTGGGTGAAAAAAATTTTTTCACGCAAGTCGAAAAACACATTCAAATATTTGCAATGTTTCGCAGTAGCGCAACTGTCAAATCGAATATTTCTGTATTTATGAAAAATTTAATTTTCAGAATATAAACTATCGTGAGAAAATTTTGTTCTCAAACTGATAGACTAAATGTGACTGCGAAGACAAACAGTTACATTTATGATTTAAGAATAATATTTAAAACGTGACTGACAGTAGTCTATGCTGATTAATGATATAGTATATCATTTCGCTGAAAAATGATGTCTGTGATGAGCATTCCACTTTTTTTTTTTATAATGGTACGTTCATCACAGAGTCATTCTCATAAACGTCCGAATCAATCGCTCGCATCGATTCATTGATTGACGTATAAACCGACTGTCTTCGGTGCGGTTGTGTTTATGTCGTCTGTGGTGGGTGTGTGCGTGGTGTATTGTCGGTGCTTACAGCCTGTGCGGCAGGCAGCATGTGGCTTACAGTCTGTGACGGCAAGCTTTGGGCGGTATGTACATAGTATATGGTCAGCCTCCCCGTCTCGCCTCACATTAGCATATTCATTACCTACTGCGTTCCCAAATAAGGCGCTAAATAGGCTAGAACGATTACAAACACCGAAAGGCGTTTCAAAGTGAACAAAAATCTCACACAATTAGTAGCAGAATTTGTTTTCGAAACAACTTATTTACATTTCTTCTCCCTCAATCGTTTTGAAAAAGAAAATTTATAAACAATTAAAAAAAAATTACAACCGGTCCGTGTAAAATTTTGAACACGTGAAAAATGATCTCCACCAAATCAAAATGGCGGCCTATTTTATGCTAATGTGATGTGGCGACACAGGTTCACTGTCCAGATGCATGCCGGTTAGGGCGGAACACGTGGATGCCCACGGCGGGCGATGAGCTAAGTTAGGGAAACCAGCGTCCAAAATGGCGCACACCTACCAAATACATGTACATTATTCAGCATTCTCTGAAAGAACATATGATAATAGTACAAAATATTGACCTACGGTCCTGGGAATATTTTAAACAGACCAAATAAGACCGTTTATTGACATTCATTTAGGGAAACAATTTATTTTGGCCCTAAACCTATTAAAGGTTACCCGAGTCGAAGCGATATTTAAAATTTCTGTCGATTTTGCAGAAAAAAATCTGAAAAAATGACGAGATTTTGTCTATGGACTTTAAAATCGAGTTACCCAATTATGGTGATCAACGATAAAAAATGAGTTACCGAAAATACCCACTTCCTACTCGCCTACAGTGGCATTAATAGGATGAAGGCATTAAACAAACTCTTACAATTAACAAATGATAGACTAAGTCTATGAGAATAATTTTCTGGATTCTTCTAGAGAAACCGACAAGGTCGCCATCTTGAAAAGGCGCCAAACACGTGGGATTTCGTCCAAAATTTTAGAAATTGACGCCGTTTTCGACATAAAGAAACGTGCTTCTCTTTCGATAACTCTTTCTGACTAATTTAAACTGGCATATAAATAATGACCTACAGTTTTCACGTACCTGATGAAAAAAATGCTGTTGATTTTTTTCAAAAAATCCCTTAAAATTAATGAAAACTATCCTTGAAAACAGTGGTCTTCAACTGGCGTCTAGGTCAAAACACTGTTGCGTAGACGATCAGTCGTCAGGGGTCACCAGTATGGGATGATGGGCCTACGTCGGGGGCTCCAGTATGGCGTCACAATGGCCGACGAGGGAATCTGCCCAATCTCACCATTTAAACTCAAACTTCCTCCTCCTCCGTCGAGTCGACGGTTCCAAACAAATCAGAAAACTCTTTCTCCTCTTATCATGTTTATTCGTTTAACATTTGGCAACAGCAGAGCACAACCTCCCCGCACGGCACGTCCCAACTGACTTAGCGAGAGCGAACTACGGCACATCCGTAGTCGCCGAGTGTAACGCCTGAAGTGCGGGAAAAATACCAAGGCCGCACACATTGCAATTTTGTGCACCCGTCACCAAGGTACGGAAACGAGGCGGTCGTCCACAACCTCTCGCGTCCGAGAAGCCGGGGATAAACGCCATATTAACTGAACGACGTCAGGATCCTACAAGTTAATGGCATTAATGGAATACTATGCGAGCATTGTTAATATTTAATAGGAATATAATAAAAGTGCATAATATATTAGACAGGGATATATCCTAACCAATCTAATAAACATGTCTGTCAAACTTTTCTCAACGGTTTCTATTGTATTTTTTCCCGTAGATTTCAAATCTGCCAGATACCATTCGCGATTTTGCATATTTAATTAGCTAATTTGCATATTTCCAAAATGGCCGCCGGAAAAAAAGTAATCGGCTATCAATACAGCTCCGGCAATCCTAGAAATGTGTTTTTTTGGCCTTAAGTTCGGGTTTTGAGATCCCATAATGCAATTTTGACGACAATATTAATTTTGGGGTCATTGCAAGGTCATAGGTCACGTGACCATTGAATACAATATCCAACATTCACGTTTTAGCAAAAAGTGCACGACTTAACCTTTTTCGGATAAAATGATGATTTGAATGCCTGATAATATATATTTAATTTCAGTGAGTTACATATTATACACAATACTATATTTATTAATACAAGATGGCCGCCATAATTCAAAATGGCCGCCAGCCGAATCCAAAATCAAGATATCTTAGTTCCTGGATATCATATCTAAGCGATCTTAGTGGCTTGATTAAGTTTTTTTGGACCAAGGAATACAATGCCAAACATCATTATACTGTCAAATGATTTTTTAGAGGTTTTTGAAGTGTTTTTGATCTCTATAGTTTGATATTTTGGCAAAATTGTGTGATCCATCTACGCCACCATAGTTATATTTGGATGACTTCCTCCCAGAATGAGTTTATCATCCGCACACTGTTCTGAAATCACATACTAACATGATATAAAGTTAGGCCATATAAATTACATGTGTATGACAGCGACAAAATAGGTAAATAAACATCATTTACATTATAAAACGACACTGTTATGATGTAGAGTATGTAAAACTACTACCCAGGGGGTTACCATCATATTGTCTGGAAAACTGACAGTCTGACACGGCGTGTTGGAAAAGGTTGGGCACCTGAAATGATATCTACATATATTTAGGATCACCTAGGTGCACAATCTTTCAAATCGACTATCTCGGTCAATATCTCGGTCAATATTTAAGATAATTTGCTTTTAAAGTTGTCTAAACCTATCTTTTAAGGGTCAAGGATCAATATAGAGCCAACCCTGAAGTGATTTTATGTCTTCTTAACAAGATAGTACACAAAGCCATGCATTTAATAGTGTGAAATTAATGTTTTGCGCTAGATATTAATTATCTCGTTTGATAAGAAAACATTTGACTGAACAGGAATCAGCTTGCCATTTTCTACAACCCATCCATAGTCCTAAGGCTTGAGGATGGCTTGGCTGCATGCTTTATGTGCTGTTGGAAAGCATTTTCATTGGGTGGCAACAACTTCAGCAGTGTTGAATTACCAAATATACAATGCAATGTATGTGACTGTAATTAGTACACTCTGTTTTATCCACCACCCACCACCTGAAATTTAGTTGAACAAATGCAAGGATCACTTTGTTCTTCTTGGTACCATGTCTGACATAGAAAAGCAAGAAAGCGAGTCTTGTTGGAAAAACTCTTGAAAACCACTTGGATCGCTCCCTGTTAGCTATTTTGCTATGTTCAGCAGAGCTTCTGATCTTGATGTGAAAGAAATGGTGTCCAAAGCTGCCATTACTTTGAAGATCATAATTATACGAAGCTCTTGTCACCCGTGAATGACTAGACTCAGAACCAGAAACCAAAATAGTATATAAGCGAAATTGATTCGTCTGACAAGAGTAATGACATTTCTACTCTTCGGCAAATAACACACAAAAAGTAAGTGGTGGAGACACTAACATTAATAACTTTATTGGTGATCATGAATGTAGCAATATGCCTCCATCATTGTTCGCAGAAAACGGAAATAGCATGATAGCTGATGATGCCATGGTGCTCACATTGAAATAACGGTAGATGTGTATGACCAGGCAAAGTAGCTTCTTGTGAACACATAATCCAACTTCGAAGGCTGTGATATAGCTATATATACTCCGATTCATCAAGTTTTATAATAACAAAACACTGCTGAAATTACAGCCACCCTCTTGCTTTAGAACATCATCTAAAGCGGGCAGCATTGGCAACAGCACTTGACAAGTCAGCTTACATCGCCAAGCTTACCTGCAAGCCTGAGAACTATGGACGGGTTGTATAAAATGATAAACTGATCCCAGATAAATCCACAAACCCACCAAGGCCACCATATATGACACACACAATGACACGTGGCTGCAAGAAAGGTTGCAACAAAAACTGCTCGAGTAAGAGAAGAAAAATCCCCTGCTATGTAGAAGACTGTCAGAGATATCTAAGCAAAGGTTGCTGCGTACAACACCTTGAGACCTTGATGACGTGAGCGTGGGGTGGTAGGGCATGGTGGGTTACTGCCCGATGTTCTGGGCATGTCTAGGGGGATTTACCCTCAGACATGCCCAGACGATCAAAGGTTTTGATATGCAATTTAATGCTGAAACACCGAGGCCTTTAGCACAGCCCCGCTATCCTCTGGTCGGATAGTCCTCAAGAGTCAATATTCGAGGGTAACTCCATTCATCCCGCATGAGAGACCTAATGTCAAACACTATTGCCTGTAGTTTAGGCTCTAGCACGGCCAACATCAGTGCCTGAACTGATGCGGGAGCTGCATTGGCACCACTATTGAGTGGAGGAAACAGGCTACCCAGCTGGCAATCCACCACAATATTATAGCCAGCCACGTGTAGGCTGCAGCTTCCCCAACATGCAACAGACGGGACAGAGCCCAAATGACCCTCCCCAGGTGGGTGCGAAAAGTACTGCTACTAGCAATCATCCCAGTACCCCTTAGACTGACTATGTTATGAAGTGATTATAAATAATGCCAAATGCTATATCACTGCAAGGGCTAATACTTATTCTATTATCAAGTTGTTGATCAATAAACATTATCATTGTTATGACATCGAACGCTCATGATGTTTTCTATCAAAAGTGATTATTCTTATACAGTGTGAAACATTATTTCCAAAATATAAAAGCAGAGTTGTGTGTATATAGGCCTACTGGTATACATATTTACAAGACATAACATCACTTTTTTTTATATTGATCTTTGACCCTGAAAATATTGGTCTAGACAACTTTAAAAGCAAATTATCTTAAATATTGACCGAGATATTGACAAATTCAAGTTTTTCGGTAATGGCCGCCATTATTGGCTTCCTACCAATTTCTAATAGTCGATTTGCAAGGTTGTGCAACGAGGTTGTGATCCTAAATATATGTAGATATCATTTCAGGTGCCCAAACTTTTACAAAACGCCGTGTCAGTTTTCCAGAAAATATGATGTTTACCCCTTGGGTGAATATGAATATAACTATCATATAACACAATTTTGCCAAAATATCAAACTATAGAGATCAAAAAGACATCAAATATCATTTGAAAGTATAATGATGTCTGACATTGTATTCCTTGATCCACAAACCCCAATCTAGACAGTAAGATGGCTCAAATATGATATCTAGAAGCTCAGATATCTTGATTTTAGGTTCGGCTGGCGGCCATTTTGAATTATGGCGGCCATCTTGTAATAATAAATATAGTCTTGTGTATGAGATGTAACTCTCTGAAATCAAATATATAATATCAGGCATTCTAATCATCATTTTATCCCCAAAAAGTCCATTTGTGCACTTTTTGCTAAAACGTAAAGGTGGGATATTGTATTTCAATGGTCACGTGACCTATGACCTTACAATGACCCCAAAAATAACATTGTCGTCAAAATGGCATTATGGGATCTCAAAACCCGAACTTAGGGCAAAAAAACACATTTCTATGATTGCCGTGACTGTATTCATAGCAGATTACTTTTTTGTGGCGGCCATTTTGGAAATATGCAAATTAGCTAATTAAATATGCAAAATCTCGAATGGTATCTGGCAGATTTGAAATCTACGGGAAAAAACACAATAGAAACCGTTGAGAAAAGTTTGACAGACATGTTTATTAGATTGGTTAGGATATATCCCTGTCTATATTAGCCGTGTCACCTCTATCCAAGAAGTCATGGTCATCTGCATGTGGTTGGCAGCTTACAAACTTATGTACAATCTCGTTAGACTCTGGGCAACTCTGTCATCAGGTGATGTTTGTACAACACCATGCAGTGATTGCAATTAGCCTATGTCAGTGGTAGTATATGTCCGTAGTCTCCGTAGTCTTCGATTTGTAACATGACGTATTAAGTCCACAAACTCTTGTATAACTATACAAATTATGTATAATATAAATTGGTATGATGGTAATTTAAAATATGCTGTCTGTTCGAAATATAATACGATCTTTATTCAATCACAGCCAGGCATTATGACATGACGTGACAGACTGTTCCTCGTTCACATACATGTATGTTGACCCAGCATTGGCCACACATTGCTTCAACACTGGGCGTAGCGCATTGCGTTTGTTGAGTGAAGAAGGTGAACTTCTGTGTGAATACCCAAGCGATGAATTCGTTGTGGGCGTGTGTGTGTGTTGCCGGCTGTAGCGATTAGTTTGTTTTCATATTTGTTTTCATATTTGTAGTCAAGGCATTACCCTTCTTGTTAAAATATAAAGAGCGAGAAAACTGGACTAATTTAAAATCAATTTCTACCGTAATCATGGTAATTAACGCCCGGTCTCTCCACGGCAACCACAAAACATTGATACAACATCGGCACAACGTCCTGCAAACAACAGACGTTCACCCTGTGTTGGGTTAATGTTGGGCCACCGTCTGCGATGCAGGCCCAACATTAAACCAACATAGGGTCAACACCTCGTGTTATCTGGGTACCAACACTTGAATAGGTGGAGTCGCGGATCAATTGTAATCACAGTCAGCATCCCACCCCACACTTCGTTACATATTAAATATGGCGATCATAGACATACAAACAGTGATGCAATACCAACGAGGCGTTGACTGAACGCTGAGCCAATCTAGTGTCAACGTCGAAGATGATGGACCAACATTTATTTTACGTTATTCAATCTCTTTGTTTAATAGGAAATATTTAGAAATATAGGCCCTATATATGTAGCGAGCAATTTGCTGCGACCGCCCTGGTAAATATCTGCTTATCACCAACTTTTTTAGTCGACGTTGGTTAATAAACTTTCACTATGTTTCATTATATATTTGTGAAACTAATCCAAGCGAACTAGACGCAAAGGAATGTAATTTCATTATTACTGGTATTTCGGTAATAAGTTTCAATAAAGCAAAATCGACAATAATAACGCAACATTGCGATTGCAGGGGTGATTACTTTGAAATTGATATGAGCATATTCGAAGGTATATATAGTCAGAGTTTAAAATCCCGGTTTTACGGGTTTCTTTGAAATATTTGAAATAAAACTAACCAGCAAATTTCCCCTGGAAAACATAAAAAAAAAATATTACAATTTGACAAAAATATGGTTCTGGTTAACTGAATAATGAAGCGAGATAGAAGATTTTTAATTTAGCAGTTCTGTCATTCAAACAAGCCATGCCACTTGTCAATATGGCTAAATAAACAATAAAGGTGATAAGGCCGTCACGCACCGCGCACAGGGAGGGGGTGAATTACACGTCCAGCCAGCACGATACATTGATAAAATGCTGGCCCAATGTAGAGCCGTAGGTGGTGGCTCAACATTAGCCCAATATATCGAGGTTTCGTGTCTGCTGGGATACCACCAAGATGGTTTATATCCAAGCTATTGTGACTGTAAGACACCTTGACAACACGCTTTCACCACAGTCATGCGCTCACACCTATTACGTAATGCCTGAGAATGGCTTGTTCCCGTGGCAGTGATCACCAGCGATTTTATACAATTTAGCTGATTATGGCTCGACATCTCAAGTGGGGGTGCTGAAAATGCCTCATCGCCCATTAAACATGATATCTTGACCCGGCGTTGGTTTAATGTTGGATCAGCGTCACAGACGGTCAACAAAAATTAAAACAACACACAGTCAACTAAGCAGTGTTTGCTGGGAGGGTGTGTTGAGTTCATGAGGAGGGCTCTTAAAGAAATAATAAAATCCAATGACTGAAAAACAAATCGGAAGAGTGTGGGAGGGTCTACGACCAATTTGGATCTTAAAAACTGGGGCTTTTGTTGAAAACTTGCTTCTCACGTGTCACAATCATTGAGCAGGTGTCACATAGACTAGAGTTTTTCCAAAGTAATAATATTGTTTGGGGGATAGGAGGGTGAGTGAGGTAAATACTATCCTAATTATTTTAGGATTTTTTTACACCTTGAAGCCCCTCAGCTGTCCCCCTAATTCAAATATTAATATATTTACCTCCCACTATATAATCAGTGATTATATGAGTTTAGAGGCGAAATAGAAACCAATCTTCGTGTATCGCAATGGAAAAAGGTTGTTTGCAGAAATGAAAAAAACCCGTAGAATCAACTTAATAACAAATCTGTGCATATAATTTATAAACATGAAAAAATCCGTAAAATACGGGTCAATCCGTGGAATAGGCAAGCCTGCGACATATACATGACTAAAAGCTGTGTTAACTCATAGCAGTCTGACCGTTTTGACATTGGACGTCTGTGTGGTCTGGCCATTTTTGTGATTTTCAGACATATTCTGATACTCCTAATAAACATTTAGAATGACGGCATATATATTTCCCATACACCACATGAACACACATACACTATATAACCAGAATACATTTGCTTGGTCAATGTGATGTTGCCATGGTAACCGACAGCCATTTTGAATATGCTAACTAGGTAATCCAATTTTCGGAAATTTTGTTTAAAAATGATATTTTTCAGATCCACTGAGATTCAGGAGTACAACATTCTATCAATTCACATAAAATATATCAAAATGCATTACAGACGGTTCGAGGAAGCATTCAATAGATCTATGTACACAAATTAATAGGGTAAATAAGTTATTACCATGGTATATATTATTCTTTCCAAATTCTCCGAGGGGCATACTGAGATGACATTTCCAGCTATTCTGGGAAATACCGGAAGCGGCGTATTCATCTAAGCCTGGAGTTCTATTTTTAGTTCAGAAATGTTTGTGACGCAGAAAAATCAACCCTTTGTGTTCTAGGCTCCCCATGATGTATTCATAGCTGCGCAAGTGGTGTAATTTGGTGAATGGCTTAGCATTATTGCCAGGTCCGAGCTGGGCTCGGACTTAGACTGCTATGAGTTAAAATCATCTTGTACTACCATTTAGGCCTACCATATTACTTTTTGTTTGTTTTCAGTCACTTTTATAATTTAGGAGACAGACATAGATATGGGCGTTCACTGTTTATTCACTGTTTAAGGTATGGGTAAATACATATCATGGAATAGGCCTACTATGTATACAGCATGAGCCTGGAATCCTACACACAGATAATTAAGGACGTCATGACTAGCTATTTTTTGTTTTTCATGGGACGCACACATTCAGTGCTGACCCCTGGTGATTATATTATTTATCAGCATTATCTGTGTCATCAGTACCCGTATATCTGTTGCTGCTACTCAGCCCGCAATCGCCCAAATCTTTGCTGATGTGACGTGAGTGACGATGTCATCTGCGCTGCATGACGCCCGATGACGTCTGCATCAACGGCACCCGAATTTGCCTCAATATGGCTCATATTGCGGCATCACTCTGGGCCGACTGGTACATAATACGACCCCCTTTTGCGCAGTGATATTGTGTATCAGTCACTTGATAAATCTTATTACCAGAGGAAGCCTATATGTGTTACCTACTAATCTTATTGAAATGCATACAAGCCTTAAGCATACACAAATCTGTTACCCAGCTTAAAAAAACAGTTATATAATTGACCAATCTCGTAACGTAAAACTACCACATGTGGATATGGGCAGACTCAAATGGATATGTAAGCTGGTAAGCCCAAGGATGCTAGGTGTTCTAATATCTTTGGTAAGCCAGAGCTCGCAGCATCAGCAAGTGTAAACAGTACATTGCACGATTTGCTGTGTGACCTACCACGCCTGTCAGAAAGGTAAGTGTAGCCTTTCAGGGAATCATGACCACCGAAACTACATACGACTTTGCACACATAGTTGATATAATAAATATAGGCCTATGTTTGTTGAGGAAGTCATTCGAAAATGTTATGAGATATCACTCAAAAAGAGTTAAATATCAAGGGAATCCTTTCAAAACAAAACTATTAATAATACAGTATTTGATAATATAGATACAAATTCGAAAAATGATTACAAATAACAAAAACAAAATGATGAAATATTCAATTATATATGTTATGTCTGGCGGTTCGTCGTTTATTTCATATTATTATTGCCATGTTTTATTTACACTTCTAGCTTGGAGGGGGTTAAGCATACTGAATCAATATATTCTGCAGAGTCTGAACACTTGTCAACAGCTACGGCTGACTGGATGCATGAATGAATGAATGAATGAATGAATGAATGAATGAATGAATGAATGAATGAATGAATGAATGAATGAATGAATGAATAAATCAATCAATCAATCAATCAATCAATCAATCAATCAATCAATCAATCAATCAATCAATCAATCAATCAATCAATGAGTGTATAAATGAATAAGTGAATAAATGATTGAATGAATGAATAAATGAATGAATGAATAGAGGTAAACCCCCTAAAAGGGTGAGATGAAACAGATGGCATTGACCTCCATACACAGGAATCTGAAGGCGTACATCTCAGTCACGGATATGCTCAACTCAGGGGTGAAAATTCGCCAAATTGTTGCATAACATTCCTGAGAATATCGCAGGAATGTTTTCAGAGCATTGCAATAATATCGCCCGAATAAAGAGCAATCTCAAGACTGTCTTAGGATTGTCTTGCGCCAGTCTCACACATTTGCGATCAAGTTACCACTATTATGCGACTACTTCGATACCATTTGGCGAATGTTGGGCAGAAGCAATTTCTCTATGGAATGCATTGCAATCATTTCAGAGATTAATGAAAGAAGAATATTATCACCTTGCAGCGGCTGCTGTGGTAATACATGAGCAAGATAAATAAAATCAAGAGAGAGAAGACAAAAAAAAGATAAAACTGAAAAGTTGCTCGGTGCTCAGGTAAATTCGACATTGCTGCCATTACAGAGACCTGGCTAAACGGCAAGGTGAATGACAGTGAGCTAATGTACCCAAATTATAGTGTGTACAGACGAGATATGATATTTTGAGTGGTGATTTAATTTTTATGTCATGGTCATTAACTACCTGTGTGAACGGTTTTAGAGGGTCGTATATGATACTTTGTAAATTGGCTGATACAACCCTCTAATGCCAAGGTGGTCATATAATTAAACAGTTGGCATTCATTATATGCATTTGCCATGACAATATCTAAACTACAATTTTTTTATATAATTATTCTCCGGTGCAATCTATATTTATTTTAAAGGATAAAACCGGCACAACCCAGCCTGATATAAATGTAGCCGGGGTATTTTTTTATATAATTGGAATGTCGTTTATTAATGTTGAATTTGGATCAGAGATGGCGACTTTACTCATTGCCTCGCTCTGATATCGGCGCCAAATACAGTTGCGTTGAGTCGCCATTTTTTTTGTCACTTTCCCCTCAGCTAACGAAAGTGCTAGAGCTGAGCTGAGACTGTTCATTTTACTATATATATTTTGACTAGCTACACGAGACGACGACGATGGCTGATTTATTCATCGCAGATATGAAGTTTCTTTGTCTGTCAATAAAGAATGGTTATGTACACACATGCACTTGAATCTGGCTTTCTTGAATCCCGACCACCGTGATGACATAAATATACTGTGATTCAGCACAATCAAATTCTTTTCGAACACCTGTTTGCTGGTCATTTCCCAAAATGTGCTTCAATTTTTTTTTTAATCACAACCGTGAATTGGTAACGGTTTATCCACATCAATGCTGGCTTACTATAGTGACTGACTGTTTGTGTTATATTTTGTCAGGAGTGTGGATCTGGACGGTGGTAATCGTCAAGTGGTGGTAACTGGTACAAGTTTTCCGGTGGGAATCGCTATCTACGAGGAGTATGTGTACTGGAGATCACGACTGTCAAGTGATGACATAAGGATCGAGAGAGCTGATCGATTTACTGGTTTAAACCGCCAGGTGATATACAAATTTACTGAGCACAGTGTCTGGACTCTCCGTGTGAATCACCCGAGCAAACAACCGACAGGTGAGTATACAAAACATACCACATGAAAACCACCCCAACAACCAACAGGTTAGTAAGCAACACATGCCACAATGACAACCACCCTAAAAACCAACAGGTTAGTATACAACTCATAACCCATGTCAACCACCCCAACAACGTACATGTCAGAATACAACACATATCACCATGCCAACCACCCTAAAAAACAACAGGTTAGTATACAACACATACCACCATGTTAGCCACCCCATCAACCGACAGGTTAGTCTTTTGTGTCTCATAGACACCATATTTTTTCTTACAAGCCCTTACCATGTATTTAAATTGTTTACTGGCCACTATCAGCGCATGTCTGTTTTCGTCGCTATTGCATCTTCTACAAGAATTTAAACAATAAAACCATTTTAGTGTACAGCGCATACTACCATGTTAGTATATAGCACACACCACCATGTTTATGTACCTCACATTCGACCATATTAATGTACAACAATTACATCCTTGTTAGTGTACAACACATAGCAATGTGTTGGTGCACAACACATTCCACCATATTAGTGTACAACACATACCCCCACGTTTATGTACAGCACATACTGTACCATCTAATATCGGGGTCCAGTGCGTGATCCTAACTATCAGTCATATCCTGGTTTCCGATACTGCAGTATTGGCACGAAGCATAGATAAAACTCAAACTCAGAATTAATTATAACAACATGACTTGTTAAGGCTCAGGTCTCTCGTCGCGTCACAAAACTTCTTTTATTCATCATCTTATATACATATCATATCAACACCCTGTGGTCTCTGGCTGCCCGCCGATACCCTGGGCTGGCCCTCCTTGTCGGCGCTGCTTACCAGCCGAGCCATGGAGAGGGGGGAGAAAGGAGCCGGGAGATGACAGGGGTGCCTTGTCCCCCTGGTTTCTCTTCCTTGAACAGCGTGGTTGCCCATAGGTGGCGCACGCAGTGTTCTATCATCGATGCAGCCACGCAGTTTCTTCATCCCTTAATGCAGCCGCCTTGTTTGTGGTGACAGCAGATTACTTAGAATGCAATCGGTGCATCTGGCCTTACGTCACCAGCGCTGTCGGGTGTTTGCCATAATCATGATGACAGCCCAGGTTTATTGGCGTATCCCAACAGGGTAAATATCTGGCCAGATATTGGCAAACTCGGCGATTACCATGTTTGCTGTCTTATGCAAGACTTGTCGGTTTACCCTGCTATGTGACACGAGAAATAATAGTCAAATGTGAGATATATCTATATGCATGTAAATGTGCGCTGATCGCTTACTGCGTCTCCAGCACACCTATTATATTACTGTATGGATTCATAATTCATATTAATTAATGTTCTTGGATTCTACATACCATATTGCTAGTGTACAACAAGTACAACCATGTTTATGCACAACACATACTGTACCACCATGCTAGTGTACAACACATACCACCATGTTTATGTACAAAACATACTGTCACACCATGTTAGTTTGCAACACATACTATCATGCTAATGTACAGCACGTACTACCACATTAGTGTATGCTTATGTTTTTTGGTTAATATACACATGATTTATTATGTCAATTTGAGTCTGCACGTATAGTTTGTTAATTAGCTCACAGCATATTTCATCACTTGTGAAAATTATTAAGTGAATTCAATTGATTTCACAGGATACAATCCGTGTGGCATTAACAATGGAGGATGTTCTCATCTCTGTCTTCTGTCTCCTGAAGAACCATTCTACTCTTGTCTCTGTCCTGAGTCAGCGGATGACTGCAGTGAGTAGCCTGTCACATTCCAGGCATCTACTACTGTGTCACGTAAATAATAAACATTATTCGCACTTTGTTTATATTTGCTATAAACATTATTCACACTTTGTTTATATTTGTAGTTAGGGATACAATACGGTAATTCTTGGATTCGGGCAGGCAGTCATGCATGTAAACATGCTGATAAAATAAGAGTAGTCTAATTATGTGACCTGTCTGCTGGGTATATCAGTTTTTTCTGTTATGTCTACTGTATAACACACGGAAATGGATTATTCGAGTGCGTAGCCGAAAGTAGTTATTTATAGATTTTTCTCTCAAACAACTCGAAATGATGTTATTTGCGTATGTTTTCACAACGTTGAGGGTCATCTCAAGAAAATAACAACAAAGAGTTTGAACTACGTGTGTAACATGTGCAGTCTACATTGAAATATGAATCAAATAAATGTGAGTACTTATTCAACCAAAGATATATAAATAAAATATATAAACCACATTAAATAGTTTGAAGATTTATGTAATGGTAATGTATTAATAACCCATTGCATTGTTTATATTACAGTTACAGATGTGTATTATCCTGTCTTAAGAAAAGTGAGACGGGTGTAGTAGCATTGTTGAAAAACATAATGTCGTGGACTATTCATTGATAAACATGTCAAAGTTGAAAGTTGAGGCCAAGAATATTCGATGCTGCGTTTTATGAATTAATCTGACTTTAAGTTGAGGCCAAGCCATTTCCGCGATTGTTTGAGATGGAGACATAAATGTGATCTAATCAACACACAGACTTAGTCTGTCCAGCGAGTGATGATGTCAATATTCAGCTGAATAATTTTGTGACATGATGTGATCTAATCTTTGACATCAACATTCAACCAATCCAAGCAGGATCAGGTTTCACTGACTGTATGTCTTAAATTTGTCTTAAATATCAACACAGCTCAGTTGGTGAGATGATATCTGACTTAAGTCTCAAGCAGTTGGTGAGCTGATGACTGATTTAAGTCACAAGCAGTCTGTGAGCTGATGACTGACTTGAGTTTTAAGAACCGGCTGATAGCGACACTAGTCGTCTTTAATTCGCTGACCAAATCACTGTTCTTGGGATTAAATGCGTGTATCAGGCAACAAGATGTGCATAATTTGCAAATGTTTGATCTCAAATTGAGCCTAAATTCTTGGTTTAAGTTGGTGAGACCGGGCAAAGAATGTAACCCATCCAAAGAGCTTGACATATCTACATACAAGGATCAAACTTTCCAGATTGATCAGCAGAGTGGACTGCAGATTGAACAACATGATATAAAGCGAATTTTATAGTTCTCCATCCAATCAGAGGCTGACATATCTACGGTGATCAAAATGTCCAGATTGATCAGCAGCGTAATTGCAGATTGAACAAAATGATATTATAATCAATATAACAACGATCCAACTAAGACATCTTCACTTCCCAGCAATGTATTTTTGGTGTATTCTTTGACATGTATTTTATTCTAACATAATACTTATTTACAAATTGTATATTTCGGCATTTTAGAATAGACAATTTTTTGTCACTAATCAATACTAATCAATACGTGAGAAACATCTGATATGATTGCATAACTTATGTTTCTCTATAGTTAATCTATAGTTAATCACAACTGTTTATTTAACGTAATATCATGTTTTTCCAAGATGCATTGGCTCATTAAGTTAATACTTAAAGCTATTGACCAATTTATGTATGTTCCAGGTTTTCGTTGTGCCTCAGTTTCATCTATCTCTGTAATCAGCGTGGCGTTTTCGGGTACAGATGTGTCTTGCAGTTTGCACACAGTGGACTACACATTTAACATACTGTTAAATACACAAAAATTATTATATTTGAAAAAATGGTGTGAGCTGACATTGATAAATTAAAAACATTAGATAATTGAGATACATTATTTAGAACATTAGATATTAGATAATTGTGATGTTCCTGTTGCAGGTCTTCTGAAGAATTGCAGTGTTTGAGAGTATGTAGAGAGTCACGGTATATATCTGAATAGATTTGGTGTTGGCTTGCATACCTTACAAGGACATGTGTTGCTGAAATCGCAGTTGATATGAAGAGATGTGGTGATGTGTTGTTAATCAGCAGCTGGAGAAGAACTGTTGAAGTTCCATGACAAGAACTGCAGCAACAGACTATTACATTTGAAGGTGTGGAGTGCTGGTGTTAGCTCAGCCGCTGCAGAGGAACATTGCTAAATTAAAAACATATAAATAACACACCCTGCTATTCCAGATAGGATGTGGTGTTGGAGACTTAGAGTTGATGCCAACATGTGGTATTGGGAGATGCGGGGTGAGATGTATGCTAGGTAAATAACTATGGTGTTACGTTTTAGATTGGGAGATGCGAGTATGTCTTCTGAAGAGCTGCCATATTGGAAAGTATGTGGAGAGTTGTATTGTTTGAGTTGAATGTTACTGTACTGATGCTGTGTTGTAGAGTAATGCTTGGGTAACATAGCTTTTATTAAACGTGTTTCAGGAATCACAGTATATATATGTATTTACTTATAAGCGTTGTTAGCCAAACATTACGGCTGTACTGTGAAGAGATGTGGTGTTGAGTTGCAGACCTTACCAGGGAATATGTTGCTGAAATCGCAGTATGTATGAAGAGCTGTGGCAATGTGCTGTTAATCAGCAGTTGGAGAAGATCTGTTGAAGTTCCAAGACAACAACTGCTATGTTCAGTTGTACAGCAGCAGCAGGACTATAACGTTTGAAGGTGTGGAGCGCTGGTGTTAGATCAGCAGCAGAAGAGGAACTGTGTTGTTTGCAGTTTCAGGTGACGTGGTAAGTAACTGTGATATTGACATGTGGACATTACATGGCTATCAGGTAAATAACTCGGTATCAGGATGTGGTAACTAACTGTGATATTGACATGTAGTAATTACAGTAGATGTGATGTGACATGTATTAATTATATGGATATCAGGTAAATAACTCAGTATCAGAGGTGTCACTGTTTGATTCAGTTTAGTAAACAATAACTAACCATACCAAGACGTGATAATTATTATTTTGCAAAGTGAATAAGTCACTTTCACCGATTGTACTCTGTGTTGGTCCGCTTGGGACAAATTATATATATTCTTCTCAAAATGTAAACACGTTAGTTCTCACGAACTCATAAATTCTTCCGATATGTTTTTTATCAACGAGATCGCCAACTGCCTCAAAGATTTTATTGTGCTAATCCATGACTTATCGAAGCGTATTGTGACATCACACAGCAAATGATGCGGGCTTGACTGCATGTCAAACTAGAATCTTCACAGTCTGCACATATACTCTTTCTAGGATAATCAACAAAGAACTTTGTCAATCGTATTGGTTGAAGGGAATTCACAAACTCCTTCAAAATTGTGTATCGAAATCGGCTACAGTCATCGATCGTGTGATGTTATGGTAAAGTAACTTTGTTCCTCTTTAACGGTTCGTCCTTAGACTATCTTGTCCATAATGGGTGTTATCCATAATTCTACACCGATTTTGTTGATGAGATCACATAGAATCAACACATCATCTGCCACAGAAAATATATTGCAGTCGCTCATTGAATCGAAACATGTTCAAATTAAACTCTTACTAAACGTTTAAGAATCACCCGTAAACTCTGAAATCATAAACATTTCGGAAGAGACTATACTTCTGATTAAGAGAAGCATCACATCACTAATTCTGAGAAAGTGTTTAATCCTATATGCCAATGATTCTCACATACATACTAGTGACGTATTGATGCATATAATTACCAACTATGCTATTTGCAGGCCTGTTCAATGATGATTGCACGAAAACGACGTGACACAATCACGAAACGAAACAGCAATGTAAGCTGTCCAAATGACTTCAATACTGGCCAGAACCCTGTGCGATTGGAAAGGAGAAAATAGATGACACGTGGAACAGAGAAGATCTATGTTGTAACAACTGAAACGTATTTGCAAGGTACCAGGACTATAGCTGTCATTGGTAAAAAGTGATGCACAGACTAAGCTGCACTGGATATGTTACACCGGATATATTTACCGTCAGGCAGTTTGTTTATGTGGTTTGTTAATCGGGAATACAATAGCTTTATAAAGATTGTTCAAGTCGTATATCTGTGTAAATAGGGACGAGTTGACTGAACTGGTGGCACCTTAAGATTGTATACAATCTCTCCAGACATACTATCTATAGAGAGAGCTTGATGAAAATCATCAGGATTTTACAGCAACCAGAGTTTCAGGGTTGCATAGCTATTTGTATCCTCTACAAGGGAAATATTCCTGGTGCATCAACAGAAAGTGGTGAAAGTTAACGGTTATCTGAATGTTTGTCAAACGTAATTTAGATTTATTCGTTCATAAAAGCATAGCCAGTAACTTTAGAAACAAGCAACCAGATGTATCGTACTTCAATAAATGATGTGATGGCATAAGTATGTTTTTATTTGTTCTGTATCCATAAAATGCAAACAAGAAACATAGTATCTCATTAAAGATCATGCCATTTTATGCATCCTATATCTGGACATTGTGTTTGCTGCTCTCCATTCTTAGTGACTCTTTATTATCTGGGATCCACACCATCTGTTTTATCACGCTTGACATTAACGACTCAGATCCTTCATGTAATGACCCGCTCACTTTAGTAGAACTAAGTTTATAGGACCTACAAAAAAGAGCTTATTATTTATCCTGCATGAAGCCTACTTTGAGCTATGTCGCCGCTCAATATATTCAGAATTATTTTTTTGTGAAGGCTCACATTTCGGCCCAGATAATTTAACAGCTCATATCATACCGTTTAGTTTGTTTGTCTATTTGTCCTGATTCCCTCATGTTTGTGTGATACCAGGTTTCTTTTGTCTCCATTCATTCTGATTCCGTAATGTATAGGGACGCACCAATAAACGTCTGAGAGGGGGAGGGCGGGGGACTGGAGTTTTTATTGGCTGCAAATTTTTTTTCACCTCTGCAAAAAAACTTTTTTTTTTGGAGGGGGTGGTGAACTTCGGAAAAAGTTTTTTTTGTTTCGTAAAAGAACGGAAATGTCAGATTTTGTCATATGCCTTCCCCATTCTGTACGTTACCGGTACCATTTACAATTACAATTATTCTTATCTTCACAAATTAATATCCAACTGTGTAGCACAGTTGATATCAGGCTTTATACCTTAACATTTTAAAATACAATTACTAACAATAATACATTTGAAATGAAGCAAATCAGAAAGTGCCTCAAAAATGTCGACTGGGACACACGATTTCACACGTTCTCACTACAATCAATCACATCATTCCAGCACCAACAAAATACAAATCATGGTCAATGACCCATAAAGTTTTCCACGCATATACAATTCGCACACACGTTCACATACACAGGTTATGCAGACATTATTATACAGTGCATACATACCTGTAGTACAATATGTACAACATGTACATCAAAATACCGCCTGTCAGGGAGAGACAGAGATAAGGCTATGGACGTATGCCAGGGAGTGACAGAGCTAAGGCTATAGAAGTATGCCTAAGATACACAGAGATAAGGCTATGGACGTATGATAGGGAGTGACAGAGATAAGGCTATGGTCGTATGTCAGGGAGAGACAGATAAGGCTATGGACGTATGTCTGGCAGTGACAGAGATAGGCTATGGACGTATGTCTCAAAGTGATAGAGGTTATTATATTATTACAGAATGGCATACATAAATACACACTTCATTTACGCTTTATTTTTCAGGGCTGCAAACAATGTGAGGTTTACTGTTATGCCTAAGGACACAATGTCTAATATTGATCAATCCTAATCAATTACATTTGTTTATTATAGACAAACATTATTTATCATATCAATCTCGTTGTTTTAATACTCTTTTCATTAGCAATAAAATAAACCTGCTGAATCATATACTCGAATATAAACTTAAATATTACAGAGAATATTGGTCCATTTGTAACAAATATTAAGTACTGACTGGGGGGCTATCATCAATTAATTGTAAAAATAGTGGTGGCTAACTTACGTTATAGTTTAAAGGGTCGATTGAGATAACATGGGAGTTACATGGACACGACATACATGGAATATGCCGTGTAGAGACGATCCAAGTCTTCAGATGCTCTTAACATCATTCTAGATTTATTCGGTCTAACATGTACATTTGAATCAATGTCTGAATGGTACCAAGCCGTTACTTTAGATAATAAGTTGGTTCACTGGCGGCGAGCCATTGCACTAGTATACACAGAGATCTGGTTGGTAGACGTTCACTGGATTAGCTTCCAGTCACAATATTCCGTTGTTGGTAAACTGCATGGCACTATGACACTATAACTTCCATTCCGGGAGAGAGCTCCGTGCTGGTATATAATACTTATAGCTTACGCCGCTTTATCACTACAGGTGGTACGTGAACGATCATCGTCCTCTCTACTTCCTTCACTCCTACTCTCTACTTGCCGCTCGTCTTATATATGCAGCCTCTCTTTTGTATCCATACACTGTTCGTCGATCCTGGATCCATCCGGTCGGTAAACCCAAATCCTGTGCACTAGATTCATTGCCAACTGATATTCTGAAATTGACTCTGCCTGTACATTTGGACACAATTACGAAACTTGTCAACACCTCTTTCTCCACAGGTGTTTTCCCAAGTGCTCTGAAAAGAGCCGTGGTTTCACCTATTCTAAAGAAGGCAGGATGTGACAGGAATTGTCTACAGAACTATAGACCTGTATCAAACCTGCCCTTTGTTTCAAAGGTGGTCGAAAAAATTGCAGCAAAAAGACTGATTGAACATCCAATTACAGGAAGAATTCCAATCGGCTTACAGGGCCAAGCATAGCACAGAGACAGCATTAATGAAAGTTCGGAAAGACATCACCATGGCTATTGACACTGGGCAGTCTGCTATGTTAGTACTACTGGACTTGTCAGCAGCGTTTGATACCGTTGAAGTCGATACCTTGATACATACGCTCCAAGATCACTTTGGCGTGACGGGAAGTGCCCTAGACTGGTTCCGGTCTTATATTTTCAAGTTAAAGTGAAGGGAACATCATCTAAATGGATCAAGTTGCAGTATGGTGTTCCTCAAGGATCTGTTCTGGGTCCCTTACTATTCATTCTATACACAGCTCCGATTGAGGCCATTCTGAGAAAACATAAAGTACGACATCATAAATTTGCTGACGATTTGCAAATCTATGTTTTCTTTGATCCATCCAAACCAGGAGATAGAGAACGCACAATTTCTCAAATAGAGAAGTGCATCGCAGAAGTCAGTGCATGGATGTTAATAAACAAACTTAAATTAAATCCATCCAAAACAGAATATATTTTAGTTCAGTCAAAACATAATCTTGCCAAGTATGGTGAATTCTGTATTAAAGTGGGTGACGCGGACGTGAAGCCGAGTGCATTAGTTCGAAATCTAGGTGTATTCATGGACAGAGGAAATACCAGCGAGAGTCAGGTCAATGCATTATGTAAAAAGTGTACATTTCACCTCAGGCGCATCAGCAGCATCAGGCGTTTTCTTCCACGTGATGTACTTCAGGGCATAGTAACAGCACTTGTTTTGTCCAACCTGGATTACTGTAATGCGTTGCTGAGCGGCATCACAGCGCATCAGTTGCAACGCCTCCAGCGAATTCAAAACTGGGCGGCCAGGATGATCAGTGGAATCAAACTTAAAGATCACATTACGCCAATTCTTCAAGACCTTCACTGGCTCCCCGTGAACTTCAGAATATCATATAAACTTATGTTATATATCTACAAGTCTATTAATGGTCATTCACCATCATATTTAACTCAAATGCTTGAGATGAAGGAAAGACCAGTCCGACTGAGACAATTTGATGACCAATTGCAACTCATGGTTCCCCGTACCAGGAGACTTGGTACTGGAGCAGCATTCAGTGTGAATGGACCAAAACTCTGGAATGCCCTCCCTTTAAATTTGAGAAATGTTACATCGCTGAACAGTTTTAAAAAGAATCTAAAGACATATCTTTTTAAATTATACTATTTTAGCTGAATAGTTTAATCATTTTACAAGTATTACTTTTATGTAAGCGCCTTGATCAGCAGTGCTGGAGTCGTGCGTTGTTTTTAAGAACTGTCATAATAATAATAATAATAATAATATATATATTCTGCCCTGACCTCATCTCTCGCCACTACGATACTCAGCCGCTGCCGTGTTGCTCACGACCTCCTCCGTGGCCCAGCTAGCTGATGTGTTCCGAGTCATTCTGATAATCCACGAGATCTGTATATCTCTGCTGTGTAAATCCATTTAAATTAAGATCTCTTTCGTATGGCTCGCCACTTCATATTAACTTATCATCGTCTCGGTTGAATCGACTAACAGTAGTTTTTAGTGAAACTAACACAAACACTGTTACCACATTCGTGAGCAAAATCACTTTTATACTTCTTACATATATACACCCCTGAAATCAATGTTACGATCTCTAATAATACAATCCTACCTGAAAAATATCATCATATCTTATCCACATACAAAACACACATTAAAAAGAATGTGCTAATTGTATACCAATTATGGACATATACAGATCACTTTTTTGTGAACAAAGTGATTAAATGGTTCATAGTTGTGAGGATTAGGCCTATAACTTGCGGATGGGTAAGTTGTTGTACGTTTAAAGTCCATGACCAAGTAAATTTTGTGTGGCGAGTTTCACATTTATACAGTTTAGATGGAATATGTGTTTGTTCATTGCGCTTTATATTCCCTGCTGATGAAACATATCTAACACATATTTCACATCGTTTATCACTGGAATGTACTTTTAAATCTCCTGATGACATAAATTCTTTGTCGCATGTTTCACACTTATGAGGTTTACCAACAGTATGTATAAATTTGTGTTGTCTTAGAATTTCTTTTGTAGTGAAACTTACATGTTGTTGCGGAGTCCTCATTTGGATGAACTGTCGGTGAAATGTTTTGCATGTGTATGGATGTACATCAGGATGTTTCGTTCATGTCGCCTTAGAATCATAATTTGTCCGTTTGTCCCAAGTTTGGCATTTGTAGATCGTGTTTAACACCAGAATGCATCTGTTCGTGTTGCAGTAGATTATCTATTCGGGTGAATCGTTTGCCGCATGTTTCACATTTGTAAAGTTTAACACCAGAATGTATCTGATCGTGTTGCCGTAGATTCTCTATTTGGGTGAATCGTTTGTCGCATGTTTCACATTTGCAAAGTTTAGCACCAGAATGTATCTGTTTGTGTTCCCGTAGGTTCCATATTTGGGTGAATTCTTTGTCGCATGTTTCACATTTGTAAAGCGTAACACCAGAATGCATTCTTCCATGTATTTGTAGATTACCTGTTTGGGTAAACTGTCTGTCGCATGTTTTACATTTGTAAGGTTTAAAACCTGTATGTATCAGTTTATGTCGGCTTAAACTCTCATTTCGGGTGAGCCATCTGTGGCAAGTGTCACATTTAAAAGGCCTAACTGAACCATTTGATCGTTCATGTGACCTTAGATTCTACATCTTTCTGATCTGTTCATCGCAATTTTCATGGCTGTCAGATTTATCACTAGCATGAGTTAGTTCATATCCTAACCCACCTAAATGTTTATGACCTACTACACATATAAAAAGCTTACTACTGGTGTGAATATATTTGCATAGTTTTACATAACAAGGTCGTATGAGAGACTTGTAATCTGCTTTATACGCAGTGTGTGATGCTGTAGATATGGTGGCTTCACAGTTGGCATTTTCAGTGATCACTTCTTCAATTTTCGTGCTTTGAAAAGAATTATCAAATCTTGAAGCATTAATATAGACAAGGTGACCTGTTTTCATATACTGTGACAGAACACTGTATTTAGCTGCCGTTAAGAATGAATAACCTGATTTCATGCTCCCCATCATTATGAACTGGAAAGTTCTGGATAACTTGTTCTCACTAAATGTACAATTATTCCAGTATGGTTATACAGGAGCAATTGTTATCATCGTCTTCGTAAATCTGTAAATAAAACACATTATTTTACAAAAATCACTATCCCTGCTACGCACAATGGAGTATCAGATTCAGCTTGTGGAGTAATCCGTGAGCTTGAAAACTTATGTTGTAAATGATGGCTTAACTCAAGAAACACACAAGAAACCTTAGACTTAAAAATATTAGTTTCGAAATCATTGTTTACATTTGAATGGGGCAGATTTAAGTAGCGTTCACAAGCATACAGCATCCGGCAAACAGCATCCAGTAAATGGCAAAAATCTCTTGATATGATTATCAATGAGGGTTTCACATGTACACAGATACGGAACAGGGATAAGATACGGCTATTTCAATCGCTCCATGTGGGCTAGCGATTTTTGTCGCATCCGATAGCCAGATAGGGAGCTCCATAAAATGAAATCAGAAAGAACGGAATGCCCATGTCATTGGGAAACACATCCCAATCCAAGCGGGACACAGGTCAAGCAACATGCCTCGTGGGAATTACACCATTCAGAAGCATGAAAAACTAATTGAACATATTGACGCTCTTGGTGTACTCTTTCGAATCAAAGGCTCATCAAAGGCTCCAATTTAGCCCATAGGCTTATATGTGTACAAATATGGTTTAAACCCCATCCATCCATCCATCCATCCATCCATCCATCCATCCATCCATCCATCCATCCATCCATCCATCCATCCATCCATCCATCCATCCAACCATCCATCCATCCATCCATCCATCCATCCATCCATCCATCCATCCATCCAACCATCCATCCATCCATCCATCCATCCATCCATCCATCCATCCATCCATCCATCCATCCATTCATTCATTCATTCATTCATTCATTCATTCATTTATTCATTCAAGGGCCAAGTACTTGGAAAAATACCAGGAAAAGTACTTGGTGAAAGTGTTATCTGGATAACCTGAAGTAGCTTTGGAATTGCTCTGCATCCAGCTAAAATTCTTGCACTAGCCACTGATGTGTCCTTTTTTCTCCCCTTCATGGGATAATTGAATGTATCCATTACTGAAATGTCATTGTTGTTGCAAGATATAATTGTAGGCATATAATTTCGAGGATGTTGGTGCCATCCTGCAAGCCAATAGACAATAGAGAATAATTGATTGAAAATCTGGCCAAGTGACATGGAGCGTAATATATACAAATTAACACAAAACATTTTATATACACATAATTATCAAGATTATAAACAATAACATAAAAAACATTCCAAGCGCCAATCAAATATATAAAAAAAAATATTGAAATACTATTTAAATATTGAACCAATTTTTTATCACATTTGGATTTTGAATTGATATAATGTTTTTGAGATAACATACATACATACATACTAGTTGAATAAAATATGACAGAATCAATGACTCCATCCATCCAATGTAACAGTTGTTTGTCGTAGTCAGTTTATATACCAAAAAATGTACCAATAGGCCCCAGTATCCCCCAATCAGGGAACAATGCAAGACTAGGACTTCATTCACAGAGGTAATCAGGTAATACGAGTAAAATGACTTCAATGACTTCAATGACTTCGAGGATTCTTCGCAGTCCACAGTAGGTCTAACAGAGGCAGTATTGCACACTCCAGGCCATTTTTTGGAGCACTGTATATGAACAAACAGCCAGCGGGGCCTGGATTCGCATCCAGTACCTCCGGGTGTCACGTCACAACCGAACCTAATGCGCCATCGGGGCCAGCCTTTTGAGACAAGAAATAAGATTTGTAATTCCACTCCTTAGGAAAATATTTTAATATTATAGGGTATTAGGTCTACTACATAGATTAGGCTATATTTAAATTACTGAATGTAACATTGTCTACACATCAGTAACGATGTAATCATATAATAACCAATTGTTTCTAGTGCATTGTTGCATGTACATTAATATGTGTTTTTGAGTAATTTCAATATAGGCCAAGTTGTAATTAAAAGACAAACTCATATTTTGGTTATGTTCTGAATTACAGTGGTGGACCAAGGATTGACAGACGGGGACGCTGAGAGTCCCCGGAAAATTTCGAAATCTAAGGCTTCAAGGCATTTCAGACCATATTTCGGCCGACATTTTGTCGTTTTTTGTTGTTTTTGGTACCCTGAACGGGGGAGGAGAGGCGCTGGCTGAGCCCCCTCTGGATCCGCCACTAAATTATGAATATGATTGTTTGAAATAGCTTTGTATATATATAGACATCAATATAGAGTTCATGCTAATAATGGCTATCTAGAGCACTAAATAAATTATATGTGTTATATGTAAAAAAGTGTTGTTTTTGTTTGTGAATGTAGACCTACACAATAGCTGTGTTTTGTTCAATACACTATTCTGATTCTGAACATAGTGTTACTGTACTAGTTGAATACATGTTACAGTCCGCCACATAAGGTTGTGAGTGACTGGAATTCATGGTAGTCGAGATATTTAAAATAAACATACAATTGTACGGTACAATGGGCTCCAGTCTCCCCTAATTATGCAGGGAATAATCCAAGACTAAGACCATAATAAGTTAGGCCTTATAACAAACGAACCACTCCCAAACTCAATAATTTGTAATGTGTGCGCTTAAAAAATGACCATTATGCCTATGATTATTAAATTATTCTATAATGATTCTTACCAAACGACACATAAGGCAAATACATCCCATTATCAGATATTCTTATGTCCTCTTGTTTAATACAAAATGTGTACACACTGATGTAGGTCTACACGGTTTCCCTCTCTACAATACTAGCTCTCTGTATACAAATAATGCAGGTGTACGCTCAACTGACTGTGTTTACCACCTTACAACAGAGGTCCGCTGTTACAGCTACATCACAGACTTAGTCGCATGCCAACCACAGATAGCAATGGACGCACTTTTACTGAAATATTCCTCTTACAATTATAGGAAATGTCAATCATTCTATAGTCAGATTCACATTAAATTCACCAACCAGGATTATTGAATTTCGCGGATTTCTCCTTCAATTCTCAACTAATTTTCATGAAATTTTACACACACTATTTTACCTTCATGTCGTGACTACCCTGAAAATTTCGCTAAGTTTTGATAAGTATTTTAGAAGTTAGCCCATTTGACATGTAATAAAATTCTGAGACGAAGCTAATGGGCTTATAGAGGGCAACATTTTTACTTATTTACTACATGTCAAATGGTCTAACTTCTTAAATACTTATCAAATCTTCGCGAAACTTTGAGGGTAGTCACGACATGATTGGAAAATAGTGTGTGTAAAATTTCATGAAAATTGGTTGAGAATTGACTGAGAAATCGGCGAAATTCATTCACCACGGTTAATATGAATCCGATTATAGCATTGTTATAAACAAATAGCCTGCGTCCTCCGTGTATTAGGCCTACCAGTCGGTAGGTGTCGTTCTACATGTTCTGTGTGCATTGGGGCGTGATAAGCAGGGCTAGGTTGATGGTCGATGAGCGTCTAAAATTGTGTTATGGCTGTAATAGCTGCGGAGGACAGGTACAAGCTTACACACATAAATTATACAGCCAGGTACAGTAACAAAGAAAACCGCGGCAACCACATCGTCTACTCGCTCTACAATCACTTATAACGCCATCACAGATAAATATAATGCCTTTATATATATCTTACAGTAACTATGAATCACGCTATGAGTTGATTATCTGCTGTATAAGTCGTCATTATGTGGCAGAATGGTAAACTGGTGCATTGTTTATCGTTTGATTGAATACTAGGCTCAGTGTGCGTCCATCCATGACATTTGTGTAATGTGCCCATATGTTGTTGTAGCCTGTATAATTCATATTGTAGCAGTCTTGATTATGTGTGAGAGTGGTAAACTAGTGGATTGTTTGTTGTTTGATTCAATACTTAGTGTTGTTTGGTAATGGCAAAGCATAGGCTCATATCTTAGCTACGCAACCTCAATTCTTTCGAATCGAACATTAAGCAAAACTGCTAAAAAACGGTGTGTGTCTTTGTTGGTGAGCTTGTGACATTCAACTTCAGTTTGGGGTTTCAGGTCACAGCACCACCGGGGCAAAAAGTCACAGTATATAAAGGTACAGTGGGGTTAGATGTCACAAGGAAAAGGCAACTGGGGTAAAAAGGCATAATATTGACATTGACAAAAAATGAACAGAACGTAGTATGCCTATTTTGTCTAATCACAGGTCACCGTCCTTGCTGTTTTGTCCTTTACAACCATGTATTGTGAATTACATCCTACTTTATTGTCAAGTATGGACGGAAACATATTTTTTCCGAATATGTGTTAAAATCATACTGTTTTTCTGTTATCTTCATGCTACCCTGGAATTGTCTTGGCAGCTTGCAGATGACATTTTCTAATGGGTGTCTGTACAGATAGGCCTACTATATCGCGCAAAGCGAGACATCCCGTGTAGAATAGCGCCATTATGTATCAACTACACGGAGAAAAACAAGTAACACTATCATTTTGAAGTTCAAACGAATTATTTCTTGTATATGTACTAGAAAATAAACATGATGTTTATCAAGTTGTACTTTGTGGCTGCGAGCTCTCAAAGTTTGCCTACTTGTGACAAACAAATTTGTATAGACATACTACTCTGGCTAGACATTTTGGCACATTAGGTACATATCTAGTGAACGGTAAATAATACTTTAAACACTGTGTTATGTGTATCACGTTGTGTACACGGAGGTGCATTCGAGCTCAGTGAACATGTTTTTTTGAGAGGGCACTGTACACCAGGGTTTAACTTAAAGTAGGTGGGTAATCATGATTCGCTGAGTAAACATTATGGGAGCCCAAGTCAATGACACGCATGCGCAGCATGAGCAAAGTCCACAGGATAGGGTCCACCATTATGTAAATAGTATGCTTAGTAACAACCCATCTGACCCATCATAACGGACCCATCGGCTCAAGATTTGAGAAGTTGCGATATCTGGGGTCGTGATTTTCTACGATCTACCATACCTGGTTATAGGGACCCAACTAAAATGTAACGAGGACAATGAAGGGTACATTGCTAAACCTAGGTAGTAAACATAAGCATATACCTTTGATAGTTTTCAGCTGATTCCGATCATTGCGTATAACATACTTTGATGCACAGTCTCACACACAAAAACACTTTGAAATCAAAGGTGTTATAGATGTTGATGTTTTGGTATTTTATTGTTTCAGAACAAACAAAAATTTGTGGTGAGAAATATAGGCCTACAATTATTACAAAATTCTCAGAAGCGGAGTGGCGTCAGACAACTCTTCATTTTGTTATAATTAAAACTAGGTGAGTCCCTTCCCCAACACTTCCGTTAGGTTGCTTTTTTTGGTGTTTTTTTTATAAATATATTTCACCAGGATATTATTGATATCAGGTTGATTTTTCTATGTTCAGTAATTATTCCTAATTTATGTTTGTATATGTCTTAATATATGGTTATTCATTGTGGTAATTCATTAGTTGGGACGTACCTTCGTCCAAACTATTGTTTTTCATTTTGAAATTGTTTTTGTTGTACACGACCTGCTCATTGTGTTCTTAACGATCAAAAGCATGGTGGTTGCCGTGCAGAAAGAAACATAAAGCAATATTCATCGACGTGCCTAAATGACTAAGGGATTGATTAATCTGATGCAGTTAATTTATGTCTGGAAGTGGGCCATATTTTATACATGCAGTTTCTATCCTGAGTAATTTGGCAGATCATGTGAAGCGTGGTTGTTTTTGGGTCAGTCAGGTAGTATACTTGTAATTGTGTTCTTAACTCATCATTTGATGAAGACGGTTTTTTCTGGGGTACAACTAAACATAGACAGGTACATATAGTCGTATATAGCTTTAACATTCTATGTCACCTTCAACCCATCAGGTGGATTCATAGGTGGTATAATTTAGATCAAATCAAATCCACATTACAACAATAAAAAATTAAACGCTTTATGTAATATGTCTATGCTGTATTGATAATATTTTTGAAGTATTATTTAACAAATTTGTTTCAGATTTTAAAACGCAATGGAGCTAGAATGTGATTCCTGAAGGAAGAAATTAATACTGTAGGTTCAGAATCATGATTCACGTCAGGACCATGAGCAAATCAGTTGCTACAGCATATAGCAAAAATATCAAACTGTGAACATGGATACTGGATTACATAAACAACCAGGTTACTCCTTCTTAATGGCCGCCAAATATAAATGGTTATCCCAATATAACACTGATGAAAGTCTGGTTTATGTTTATTCACTTGCAGAAACATTAAAACTCCCAAGCGTTATTTTACAAGAAGCAGTCTTATGAGGCAAGAATACCAACCAACTCCTCCCATCAAATCTCATGAAGGTCGAACAAGTTACAAAAAGTTTGCAGGTTCTTGCTATTTAAAAAGTCAAAGAAAATACGAATGTGTAACGTGTAACAAACACTTCGTATACTTCTGTTCTCTAAAGGTTCACGAACGTATCCACACTGGTAGTAAGCCTTTTAAATGTCAAACATGTAACAAATCATTCAGACAGTCCGGAACTCTAAAAACACATGAACTTATTCACAGTAGTGTTAAACCACATGAATGTCAAATATGTCACAAAACATTCAGAAAATCATCACATCTAAGGGAGCATGGGCTGGTTCACAGTGATTTCAAACCATATAAATGTCAAACGTGTGACAGACAGTTCAAACGATCAGAGGCTCTTAAACAACATGAGCTGATTCACACTGGTGATCCACCTTATTAATGTGGAACATGTAACAAACAGTTTGTACTGTTAAGTACCCTAGAGGAGCATGAACGTATCCATACTGGCAGTAAACCTTTCAAATGTCAAACATGTAATAAATCATTCAGACAGTCAGGGGCTCTAAGAAACCATGAACGTACTCACAGTGGTGTTAAACCACATCAATGTCAAATATGTCACAAAAAGTTCATAAATTCATCAGGACTAAGTAAGCATGTTGTGATTCATGCTAGCGTTAAACTGTATATGTGTCAAATGTGTGGCAAACAGTTCAAAGGACCAGCGAGTCTTAAACAACATGAATTCACCCACACTGGTGCCAAACCTTATAAATGTGATACATGTCACAAGCAGTTCACACATTCAGCGAGTTTAAAAAGGCATGAGTTAACTCACGCTAGTGGTGACGATGCTAAACCTTATGAATGTGAAACATGCCATAAACGTTTCACTCAGATAACCAGCCTGAAAAGACATACAATCAACATACATCAATCACACAGGTAGATAGTTTGAAACAGAAGAAAATCAACGAATATAAATGTTAAAGGGACTGGCCCAGGCTAAAATCATCAAAATATCGGTGATTTTATTTCGGGCTCTTCATAGGACCATATGATGTAAACATGTACATAGACTAGAACTGCAAATTTTTATAATTTTTGAGTAGCGCATTCACCAGTTAGGCTAGATATAGAGACGAAATTCCTGATTTCTAATTATTGACAACCATGTCAAAAATAGGAAAAGCGGGAATTTCGTCTCTATATCTAGCATAACTGGTGAATGCGCAGCACAAAAATTATAAAAATTCGCAGTTCTAGTCTATGTACATGTTTACATCATATGGTCATATTAGGAACCCGAAATAAAATCACCGATTTTTTGATGATTTTAGCCTGGGCCAGTCCCTTTAATACAATAAAAAGTTGTGAATAACAATTCCTAACATATTATATGACTCAACCAGATATTGTTGATACACATAAACATCACAAACGTCAAACCTTTATGCAATAAAATTACCTTTGCAATTTATAATATGTGTATGTCCTGTATGCTAAAACAAAACCATGACTTTAATCAGATTTTCATGTTATATTGATTATGAATAGTGAATAGATATACAACATTATGTGAGTAGGCTAATGTGCAAGATTTCACATTGGTGCTGAACAATAATCTAGCATGTCGATGATGCTGGTATATAGAATAAACGTCATAATTGATTATGTTTTCAATATACTTTACATGTCAAGATTAAGATTTTGTGCGATCAGTGTTTGTGCGATCAGACTGATAATTACCCCCAACAGGAAGGTTATGTTTTTGAGCTTGTTGGTTGGTCTGTCCGTCCGTTGGAATTCTTTGAAAAAGTAGATGTGTTTCGTGCAAAAGAACAACCTATTATATATATAATAACATGTTTTGTTTATAAGTATTTTCCGGATTCTATTATATTTATGATATGGCAGCGTTTATTTGCCTCTTGTGTTCTGATGTCGTCATGCTTATTAAACAACGCCTGTTTGTATGTATTAATTCCAATTCCGTAATTTTTGTGAAATAACAACATTTGTTTATCTTTACTTGTTCCGATTTCGTCATGTTTATGAAATAACAACGTTTGTTTATCTCTATTTGTTCTGATCCCATCATGTTTGCTCCACTGATGAAAGATACATCAGAAAAAACAAACACAGGTGAATTGTGTCTGCAGAATAGTATTTTATAGTGATGTGTTTAGTTAGCCAAAAGTGGCCGTTGGGAGGGGTTGGTCGCTCATAGGAAATTAGAGAAGGGGTGGGGGGGGGGGGTAAAAGAATAAGAATAATAAAAAAATCCAAGTCGTGTTTGGGGTGACCGTTGATAGCAGGTTTTACTGTATACTTTATGTACTAGTGTAGTCTACTATGTACTAAACCACCATAAATATTAACGTATCAGCAGTAAAATGCGCAATCGTGAAATTAATGGTGTATACAGTATTACTTTTAGTGCGTACAATAGGTAGGCCTACGCCTGAAATTTCCACGTGATATATCTCAGGTGCATGGGATATGATGTAAAGGGATTCCTCTTGGTTGGTTCGGTGACGTCACAGGAGACCCTGGCACGTGACTTTAGCAGCATACGACAAAACAAGTGCCTAGGCCTAATACAGCAAAGGGATCTGTATATATGCAAGGAGACCACATACAGCCCAGCAGACATAAAACCAATGTCGGTTCAATAATTGGGCCAAGGTCAAAGATGGTGTACCTACACATCATGTCATGCAAATTGTTTATCACCCTAGTTTTGGCGACAAGTGATAGCATGTGGCGATAAAATAACTCAATTAGCTACGCTTGAGAAAGATAATATTTCACAGCACTTGATCTTATCATAGTAACTGATTCTTTTTGCCAAAATGTAAAATCTGCTAAAAATCAGGGAATCACAATTATCAAAGATCTAGAATGGAACACATTATTACATGGACAATATCACTTCCAAAGCGAATAAAATCATAGGATTTTTAAAGAGACGGACCCCCCCCCCCCCTCATAAAAACTAAAGCCCACCAGGCACTCATAAGGTTAACCCTCGAATACAGCACCACCTGTGTTATAATTAGGGGGTCATGGATCAGAGGGCTGCACGGAAGCTTGAATCTGTTCAATGTTGGCCTGCCGGCCCAGTTAGCAGTTTACCATATTTCTAGTGTTATCAGAAAAAGATCTCCTACAAGCATAATCACGCGTGTTATCAATTACCATGTTGTATAAAATAGGGGAATCCCATAATCTATATAACTTTGACATGTGACCAGTTACATCATCATACTATTTGTAAACAATGGCTGACATCTGTGCATGTGGGATTCAAGTGACAATAATGATGATTGCAGCTGGCTCTCAAGATGACTACCAAACTGTGCATGTGGGATTCACGTGCCAATAATGATGATTGCAGCTGGCTCTCAGGATGACCACCAAACTGTGCATGAGGGATTCACGTGATAATAATGATAATTGCAGCTGGCACTCAGGATGACTACCGAACTGTGCATGTGGGATTCACGTGGCAATAATGAGGATTGCAGCTGGCTCTCAGGATGACTACCAAACTGTGCATGTGGGATTCACGTGACAATAATGATGATTGCAGCTGGCTCTCACGATGACTACCAAACTGTGCTTGTGAGATTCACGTGCCAATAATGATGATTGCAGCTGGCTCTCAAGATGACCACCAAACTGTGCATGTGGGATTCACGTGACAATAATGATGATTGCAGCTGGCTCTCAGGATGACTACCAAACTGTGCATGTGGGATTCACGTGACAATAATGGTGATTGCAGCTGGCTCTCAGGATGACCACCAAACTGTGCATGTGGGATTCACATGACAATAATGATGATTGCAGCTGGCTCTCAAGATGACCACCAAACTGTGCATGTGGGATTCACGTGACAATAATGATGATTGCAGCTGGCTCTCAAGATGACCACCAAACTGTGCATGTGGGATTTACGTGACAATAATGATGATTGCAGCTGGCTCTCAGGATGACCACCAAACTGTGCATGTGGGATTTACGTGACAATAATGATGATTGCAGCTGGCTCTCAAGATGACCACCAAACTGTGCATGTGGGATTCACGTGATAATAATGATGATTGCAGCTGGCTCTCAGGATGACCACCAAAGGCTAACTTTCTGATAAACTCTCACACAGGGTACACACAGGCAGTATATTTCCAGTACGGTAGTCGTAATGTTGGGTCAGGTTTCTAGACAATGGTTCCGCATTAACTGTGTCTGTTTAATGGGTGACCTGGAGTATCAGAGCTTTACATCGGCTGACTAGGATCAATACGTGTAGGGGAGTGTGGGGCTAGTTCTACTTTTTGTAACATTTTTCTATTATCACAAGTGATAATTAACTTTATGAATGAAGTCATTTTATCATATAAAGAAACACTATCTCCCATATGCCTCTACTTTAGAATATCATTTAAATCATATCATTTTTTTAAATATGGCCACATCTAATTTTTTATACCCCCCCCCCCTCTGTGGGTAAATTGTAACAGCATGGGAGCAAGTTGTACCACAGTTACAGTGCTCATTGGCGTATATCATAACTATGGTGCAACACATATACAAAAAAGAGTTTTGCCATAAATAATTGACCATTTATTTAGCCTAATATTAAGTCTATAATGACTTAATGCAGACGCCCACTTAAAGAAAATTGCAAATTTCAGATTGCTAAATCAGATTACTAAATCATCGCAATTGTGTAGTTCTACCTGGTTCTATACAGTGATACAGCAAAGAGGTAAACATAACAGAGGAATAATACAATATATGCAAGTCCATTTTTGTTTTATATCTAAATATATTTAATATAATACATATAGGGGCAGGTTGTAACATGTTCATCACATAATCTATTGGGGCAATTTGTAACGATATGGGGAGATAATGGGGGCAAACTTGACCCCACTCATCTGTTACATCCAGCCCTACAAGCACCACAAAAACATTTGGCAACATATCTCACTATGAGCAATCTTTTTTTCTGTCATTTAGTCTGCTATCACAAAAGATTTATCCAAGATGACCTATCACTATTCAACAGAACTGGTATGATTAGTTTAAGTGAGAAAAATTCAGACTTGAAAGATTTATTTTTGGCAGATTATGCTATAACGTTAATATATAGTAACGCTATACACATATCTTTTCAGGCCTACTTGATTTTCTGTTTTATGTTTCTACCTTTTTATCTTTAAATTAAGCCTCTCACATGTGGAGCCCCAATCTAGTTCCATTACAATGTTGATTGAATGTTGGCCCTCCGTTGGCGACGTCAGCCTCTCATTAACGTGTTAGGTTTGAGGGATTGAACGATGTTGCTGTAATGTTGGAAGTGTGTCCTAGACGGAGCACAAACATTACATTTATTTAATTGAATGATTACGCAAAAATAAAGGTACTGGTGGTTACGCTATATAAACAGCCGTCCAGGGCTGACTGGCGATATCTGAATCACTCAGAATAAACAATTACATGCCCTATAACAACATATGGTCATTGGTTTGTGCTTGCTGGGAAATTAATTGTCATTTCGTCAATTTTCGGGCCAGGGGAATTTATAATATATCAATCTGGGACAGTTTTAGCTGAAAATAACAAATATGTCATTTTCAATCCCTATAGATTTAAAAAATAAAATAAATTAAATGCACAGCCAGGAGCGTACTTATGTCACAGTGTGGTCTATTGCATAAAATCAGTGGGTAGATGGAGATGTGGCTAGGTTGCATAAGGCGTGTTGTGTATAGACCCAAGTCTCAGCCTCCCCCCCCCCCCAGCAACGGGCTGTAGTATGCTATCTGCTCTGCAAAGGCAGTATCTGTTTACTCGTATAGTGAGAAGATATACTGCCTGTTGGCTTTGCAAGACACTTGTAGGTCAACTCTGGGTTCAACTGTACATCGAGGCAATGCTTTATCACATGGTCGCCGACAGCCAATCAGCAGATGTTATCGGAAATGGCCACTTCCGACACGTTGGCCCATCATTGAAAGAACACTGGAGCAATGTCACTTGACTACTGGTCTGTCGTACATGTTGAAAGATCCCGAGATGTAATTGACTTATGTGTGTGATTGGTCAGGGAAGATTATCTCGTCCAATAATCAATAATGTGCCTAAGAACTAGATCAGCCGCTTTAAGAATGTTTTTACCACACTTGTGGCTATGGCGTCAGATGCTATTAACTCTTTCGCTGCGAAATTATTTCAAAATTATGACGTCACATTGTTGTAATTATTTGAAATTGACCCTTTTATTAACAGATCCTCCATAACTGGGGATGCCCAGCCATAGTTATTATTTCATTTTATGACGTCATTATCGGTTATGGAAGGCCTGGAGACATCCACGTCCTCCCTATCACAATTGTGTGGCGATTAGATTGACTGGGAGCAGTCACCACCACAACAAAGTGAATCACCTTGCTAGTTATGTAATGGGTTAGATTTTCAAAGGCAATATATATTATTGAAATCTATTGTATCATAATAGATTTGCTTTGGAAAGTAGAACATCTGCTAGCTTCCCCCAGTTTCTCATTGTGTTAATTTCTTTAAATTATATTAGAATAGTTTAATCTCAAGGTAGACATTCATTGCTATCAGTGAAATTTATTGGCTATCTACATGGTATAAATCAATGGATCGACGCACAGCTCCCCTAATTGGCCACAAAAAGCTTAATAACAGATAGAGAAGTGTATGCTTACTCGGAAACAACGTTTGGTGGGCCACAATACACACAATACACTGCAATCCACGTTTTAAGCTGCTTACCCGTTTTTAAAATTTGTCAGTCAGCCACGACCCCCTGTAGTTAAAAGCTGTGATTTTTCACGAAAGGTAGGTTTATACATTAGATCTCCTATCACGACATAACCCCGGTTATTCCAAAATGATGGTCTTACAAGGGATTGCAGCATGTTGGATCATATTCCGAGCTGTACAAAGTACGGAAGCATACAGAGCTGCCTTTGATAATGCGCACTAAAAAATAAACCTGGAGGTTATCCATTCAAAATATGGCATAGTCCGTACTTGTGTTTCATCTTGCCACGTCATTTCTACAAAATACATGAAAGCTACATCCACTCCCATTAGAGAGCAGAAAATCTAAGGCCCTAGGTATAACTTTCTGTTAAATTAAACATAGCTTCATCACGGCAGTACGTAACAACAATTACAAATTCAACATATCTATCTATATCTGGGAATAGGATAAAAAATATAAATAGAAACAATACTTGTTAAATTAGTATATATTTATTGACATACAGCATATTCGTACTTGTCTAACCACATCACTATAAAATTCTATTCTGCAGACACAATTCACCTGCGTTTGTTTTTTCTGATGTATCTTTCATCAGTGGAGCAAACATGATGGGATCAGAACAAATAGAGATAAACAAATGTTGTTATTTCATAAACATGACGAAATCAGAACAAGTAAAGATAAACAAATGTTGTTATTTCATAAAAAATACGGAATTGGAATTAATACATACAAACAGGCGTTGTTTATTAAGCATGACAAAATCAGAACACAAGAGGCAAATAAACGCTGCTATATCATAAACATGATAGAATCAGGAAAAATACATGTAAACAAAACATGTTATTATATATATAATAGGTTGTTCCTTGGCCCGAAACACATCTACTTTTTCAAAGTATTCCAACGGACAGACAGACAGACCAACCAACAAGCTCAAAAACATAACCTTCCTGTTGGGGGTAATTATCAGTCTGATCGCGCAAACACTGGGTAGCGAGTCTCCCCCAAACAGTTAAGCGAGATATAAAGACGAAATTCCTATATCTTATTTTGGACATACATGTCTGAAATAGGAAATATGGGAATTTCGTCTCCATTCCTCGCTTAATTGGTAATTGTGCAGCACAAAAATCCTAAAACTTTTGCAGTTCTAGTCTATGAACATGTTTACATGATATGGTCATATTAAGAAACCAAAATAAAATCACCGATTTGTTGATGATTTTAGCTTGATGGAGTCGCTTTAAACATCAAAATCTTAATCTTGACATGTAAAGTATATTGAAAACATAATCAATTATGACGTTTATACTATATACCAGCATCATCGACATTCTAGATTATTGTTCAGCACCAATGTGAAATCTTGCACATTAGCCTACTCACATAATGTTGTATATCTATTCATAATCAATATAACATGAAAATCTGATTAAAGTCATGGTTTTGTTTTAGCATACAGGACATACACATATTAAAATTGCAAAGGTAATTTTATTGCATAAAGGTTTGACGTTTGTGATGTTTATGTGTATCAACAATATCTGGTTGTGTCATATAATATGTTAGGAATTGTTATTCACAACTTTTTATTTCATTAACATTTATATTCGTTGATTTTATTCTGTTTCAAACTATCTACCTGTGTGATTGATGTATGTTGATTGTATGCCTTTTCAGGCTGGTTATCTGAGTGAAGCGTTTATGCCATGTTTCACATTCATAAGGTTTAGCATCGTCACCACTAGCGTGAGTTAACTCATGCCTTTTTAAACTCGCTGACTGTGTGAACTGCTTCTGACATGTACCACATTTATAAGGTTTGGCACCAGTGTGGGTGAATTCATATTGTTTAAGACTCGCTGGTCCTTTGAACTGTTTGCCACACATTTGACACATATACAGTTTAACGCTAGCATGAATCACAACATGCTTACTTAGTCCTGATGAATTTATGAACTTTTTGTGACATATTTGACATTTATGTGGTTTAGCACCACTGTGAGTACGTTCATGGTTTCTTAGAGCCCCTGACTGTCTGAATGATTTATTACATGTTTGACATTTGAAAGGTTTACTGCCAGTATGGATACGTTCATGCTCCTCTAGGGTACTTAACAGTGCAAACTGTTTGTTACATGTTCCACATTTAGAAGGCAGATCACCAGTGTGAATCAGCTCATGTTGTTTAAGAGCCTCTGATCGTTTGAACTGTCTGTCACACGTTTGACATTTATATGGTTTGAGATCACTGTGAACCAGACCATGCTCCCTTAGATGTGATGATTTTCTGAATGTTTTGTGACATATTTGACATTCATGTGGTTTAACACTACTGTGAATAAGTTCATGGGTTTTTAGAGTTCCAGACTGTCTGAATGATTTGTTACATGTTTGACATTTAAAAGGCTTACTACCAGTGTGGATACGTTCGTGAACCTTTAGAGAACAGAAGTATACGAAGTGTTTGTTACACGTTACACATTCGTATTTCCTTTTACTTTTTAAGTCGCAAGAACCTGCAAACTTTTTATAACTTGTTCGACCTTCATGAGATTTGATGGGAGGAGTTGGTTGGTATTCTTGCCTCATAAGACTGCTTCTTGTAAAATAACGCTTGGGAGTTTTAATATTTCTGCTAGTGAGAGAAACATAAACCAGACTTTTATCTGTGATATATTGGGATAACCATTTATATTTGGCGGCCATCAAGAAAGAGAGACCTGGTTGTTTATGTAATCCGGCATCCATGTTCACAGTTTGATATTGTTGTTGTATGCTGTAACAACTGATTTGCTCCTGACGTGAATCCTGATTCTGAACCCTCAGTATTAATTTCTCCTTTCAGGAATCACATTCTAGCTCCATTGCGTTTTAAAATCTGAAACGAATTTGTTAAATAATACTTCAAAAATATTATCAATACAGCATAGGCATATTACATAAAGCGTGTAATTTTTTATTGTTGTAATGTGGATTTGATTTGATCTAAATTATACCACCTATGAATCCACCTGATGGGTTGAAGGTGACATAGAATGTTAAAGCTATATACGACTATATGTACCTGTCTATGTTTAGTTGTACCCCAGAAAAAAACGTCTTCATCAAATGATGAGTTAAGAACACAATTACAAGTATACTACCTGACTGACCCAAAAACAACCACGCTTCACATGATCTGCCAAATTAACCACGATAGAAACTGCATATATAAAATATGGCCCACTTCCAGACACAAATTAACTGCATGAGATTAATCAATCCCTTAGTCATTTAGGCACGTCGATGAATATGGCTTTATGTTACTTTCTGCACGGCAACCACCATACTTTTGATCGTTAAGAACACAATGAGCAGGTCTTGTCGCACAAAAACAATTTCAAAATGAAAAACAATAGTTTGGACGAAGGTACGTCCAAACTAATGAATTACCACAATGAATAACCATATATTAAGACACAACAAACATAAATTAGTAATAATCACTGAACAAGCAACCTAACGGAAGTGTTGGGGAAGGGACTCACCTAGTTTCAACTAAAAAAAAATGAAGAGTTGCCACTCCGCTTCTGAGAATTTTGTAATAATTGTAGGCTTATATTTCTCACCACAATTTGTTGTTTGTTCTGAAACAATAAAATACCAAAACATCAACATCTATAACAATACACCTCTGATTTCATAGTGTTTTTGTGTGAGGATGTGCATCAAGATATACGCAATGATCGGAATCAGCTGAAAACTATTAAAGGTATATGCTTATGTTTACTACCTAGGTTTAGCAATGTACCCTTCATTGTCCTCGTTACATTTTAGTTGGGTCCCTATAACCAGGTATGGTAGATCGTAAAAAATCACGACCATAGATATCGCAACTTCTCAAATCTTAAGCCGATGGGTCGATATGATGGGTCAGATGGGTCGTTACTAATCATAATATTTACATAATGGCGGACCTTCTCCTGTGGATTTTGCTCATGCTGCGCATGCGTGTTATTGATTTGGGCGCCCATAATGTTTACTCAGCGAATCATGATTACACACCTACTTTAAGTTATACCCTGGTGTACAGTGCCCTCCCAAAAAAACATGTTCACTGAGCTCGAATGCACCTCCGTGTACACAACGTGATACACATAACACAATGTTTAAAGTATTATTTACCGTCCACTAGACATGTACCTGATGTGCCAAAATGTCTGGCCAGAGCAGTATGTCTATACGAATTTGTTTGTCACAATTAGGCAAACTTTGAGAGCTCGCAGCCACAAAGTACAACTTGATAGACATCATGTTTATTTTCTCCGTGTAGTTGATACATAATGGCACTATCCTACACGGGATGTCTCGCTTTGCGCGATATAGTAGGCCTATCTGTACAGACACCCATTAGAAAATGTCATCTGCAAGCTGCCAAGACAATTCCAGGGTAGCATGAAGATAACAGAAAAACAATATGATTTTAACACATATTCGGAAAAAATATGTTTCCGTCCATACTTGACAATAAAGTAGGATGTAATTCACAATACATGGTTGTAAAGGACAAAACAGCAAGGACGGTGACCTGTGATTTGACAAAATAGGCATACTACGTTCTGTTCATTTTTTGTCAATGTCAATATTATGACTTTTTACCCCAGTTGCCTTTTCCTTGTGACATCTAACCCCACTGTACCTTCATACACTGACTTTTTGCCCCGGTGCTGTGACCTGAAACCCCATACTGAAGTTGAATGTCACAAGCTCACCAACAAAGACACACACCGTTTTTTAGCAGTTTTGTTTAATGTTTGATTCGAAAGAATTGACGTTGCGTAGCTAAGATAAGAGCCTATGCTTTGCCATTGCCAAACAACACTAAGCATTGAATCAAACAACAAACAATCCACTAGTTCACCACTCTCACACATAATCAAGACTGCTACAATATGAATTATATAGGCTACAACAACATACCGGTGTAACTGCCCAGATTAACCCCCCTCTGAACTATACCCGGGTATATTCTGGACTATACCCGGGTATAATCTGGAATAAACCCTGGGGTATAGTCTGGGAGCTCTTTGAGTATACCCCACAAGCCCAGACTATACCCATCAGATGCAGGGTGGGGTATAGTCTGGGAGATATTATATATAATTACAATCAATTATAAATTTAAACTGAATATAAACTAACTCTCTAGGGGCTGGAGTACCACATGTCTTCTATGTTAATATTTGGATGGCCAGAGTATCACTCGTCTCATAGGGGCATACATCAATATTTTGTGGACTGGATTATCACGTCTCTTTTATTAACCGTCTGGGGCCTAAATGAAAGTGAAATGAATGGGGTTTTAGGCCACCTTCGTGCACATATAGGCTAAACTGGGCCACGAGAATCTTCTGAGGATGGTGAGATGAATAAGATGGCCATCCAGGCAGAGGCATCGAAACTCAAGCCCTAGCGGACTAAGGCCGAGCACGCTACCTCTCGGTCACGGAGGCTTCCCACAATATTGAATGTTTATTAGTGAGCGGGGAAGAAACACTTTGTTTCTTTGAAACGTGAAGGCCAGAGTGGGGCTCGAACCCGCGATCTCAGACTTTACAAACAGGCAGCTTTAACCAGGGCCCCCACCCTATCTGGGGGCTGTCGAATCAAGCTTCTCACACGTACTGACTATCATTATATTAACCTTCTGGTAGCTAGAGTATCGCATGTCTGAGGTTTTAACCCTCTGGGTGCTAGACTACTAGACTACATAATATCTCGTCTATTATTCGTCTGGGGCTAGACTGTCAAATGTCACTGATTTTACCCTTCTGGGGCTAGACTGTCAAATGTCACTGATTTTACCCTTCTGATGGTTGGAGTATCACATATCCCATGCATTAACCTGATGGCTGTCACATCATTTGTGATATGGATTAACCCTCCGGAGGCTAGAGTATTAACCCTCTGAGGGCTCGATTATCACATGCCTCCTATATTAATCTTCTGATGGTTAGAGTATCACATGTCTAATGTCTTAACCCTCTGGGGACTAGACTATCTTAAGACTTCTATGTTAACCTTCTGATGGCTAGAGTATCACTTGTCTTATGTATTAAAATTCTGGTGGCTAGATCATCACATGTCTCATGCATTAACCTTCTGGGCTAGACGATCTTAAATTTATGCCTCCTATCCTAACCTTCTGATGCTGGAGTATCATTTGTCGCATGCATCAACTTATTTGGTGCGAAGCAATTAAATACTTTCAGTGTATAATTGGGTTCGCACCAAATTAATTATTTGAATTATTTGGTGTGCGCCATTAATTAGCTACAGTAGCTGGACACGTAATATTTGTGATACTGTAGCCCCCAGTGGGATAATAAAAGATACCTCTAGCCATCGAAAGGTTAATATATGAAACATATGAAAATCTAGCCCTCAAAGGCTAATCAATGAGGCATGTTATGCTCTAGCCAATAAAAGGTAATACATCAGACATATTAAACTCTAGCCATGAGAAGGTTAACATAGGGGACATGATATAGTCTACTCCTCAGAGGGTTAATACATGAAACATTATGTCAGATTACTATCAGATATTATATCCATAATTGATTTTAAGTCATAAATGATATCTCCCAGAGTATACCCCTATAGCCCAGACTATACCCCACCCTGAATCTGGTGGGGTATAGTCTGGGCTTGTGGGGTATACTCTGGGAGCTCCCAGATTATACCCTGGGGTATAGTCTGGGAGCTCCCAGACTATATCTAGGGTATAGTCCAGATTATACCCGGGTATAGTCCAGTCAAGGGGGTTAATCTGGGCGGTTACACCGGCACATTATACAAATGTCATGGATGGGTGCACACTGAGCCTAGTATTCAATCAAACGATAAACAATGCACCAGTTTACCATTCTGACACATGATGACGACTTATACAGCAGATAATCAACTCATAGCGTGATTCATAGTTACTGTAAGATATATATAGAGGCATTATATTTACCAGTGATGGCGTTATCAGTGATGGTAGAGCGAGTAGACGATGTGGTTGCCGCGGTTTTCTTTGTTACTATACCTGGCTGTATAATTTATGTGTGTAAGCTTGTACCTGTCCTCCGCAGCTATTACAGCCATAACACAATTTTAGACGCTTATCGACCATCAACCTAGCCCTGCTTATCACGCCCCAATGCACACAGAACATGTAGAACGTCACCGTCCGACTGGTAGGCCTAATACACGGAGGACGCATGCTATTTGTTATAATAATGCTAGTATGATTGACATTTCCTATAATTGTAAGAGGAATATTTCAGTAAAAGTGCGTCCATTGCTATCTGTGGTTGGCGTGCGACTAAGGCTGTGATGTAGCTGTAACAGCGGACCTCAGTTGTAATGTGGTAAACCCAGTCAGTTGAGCGTACGCCTGCATTATTCGTATACAGAGAGCTTTCCTGGCGAGCCCAGCCAATTTTATTTATGGCCGGGTATTGGCCAAGGTTCTTAGTCACGTGACCATCATGCCTGTGCTATTGAGTCCGGTGAATAATTTTCTGGGTCAAGTCATAGGAAATGCGTCAGAGGGGAAATACAATACTGTGAACAACTCTTCATCCGGGGAAGTGACCTTTCAAAAATGGCTGATTTCGGGGATTACCCTGTTTTTATCTAAAAATAGCAACAAGTCACAAACATTCGCCACTGGGCCATACCAGAGGCTACATGAAGCTCGGCCACGCCGCGTAGTGTGGCTCTGGGAACCAGAGTAACAGAGAGCTAGTATTGTAGAGAGGGAAACCGTGTAGGCCTACATCAGTGTGTACACATCTTGTATTAAACAAGAGGACATAAGAATATCTGATAATGGGATGTATTTGCCTTATGTGTCGTTTGGTAAGAATCATTATAGAATAATTTAATAATCATAGGCATAATGGTCATTTTTTAAGCGCACACATTACAAATTATTGAGTTTGGGAGTGGTTTGTTTGTTATAAGGCCTAACTTAATATGGTCTTAGTCTAGGATTATTCCTTGAATATTTAGGGGAGACTTGAGCCCATTGTACCGTACAATTGTATGTTTATTTTAAATAACTCGACTACCATGAATAACAGTCACTCACAACCTTATGTGGCGGACTGTAACATATGTATTTAACTAGTACAGTAACACTATGTTCAGAATCAGAATAGTGTATTGAACAAAACACAGCTATTGTGTGGGTCTACATTCACAAACAAAAACAACACTTTTTTACATATAACACATATAATTTATTTAGTGCTCTAGATTAGCATGAACTCTATAATGATGTCTATATATATACAAAGCTATTTCAAACAATCATATTCATAATTTAGTGGCGGATCCAGAGGGGGCGCAGCCAGCGCCTCCCCTCCCGCGTTCAGGGTACCAAAAAAAACAAAAAACGACAAAATGTCGGCCGAAATATGGTCTGAAATGCCTTGAAGCCTTACATTTCGAAATTTTCCGGGGACTCTCAGCGTCCCCGTCTGTCAATCCTTGGTCCACCACTGTGATTCAGAACATAACCAAAATATGAGTTTGTCTTTTAATTACAGCTTGGCCTATATTGAAATTACTCAAAAACAAATATTAATTTACATGCAACAATGTACTAGAAACAATTGGTTATTATATGACTACATCGTTACTGATGTGTAGACAATGTTACATTCAGTAATTTAAATATAGCCTAGTCTATGTAGTAGACCTAATACCCTATAATATTAAAATATTTTCCTAAGGAGTGGAATTACAAATCTTATTTCTTGTCTCAAAAGGCTGGCCCCTATGGCGCATTAGGTTCGGTTGTGACGTGACACTCGGAGGTACTGGATGCGAATCCAGGCCCCGCTGTCTGTTTGTTCATATACAGTGCTCCAAACTGTTAGACCTACTGTGGACTGTGAAGAATCCTCGAAGTCATTGAAGTCATTATACTCGCATTACCTGATTACCGCTGTGAATGAAGTCCTAGTCTTGCATTGTTCCTTGATTGGGGGATACTGGGGCCTATTGGTACATTTTCTGTTAAATAAACTGACTACGACAAACAACTGTCACAGCATTGAGTCATTGATTCTGTCATATTTTATTCAACTAGTATGTATGTATGTATGTTATCTCAAAAACATTATATCAATTCAAAATTCAAATGTGATAAAAAATTGGTTCAATATTTAAATAGTATTTCAATTTTTTTTTTTATATTGGATTGGCGCTTGGAATGTTTTTTATGTTATTGTTTATAATCTTGATAATTATGTGTATATAAAATATTTTGTGTTAATTTGTATATATTACGGTCCATGTCACTTGGCCAGATTTTGAATCAACTATTCTCTATTGTCTATTGGCTTGCAGGATGGCACCAACATCCTCGAAATTATATGCCTACAATTATATCTTGCAACAACAATGACATTTGAGTAATGGATACATTCAATTATCCCATGAAGGGGAGAAAAAAGGACACATCAGTGGCTAGTGCAAGAAGTTTAGCTGGATGCAGAGCAATTCCAAAGCTACTTCAGGTTATCCAGATAACACTTTCACCACGTACTTTTCCTGGTATTTTTCCAAGTACTTGGCCCTTGAATGAATGAATGAATGAATGAATGGATGGATGGATGGATGGATGGATGGATGGATGGATGGATGGATGGATGGATAGATGGATGGATGGTGTTTAAACCATATTTGTACACATATAAGCCTATGGGCTAAATTGGAGCCTTTGATGAGCCTTTGATTCGAAAGAGTACACCAAGAGAGTAAATATGTTCGATTAGTTTTTCATGCTTCTGAATGGGGCAATTCCCACGAGGCATGTTGCTTGACCTGTGTCCCTCTTGGATTGGGATGTGTTTCCCAATGACATGGGCATTCCGTTCTTTCTGACTTCATTTTATGGAGCTCCCTATCTGGCTATCGGATGCGACAAAAATCGCTAGCCCACATGGAGCGATTGAAATAGCCGTATCTTATCCGTGTCCCGTATCTGTGTACATGTGAAACCCTCATTGATAATCATATCAAGAGATTTTTGCCATTTACTGGATGCTGTTTGCCGGATGCTGTATGCTTGTGAACGCTACTTAAATCTGCCCCATTCAAATGTAAACAATGATTTCGAAACAAATATTTTAAAGTCTTAGGTTTCTTGTGTGTTTCTTGAGTTAAGCCATCATTTACAACAGAAGTTTTCCAACTCGCGGATTACTCCACTAGCTGAATCTGATACTCCATTGTGCGTAGCAGGGATAGTGATTTTTGTAAAATAATGTGTTTTATTAGCAGATTTACGAAGACGATGATAACATTTGCTCCTGTATAAACATACTGGAATAATTGTACATTTAGTGAGAACAAGTTATCAAGAACTTTCCAGTTCGTAATGATGGGGGACATGAAATCAGGTTATTCATTCTTAACGGCAGCTAAATACAGTGTTCTGTCACAGTATATGAAAACAGGTCGCCTTGTCTATATTAATGCTTCAAGATTTGATAATTCTATGCAAAGCTTGAAAATTGAAGAAGTGATCACTGAAAATGCCAACTGTGAAGCCACCATATCTACAGCATCACACACTGCGTACAAAGCAGATTACAAGTCTCTCATACGACCTTGTTATGTAAAACTATGCAAATATATTCACACCAGTGGTAAGCCTTTTATATGTGTAGCTGGTCATAAACATTTAGGTGGGTTAGGATATGAACTAACTCATGCTAGTGATAAATCTGACAGCCATGAAAATTGCGATGAACAGATCAGAAAGATGTAGAATCTAAGGTCACATGAACTATCAAATGGTTCAGTTAGGCCTTATAAATGTGATACTTGGCACAAGGAATTCACGTGTCCAGCGCTTCTCAAGCTACATGAACATGTTCATACAGGGGTTAAACCTTTTAAATGTGAAACATGCCACAGATGGTTCACCCGAAATGAGAGTTTAAGCCGACATAAACTGATACATACAGGTGTTAAACCTTATAAATGTAAAACATGCGACAAACGGTTTACACAATCAGGTAATCTACAAATACATGCAAGGGTACATTTTAGTGTTAAGCCTTACAAACGTGAAACGTTCCACAAAGAATTAGGATGCCACGCGGATCTCAAGCGACATGTAAGCATTCATTCAGCAGTTAAACCTTACAAATGTGAAACATGCGACAAACGATTCACGCAAATATGGAACCTATGGCAACATGAACAGATACATTCTGACGTTAAACTTTACAAATGTCAAACATGCGACAAAGAATTCAGCCAAATAGGGAGTCTACGGCAACATGAACAGATACATTCTGGTGTTAAACTTTACAAATGTGAAAAATGCGACAAACGATTCACACAAATAGAGAATCTACGGCAACATAAACAGATACATTCTGGTGTTAAACTTTACAAATGTGAAACATGCAACAAAGAATTAACCCTAATAGTGAATCTATGGCAACACGAACAGATACCTTCTGGTGGTAAACTTTACAAATGTGAAACATGCGACAAAGAATTCACCCAAATAGGGAACCATCGGGAACACAAACAGATACCTTCTGGTGGTAAACTTTACAAATGTGAAACATGCGACAAACGATTCACGCAAATAGAGAATCTACGGCAACATAAACAGATACATTCTGGTGTTAAACTTTACAAATGTGAAACATGCGACAAAGAATTCAGCCAAATAGGGAATCTACGGCAACATGAGCAGATACATTCTGGTGTTAAACTTTACAAATGTGAAAAATGCGACAAACGATTCACACAAATAGAGAATCTACGGCAACATAAACAGATACATTCTGGTGTTAAACTTTACAAATGTGAAACATGCGACAAAGAATTCAGCCAAATAGGGAATCTACGGCAACATGAACAGATACATTCTGGTGTTAAACTTTACAAATGTGAAACATGCGGCAAACGATTCACACAAATAGAGAATCTACAGCAACATAAACAGATACATTCTGGTTTTAAACTTTACAAATGTGAAACATGCGACAAAGAATTTAGCCAAATAGGGAATCTACGGCAACATGAACAGATACATTCTGGTGTTAAACTTTACAAATGTGAAAAATGCGACAAACGATTCAAGCAAGTAGGGAACCTACGGCAACATAAACAGATACATTCTGGCGTTAAACTTTACAAATGTAAAACATGCGACAAAGAATTCAGCCAAATAGGGAATCTACAGCAACACGAACAGACACATTCTGGCGTTAAACTTTACAAATGTGAAACATGCGACAAAAGATTCACACAAATATGGAACCTACGGCAACATGAACAGATACATTCTGGCGTTAAACTTTACAAATGTAAAACATGCGACAAAGAATTCAGCCAAATAGGGAATCTACAGCAACACGAACAGACACATTCTGGCGTTAAACTTTACAAATGTGAAACATGCGACAAAAGATTCACACAAATATGGAACCTACGGCAACATGAACAGATACATTCTGGCGTTAAACTTTACAAATGTAAAACATGCGACAAAGAATTCAGCCAAATAGGGAATCTACAGCAACACGAACAGACACATTCTGGCGTTAAACTTTACAAATGTGAAACATGCGACAAAAGATTCACACAAATATGGAACCTACGGCAACATGAACAGATACATTCTGGCGTTAAACTTTACAAATGTGCAACATGCGACAAACAATTCACCCAAATAGAGATTCTACGGCAACACGAACAGATGCATTCTGGCGTTAAACTTTACAAATGTGAAACATGCGACAAACGATTTACCCAAATAAGGAATCTACGGCAACACAAACAGATACATGCTGGCGTTAAACTTTACAAATGTGAAACATGCGACAAACGATTCACCCAAATAGAGAATCTACGGCAACATGAACAGATAAATTCTGGTGTTAAACACGACCTACAAATGCCAAACTCGGGACAAACGTTTCGCTCAAATTATGAATCTAAGGCGACATGAACGAAACATACTGGTGTAACTCCTTAAACATGCAAAACATTTCACCGACAGTGCATCCAAATGAGGACTAGACAGCAACATGTAAGGTTCACTACAAAAGAAAATCTAAGACAACACAAATGGATACATATTGGTGTTAAACCTCATAACTGTGGAACATGCTACAAAGAATTTATGTCATCAGGAAATTTAAAAGTACATTCCAGTGTTAAACGATGTGAAACATGTGTTAGATATGTTTAAACAGCAGGAAATATACAGCGCAATGAACCAACACATATTCCAGCTAAACTGTATAAATGGACTTGATCATGGACTTTAAAAGTACATCCAATTACCCATCCGCAAGTTATAGGCTTAATCTTCACAACTATGAACCGTTTGATCACTTTGTTCAAAAAAAGGTGATCTGTATATGTCCATAATTGGGATACAATTAATAAAGTCACAATTAGCACATTCTTTTTAATGTGTGTTTTGTATGTGGATGAGATATGATGATGTTTTTCAGGTAGGATTGTATTATTAGAGATCGTAACATTGATTTCAGGGGTGTATATATGTAAGAAGTATAAAAGTGATTTTTCTCACGAATGTGGTAACAGTGTTTGTTACAAATGGACCGATATTCTCTGTAATATTTAAGTTTATATTCGAGTTTATGATTGAGCAGGTTTATTTTATTGCTAATACAAAGAGTATTAATAAAACTAGATTTAAATGATGAACATGTTATTGTCTATAATAATCAAGTGTAATTGATTAGGATTGATCAATATTAGACATTGTGTCAATAGACATAACAATAAACCAATAAACTTTGTTTGCAGCCCTGAAAAATAAAACGTGAATGTGTATTTATGTAGGCTACTCTGTAATAATAGAATAGCCTCTTTCACTCCATGGCATACGTCCATAGCCTTATGTCCGTCAGTCCCAGACATACTTCCATAGCCTTATCTCTATCACTCACAGACATACGTCCACAGCCTTATCTCTATCACTCACAGACATACGTCCATAGCCTTATCTCTGTCTCTCCCAGACATACGTCCATAGCCTTATATCTGTCACTACCAGCCATACGTCCATAGCCTTATCTCTGTCACTCCCTGACATACGTACATAGCCTTATCTCTGTCACTCCTAGGCATTCGTCCATAGCCTTATCTCTGCCACTCCCAGACAAACGTTCATAGCCTTATCTCTGTCACTCCCTTGCATAGTCTATAGCATTATCTCTGTCACTCCCTCGCATACGTCCATAGCCTTATCTCTGTCACTCCCAGACATACACCCATAGCCTTATCGCTGTCACTCCCAGACATACGTCTATAGCCTTATCTCTGTCACTCCCACACATACGTCCATAGCTTTATCTCTCTCACTCCCTGGTATACGTCCATAGGCATTGCACAAGACGAAATAATTAACTCTTGCTTTGTGGCTGCTGCATACCTTCCTGTGCGTGCACCATAATAAACAAGAATATTTTATTATATGTGATATTGTTATGTGATTGTGATGTGATTTTTGTATATTAATAAATACAAAATAAAAAATTATGTTGAGAATCATTCAAAATAATGTTGTATTTAAAATATATCGGATAATCATTTAAATATATGTCTTTAATAATGTAATCACCACTTGCACTTCACACACATTATCGATTACATTGAAATACTAGTTATTTTACATCACAAAAAATGGCTGGTAATTATATCCTGTATGTGGGTAAATAATATGTGTCGGTTGCATGTATTTTTTTTCAATGACACATCACGTGTTTCAAAATGTATATTCATGTATTGTCATCTTTTCCAATCATTATGTGTTCAAGCTGTGGTGCCCGCAGATCATTATGTGTTCAAGCGGTGGGGCCCGCAGATCACTATGTGTTCAAGCTGTGGTGCCCGCAGATCACTATGCGTTCAAGCGGTGGTGCCCGCAGATCGATTACGATGTAAATGTTAATTCCAGGTGTTGCCTTTTATCATGAAAACCAGACATATGATTTAGATGTCAATTGTCCATTAGGATGGTTGTTGTCTCGTTATTCCTTGGTGGTAGATTTATTACGATGTAATGGTCTTAGCGTTCCAAGAGGTGAACATATATTACGATATGGGGATATTTTGTTACTTACATTTCATCAATCATATGTGAGGAAAATATATTCAATATATTTAGTTAAATGAAATATGACCATTTTTTATTTTAAATTGTCATGAATTCATACACATGGTATGATGCATCAAATAACTTTATCATTAAATTCGTTTATACTTGATTAACATCAGTTGCATTCTCTTGTGTCTTTAATGTTATGTGTGATGTTACATTTGAGATGTATATAAGCATTGTTGTGGTCCAAAATACTAATCACGTCAGAAGCTAACTGTCGTATTCCAAGCACACAATAGGTAGAAGAGGTAATACGTTTTTAAAGTAGCTTGGTCACAGAAGTAGGCCTATAGGCAAATTTGTAAAATCGGTGATTCGAGAATATGCATATATGATATGGCAAACAAAGGTATATTTGTTATATTAGTTAAGAGAATTTTTTTTTTTGTATAATTGTAGCTAATTATACTTGTTTTTAATACATTTTTTTGGCTGCGACCTTGCAGCTCTATAAACGCCGTTGTCTGTCTGTCTGTCGTCTGTTGTCTGTCGTATGTAACACTTTGTTTCCGGGCAATATAGTCAAAGTTTCTTGACCAATCAACTTCCAACCTGGCACTAACACTGATGGGGGTTAGGGCCAGACCTGTTTAGTTTTTCACGAAATCGGCCCATTATCGGCCCTCTGGTGGCCAAAAAACATGTGAAAACCGGCCAAAATTGAGGTTTCCGGACGCTAATGTGAAACGTTTTCGACCAATTAACTTCTAACCTGGAACTAACACTCATGGGTGTTAAGGCCAGACCTTATTAGTTTTTCACGAAAATCGGCCCATTATCGGCCCTCTGGTGGCCAAAAACATACAAAAATCAGCTGAAATTGATGTATCCGGACACTAATGTGAAAAGTTTTTGAACAATAAATTTCTAATCTGGCACTAACACTCATGGGGGTTGGGGCCAGACCTTATTAGTTTTTCAAGAAAATCGGCCCGTCATCGGCCCTCTGGTAGCCAAAAAACATACAAAAATCAGCCCAAATTGAGGTTTCCTGATGCTAATGTGAAAAGTTTTTGACCAATCAACTTCTAATCTGGCACTAGCACTCATAGGGGTTAGGGCCAGACCTGATTAGTTTTACACGAAAATCGACCCATTATCGGCCCTCTGGTGGCAAAAAAACATATCAAAATCGGCCAAAATTGAGGTTTCGGGACGCTAATGTGAAAAGTTTTTTGACCAATCAACTGTCTGTCGTCTGTAACACTTCGTTTCCGGGCAATATAGTCAAAGTTTCTCGACCAATCAACTTCTAACCTGGCACTAACTGAGTGTTAGGCCCAGACCTGATTAGTTTTTCCCGAGAATCGGCCCATTATCGGCCCTCTGGTGGCAAAAAAACATTTAAAAATCAGCCAAAATTGAGGTTTACGGACGCTAATGTAAAAAGTTTTTGAAAGGACTTCTAACTTGACAATTGCATTTATGAGCATGATCTGCAGAACTGATTAACTTTTTGAGGATATCGGGCCATTTTTGGACCTTATTTGTTTCACTGGAAAATCGTCGCAGCTACCAAATCCTTCCGATTTGCATTTGTTTATTTGGTAATTTAGTTTTTGTTAGAAGTGTTATGAAAGATAAAAACCAGTATGGTGAAGAATCGATAAGATGTATTAGACTGTTTTATGTCATTACAAATGATATCGTGAGATTGTATTTATACAAATAAAACAGTTGTGGTTATGTACATAACTCTTATTTACTAATGTACATATCTGCTATCAACTGTTAAGTTGCATTGCTTATTTTATTCGAGTTTTGTGCTAGAAGTTATAACAAAATACACGAGAAAATGGTAATAGCTGGGAAATATCAGTATTTCTTGACTGAAACGCTGTACGGCATTATACCCAAGTAGATATGGCGAAAACAAAATGAATCACCCTTCAGACTATTTCACCATTCCCAATGTTTCATAGACTTCTAAATGGATTGTCACTTGATAAATAATGTCACATTTTAAAACAATAATTCATTCCAATCAAGCGCAAGACCACGCTGACACTGAAATTTGACCCTTCACAATAGAATTAGTCATGATTCCCAATATATTCGGCGGCTATATATGTTAAGCTAGGCATCTTCCGGAGAAATAATACATAATACTATAATACTGCAAATCTGGATGTGTTCCAAGTATCAGCACTACTGACTCTGGGTCAGTTAGAACAAAGTAATTAAAACATTTATCCTCATATCAAAAATGATTTTAGTTACAGTTTCTAGAGAAAGCTAACATTCTGACAATGCTCCCAGAAAGTCAATTATTTTCAAAATTAATAAAGGGTGATTCACATTCCAAACATGACCTGCAGATCCAGCTAATTTTAAGGTTATTTTTAAATTTTCATCTCGTGATACATCGAGACCTATACAGCTATTATAAATGTTATATTTTAAATGTTCATCTCTTGATACGTCAAGAGTTATACATCGAACATGAAAAAAGTATTATTACATACCAAGCAATATATATCCCTATTTACATAGTGAACACGTGGATTTTATAATTAATAAATATGATAGCATTTTCAAAACATTCCGATCCAACATTATCAGTCATTACCTTAGATAAGCAATCATTATCAGCCACCATCTTGGTCATAGAAAGGCAATCCTTATCAGTCATCCCATTGGCCACAGAGAGGCACTGGTATTATCCACCATAATGACAACCACCTATAGGAAAATTACTTTAGACTACACGACAATCCATTGTATTAATTTATAATCAGACAAGGCTATATGACAACATGGGCATGGTTTTTCACATTAACTGCTCAGCAAATAGCATACCTATTATTCATATACAATGACAAGCTCATCACATGAGCCTGGGGTTTATGGTCCGAAAATATGGAATTCTACATCTGATCAATCTCGTAAAGCAATGACATTGAGAGAATACAAATGCGAATATTTAATTTAAAAATAGCTAGATTATCATAGTACATGCACATTTAATATATATACTGTGTGCATTTTTGCTATACTTGTAATTGCTAAATTTAATTGTATGTTTACATATCATATTTATCTTCTATATATGTATATAAATACTTTATTGTCTTGTATGTTGGTATGTCACATCAATGCTCACATCTATCTTGTATATAGGTGTATATAAATACCAAATTTTAATGTTAGTGTCTACAACAGGTGTGTATACCCTTCATAGCTTAATTATCTACCTTTAATATTGTTCTACTCGTGTTGATATTTTTGTATAGTTACTTGCCACATGTACTTACCACATGTCAATATCACAGTTAATTGCCACGTCCTGATACTGAGTTATTTATGTTATATCCATGTATTTACCACATGGTAATATCACGGTTACTTGCCACGTCCTAATACTGAGTTATTTATGTGATATGCATGTATTTACCACATGTCAATATCACAGTTACTTGCCACGTCCTAATACTGAGTTATTTAAGCGATATCCATGTATTTACTACATGTCAATATCACAGTTACTTACCACGTCCTAATATTGAGTTATTTATGCGATATCCATGTATTTACTACATGTCAATATCACAGTTACTTACCTAATACTGAGTTATATTTCTGATAGCCATGTATTACCACATGTCAATAGCACAGTTACTTACCACGTCCTCATACTGAGTTATTTATCTTATAGCTAGGTAATTACCACATGTCAATATCACAGTTACTTACCTCGTCACCTGAAACTGCAAGCAACACAGTTCCTCTTCTGCTGCTACACACCTTCAAACGTTATTATATAGACCTGCTGCTGCTCTACAACACAACAGTTGTTGTCCTGGAACTTCAACAGTTCTTCTCCAGCTGCTGATTAACAACAAATCGCCGCAGCTCTTTGTATACTGTGATTTCAACAACACATTTATGAGGTCTGCAACGTTCACTTATACAATTTGTTACCCAAACATTACAGCTCTACAACGCAGCACCAGTTATTCACTGTATCATCCAACTCCAACAATACAACTCTCTTTACATACTCTCCAAGATCTGAAACAGGAACATCACAATTATCGCCCCATCAAAAACTTAACACCATAGTTATTTACCTACCATGCAACCTACCCCGCATCTCCTAATACCACATGCATCTCTCCAACACCACATCTTATCTGAACTATCAGAGTGTGTGCATCACATGTTTCTAATTTAGCAATGTCAGTGCACACTACTGTTCCAAATATAAAAGTGATAAATATTTCAAAGCATGTTAAACGAGTATAGTCCACTGTGTACAAACTGCAAGACACATCTGTACCCAAAAAACATCACACTGATTACAGAGATGGATGCCACTGGGGCACAACTAAAACCTGAAACATACGTGGTTAATAGCTTTAAGTAATGATTTATTGAGCTAATGCATCATGAAATTATATTACAATAATTATACAGTGGTGTTTAAAGCTTGAGAACCATAAGTTATTTGATCATATCAGATGTTTCTCACGTAAAAAATGTTGATTATTATTGATTAGTGACAATAAGTGGTTCAATAAATAATAAATGGTTCTAATAAATGCAGAATTATACAATTTGTGTATTAGCATTATGTTAGCATAAAATACATGTCAAAGAATGCACAACAAAATACATCGCTGGAAAGTAAATATGTCTGAGTAGAATCGTTGTTATATTAGATATAATATTATTTTGTTCAATCTGCAATCCATACCGCTGATCAATATGGATATTTTGATCCCGTATGTAGATATATCAGCCTCTGTTTGGAAGGGTTACATTCTTTGCCCGGTCTCACAAACCGATCCAAGACTTCAAAACTTCATTAGAGATCAAACATTTGCAAATCTTGTTGCAAAATACACGATTTTAATCCCATGAACAGTGATTTGGTCAGCGAATATAGCAAATTAAAAACGACTATAATCGTTATCAACGGGTTTTTAATACTTAAATCAGTCATGAGCTCGCCGACTGCTTGAGACTTAAGCTAGTCATAAGTTAGTGATGAGCTCACTGACTGCTTGTGACTTAAGTCAATCATTATTTTACCGAACGTGTTGTGTAGATATTTAGGACAAAATTAAGACATACAGTTGGTGAAACCAGACGCTGATTTTAGACCTTATATCCTGTGGTCACTGCTTGGACTGGCTTAATGTTGATGTCAGAGATTACATCACATCATGTCACAAAATCATTAAGCTGAATGTTGACATCATCACGAAGTCTTGACTTCTGTGTATGGATTAGATCACATTTATGTCTCCATGCCTCCAAACAATCACGGAAATGGTTTGGCCTCATCTCCAAGTCAGCTTAATTCCTGGAGCTCCAACCATTTTATACAACTCCGCAGCATCAAATATTCTATGCACCAACTTTCAGCTTCGACATGTTTATCAATGAATGGTTCACGACTTTATGTCTTTTAAGCAATGCAACCACAGCTGCCTCACTTTTCTTGGGACAGGATAATATACATCTGTAATTTTAATATAAACAATGCAATGGGTTATTTATGCATTACATAAATCATTTTAATGCATATACATATTTTTATACTATTTAAAGTGGCTTATATTAATCATTTATATATCTGTAGTAGTTGAATAAGTACTCACATTGATTTGATTTCTATTTAAATGCAGGCTACACGTTACACACGTGGCACAAACTCTTTCTTCTTATTTCCTTGAGATTACTCACAGCGTTGTGAAAACAAACGCAAATAACATGGTTTCAAGTTGTTAATAAGAGCAATCAATGATGAGCCATGTGTTTAAAAAGCAGCCTGAGTATTTATTCAACTAGAGAAATAGATATAAATACAAACAATATGAACCACCTTAAATGGTTTAACAAGCAGTCTATTATTTAACTATTTAATTAAACTGATTTATGTAATGGTCAGTTTAATTCGTAGACTGCATGTTAAACTATTTAATAAGAAGGTTAATTGTTTATTTACATATCTTCGTTTTAGTTGAATAAGTACTCTAATTCATTTGATCCATATTTCACACGTGGCTCAAATGCTCTGTTCTCATTTTCTTGGGATGGCCCCGGACCCCTTTGGGAAGAAGGGACTCGACTGTCAATCTGGGTCACCCCCATATTTACTTTTTTTGTGGTGTGTGTGTTATACGGAAGATATGACTGAAAAGGTAATATTCCCAACACAGAGGGCACATATTTACACTAGAGTATTATATTGCTGCCTACAAATATATTTTGAAAAATAAATTGCTTTTGAAAAATGTATGGATAATTATTTGTTTATGGTATTGATTAATGTTTATTATTTACGTGGCAGAGTAGTGGATGCTGGGTATGTGACAGGCAGCTCACTGCAGTCTTCAGCTGACTCAGGACAGAGGCAAGAGTAGTATGGTTCTTCTGGAGACAGCAGACAGAGATGAGAACATCCTCCGTTCCTCCTTCCACACGGATTGTATCCTGTGGAAGCAATTGAAATCACTTAATAATTTACATATTAATGTTGTTCGCCATTAACATATTGTTATGTAACTATACGTGAAGGCACAAATTTACATAACAAATCATGTGTGCATTTTTAAAAAACGGAAGCATATACTAATGTGGTACGTGTTGTACATTAGCATGGTGGTATGTGCTGTAAACTAGCATGGTTGTACATTATGTGTACATAAATATGTTGGTATGTCATGTACACTAGCGTGATGGTACATTGTATGTTGTACATAAACGTGGATGTATGTGATATACACTAATTTGGTAAAGTTTGTTGTACACTAAACGGTGATATGTGTTGTTCACTAACAAGGGTGTAGCTGCTATGTGTGGTACATAAACATGGTGGTTTGTGTTATATACTAACATAGTATGTGCTGTACACTAAAATGTTGGGATTCGTTGTCCATTGACATGGTGGTGTGTGTCATACTCTAACATAATGGTATGTGCTGTACACTAACATAATGGTATGGTATGTAATGTACACTGACAGGGTGCCATGTGCTGTACACATCAGGGACATGACCCAATGGTCAGAGTGTGGCGCTCTGCCGATGTCGCTGCCTGCCGTGCGGTTTTGACCCCCGCTTGATTCAGGATTTTCAGAGAATATCATGTTTCTCCCCTTTCAGTCTTGCGACATTGCTTCAATGTTGTGTTCTTGGGCAAGGCACTTTAAACTCAAATACTTCACTTGAATTAGGTGAAAATGAGTACCTGGTAGGACAGAGATGGCAATGTCTACGATAAGTTCAATGCGCCTAAATGGCCGCAGGACTGTATGCTCCACGTGGAGTTGAAATGGCACACGAATGAACAAGTCCAATGACCAGGGGGTGAAATGTAAAAGTCGGATGATAGATCTGCAGAGCTGATATCAGATAATAAAACCTGCATCTTTACACCAGCATAATTGCATGGTATGTGATGTACACTAACACGGTGGCATGTGATGTACACTAACATGGTTAATGGGGTGGTTGACGTGATGGTATGCGTTGTATACAAACCTGTCGGTTGTTAGGGTGGTTGACATGGTGGTATGCGTTGTATACAAACCTGACGGTTGCTAGGGTGGTTGACATGGTGGTGTGCGTTGTATACAAACCTGTCGGTTGTTAGGGTGGTTAACATGGTGGTATGCGTTGTATACAAACCTGTCGGTTGTTAGGGTGGTTCACAAGGTGGTATGTGTTGTATACTTACCTGTCAGTTGTTGGAGTGGTTGACATTGTGGTAAGTGTTGCATGCTAACCTGTCGGTTGATGGGGTGGTTGGCATGGTGCTATGTGGTTTATACTCACCTGTTGGTTGTTAGAGTGGTTGCCATGGTGGTATGTGTGGTATAGTAAACTTGTCTGTTATTGGGGTGGTTGACATGGGGGTATGTGCTGTATACTAACCTGTCGGTTGTTGGGGTGGGTGGCATGGTGGTATGTGTTGTATACTAACATATCGGTTGTTGGGGTGGTTGACATGGTGGTATGTGTGTGTACTAACCTGTCGGTTGTTGGGGTGGTTGACATGGTGCTATGTTGTGTATACTAACCTGTCGGTTGTTGGGGTGGTTGCCATGGTGGTATGTTTTGTATTCTAACCTGTCGGTTGTTGGGCTGGTTGCCATGGTGGTATGTGTTGTAAACTAACCTGTCGGTTGTTGGGGTGGTTGACATGGGAGTATGTGTTGTCTTCTAACCTGTCAGTTGTTGGGGTGGTTGACATGGTGGTATTTGTTGTCTTCTAACCTGTCGGTTGTTGGGGTGGTTGACATGGTGGTATGGCGTGTATACTAACCTGTCGTTTGTTGAGGTGGTTGACATGGTAGTATGTGTTGTCTTCTAACCTGTCGGCTCTTGAGATGGTTGACATGGTGGTATGCCTTGTATACTAGCCTGACGGTTAATGGGTGGTTGACATGGTGGTATGTGTTGTATACTAGCCTGTCGGTTGTTAGGGTGGTTGACATGGTGGTATGTGTTGTATACTAACCTGTCGGTTGTTGGGGTGGTTGACATGGTGGTATGTGTTGTATACTAACCTGTTGGTTGTTTGCTCGGGTGATTAACACGGAGAGTCCAGACAGTGTGCTCAGTAAAGTTGTATATCACCTGACGGTTCAGACCAGTAAATCGATCAGCTCTCTCAATCCTTATGTCATCACTTGAAAAGAAGTGTCCTGAGGATGATAACCAGTAAACATACTCCTCATAGATAGCGAGCCCCTCCAGGCGACGTGTACCAGTTACCACCACTTGACGATTACCACCGTCCAAATCTACACTCCTGATGAAATATAACACAATTTGTATAGTTGGGCAGGAAGAAGGGGGCATCGTGCACCCCCCCCCCCCGGAAATCAATTTTCTAATTGGTGTTTCCAGATTGAAAAAATATTGAAAACGATTTGCAATGTTAAAAAGTTGTCAAAATGTCCCACGTACCATTTTTATGCAAGTTAGTACCGCCATTACTGGAAAATGTATCTAGTCATATCTCAGCCCAGATTGCAGAAAGCTCAACAACTAAGGTGTATAGCCCAATGTTTTGAGGGTCCAAGCGCATTATAAAATTATTCTTGAAGTGATCAGATGTATCTAACACATGATATTGTGCAAAATATTGTCGCCATTAACGAAAAGTCTATTTTTGCCATGGCTCAGCCAATATTGAGGATAACTGCACATAACAAGCTTCCAGACCTATGTTTTGAGGGTCAAATAACATAATAGAACTATTTGCAAAGTGGTATGATATGTCCTTTGCATGTCTGTAAGCAATATAACATCACATATGTTGTATGTAAGTTTTTATTTCAGCTTTGCGTATCATTCCACTCTAATGTTGGTGGTTGTAAAAGTGGTAGACATACATGAAGTAGTATAGGTTGCATCTACCACTTCTACTGTCACCACTGGTTTTGGTAGACATTCCACATTTTCATGTAGTGGTGGTGGCAGTATAGATATTAGGCCAACATGTAAAAGAGAAAACGTGACAAGGCGTATATCCTAGATCCCCCAAACATGCCTAGTGTGTATGCATCCTACATATGCCATCATATCACATCATTCAGTAATGCAAAAAAACTGCTGCTAAAAAAAATCCAACAGACTCATACCATCTGGGATAGTCGTCTCCACCAACCACATGAGTTCATATAACCATGATAACGTATGCACAAATTGTGCGACCAATTCCCTGCCTCTCTGCAAAGTGTTGGGTATATAATCGACAGTGTCATAAACGCTTTGCTACCAGCCTCTATCTTCTGGGAAATGAAACAGAACCAGAAGCATCAATCTCGCAACAATTCCCCTCGTAGAATGTCTTCCACCAGCTAGAGTGCTTCAGTGAAAAAACTAGAGGTTACAGATGGTGACCACAAAACTGAACGACCTGAACTGTGTCCTACGTCTTGAATGACAATCCATGGCAGCAACTATAATCCCAAGCTAAGAGAATGTGTATATGTCAACTACATTGACTGATGAAAAAGAAAGACCTCTTTGCTGCCGCATCCAATCATAATCCATCGCGCATCGAGATATTTCCGCACAGCATTCACTAACCATAATTCTAAGAGCTGAAGGGCCAAATAAAACAAATCATGCCCGTATGCCATCTCCGCATTAGAAGGCACTTGTCTTCATACTGGAGAACATGTTGTCCAACAGAATGAGGTCCTCTTGCTACCTCCATTGCGATTGCTTTATGTCGATTAACTGAATGGCTAAGATGAATCAGAACTATCAAGCTGAGAAACTGCTGAAACGGCTACAGAATAACCCTAACAAAAATCATGTTGAATTCAAGAAATTCACAAACAGCACAAATGTTGTCTTTTCATTCTGGCTTCTGCACAGTTCGGTTATCATTGTCTGATGCTCTTGCACTAGCTTGCATCCTTGGAAGTACAAAAAAGTACCAGGATGTCACTCTCCTGTTTTTGCCCTAACATTCTGTGGGCTTTCACAAGACCAATCGTGGCCAATAAGAAACGACAACATGGAACTAAATTCTTAAAAGCTGACAACAACAAGATCAACATCATGTCCTCACAGGGAAGGGTAATCAGTTAAAATCCCACGTCACGTCATAGGTTTGTTTTCTCGCCCTCCCACCAAGTCCCAGTTTTACTAGATTATTTAAATTTATATGTATTGCATGTTTGATTGACAACGTTTATAACAAAACTTTAATAAATTATTTTGTGTGTAGTTTAATAGGAGGTAAAATAAAATTAAGACGAGGCGCGTTGAGCGACCACAAATGAGAATGTGAAGTTGTTCACTTTACTCTCGTTTTTATTAGGTTGAGTATATCAAATTAACCAATCACACAGTGAACAAAAGAGCGGGTTTAGAGCAGATAAACAGACGCATAAAGAGTTACACTCGACTGCATCTGTCCACCGTGCGATGGCATATGATTATGTACACAGCGATCAATTGCGGTGATGGACATACGCTAATAATTTACGTGCTATTATCATAACCTGCTCAATCAACTTGAGCAGGTTTTAATGCAAAAAGGTACATTTTGGTCATACAGGAGCAATTGAGCGCCTTCCAATTCTGAGGGGTATACCATGTCCTCTCAGGGTAGAATCACACAGTGACAACATAGAACAAAGTGATGTCTGTAGTGTTAGACCCATCCATTCCCAAGTCACTAATGCCACCACAGATGCAGTGGCTGAGTTATCACACACTGATCATACTGCTAAAATGACATCAGTAGGCCTACTTACTCGATGCGGAACGTATCGTAGTCTGACCACCATATTCTCTCAGAGTAGAAATCCACTGTGAGACCCCAAGGCTCTAAGACATCTGTAGTTACTATGTCTGTATTGTTAGAACCATCCATTCCCATTCGACTAATAGTTTGATAATGACTCCAGTATAATAACCTGTAAAGACAAAGACATGGATATGGTCTATAATATGGTCTATATATCTTTTTTAATTGTAAGACATAATATACAAAATGAAGACATTTTTTGTTGTTGATTGTACAGTTAATTTGTATGTGACTAAAATCCCCATCATTTTATAGTTAGTATCATTAAGATACATTAGGCCACAGCAAATTATTTTTTTATGGATGACGGAGTCGCCGCTCAGATTTTACTGTGATTTAATTGTTCTACTAAAAAAAAAAAAAATTCACCGCTTTTTTTTGGAAGTACCAATAATTTTTTGTGCCGCTCTATTTTTGTTTGGATAAAAAAAAATTCTCAGCCTGAAAATCACGTCAGTGTTAGGTTTCTTTTTTTAAAAAAAATCGCTTCTTCGCTCGCCCCATTTTTGGTGGGCAATCGTTTTTTTGAAAATAAAAAAAATCTGCTCGCTCTCTCCATTTTTTTTGCTAAAATCCGTCATCCATAAAATTAGTTTGGTGTGACCTTACAGGATCTTGTTTCCTGCTCTCATACATGAATTACTATAGAAGATAACAACCCTGTCAACCCAGGAACTTTTTTTGCTTTCAGACATGGATGACTATAGACACCTGATAGATGACAACCCGGTTACACGCTGAAACAACGGTGGGATAGAGGTACAGATGTCTGACTGTAAGCTGGTTATCATGATAACAACACAGTTAACATACTGGTTCAATGGTGGGATAGCGGGACAGATGTCTGACTGTAAGCTGGCTATCATGATAACAACCCAGTCAACTCACTGACTCAATGGTAGGATAGAGGTACAGATGTCTGACTGTAAGCTGGCTATCATGATAACAACACAGTTAACATACTGGTTCAATGGTGGGATAGCGGGACAGATGTCTGACTGTAAGCTGGCTATCATGATAACAACCCAGTCAACTCACTGACTCAATGGTAGGATAGCGGTACAGATGTCTGACTGTAAGCTGGTTATCATGATAACAACCCAGTCAATATGCTGACTCAATAGTGGGATAGCTGTACAGATGTCTGACTGTAAGCTGGTCATCATGATAACAACCCAGTCAACACGCTGACTCAATGGTAGGATAGCGGTACAGATGTCTGACTGTAAGCTGGTTATCATGATAACAACACAGTTAACATACTGATTCAATGGTGGGATAGCGGGACAGATGTCTGACTGTAAGCTGGTTATTATTTAATAACCCAGTCAACATGCTGACTCAACCGTGGGATATCGGTATAGACTTCTGACTGTAAGCGGGTCAGTAGTATAATAACCCATTTAACACGCTGATTAAATGGTGGGATGGTGGTACATCACTTCCATCACGACTGTAAGCTAGTTATCATGGGTGACAATAAGCCAGTCAACACACTGACTCAATGTTGGGATAGAATGTATGAGTCAGATCACATGAAAATAAATGGCCAATAAGGACCTAGTGTTTGTATATTTTTATAATCGATCAAATGTACTGAATGTGATTTTAAAAATGCAATGAGCAGCAAATGCGAGTATTTCTTGTCGTGTGTCAATTAATACATTGACAAAAAGGTGCTAATTTAATGGACTTTAATCAGAAGGTGCGCAGTTAGAAGGATATATTGAAAACGTATGCATCATGCCTAATCCCGTACATAATTTTGTAAGTCACAATATTCTTGATCATTTTAGTAGAACGTTAGTTCGTACAAATCTGTCTAATGCACAATGCGTTCGTACCTTATGGTAATATGTTACATGTTTGATGATTCAAGCTGCACCTTTTGACTCTGCGACGATGATATGAAGATAATTAATTATCGTGAAAAATACACATGCAAGTCTACAATTTATGAATGTTTGAGTAATCAGCAGATAGAAGGTAAATTTAGTTCTGTTGTCATTAGCCTATATCAAAGGTATTAGTTGAAAACATGAAATTATAGAACTATAGATTATTTAACATTGCAGTTTTATATCACCGTCTTTCAGGGTGAAGAGCTATTCTATATGGTCCATCATCGTGATGAAACACGACCACCACATCAGTGCCGTCTAGCTCAGAAGCATATACAGTTTGTGTATCATGGATGATCCAATACAGCTTTCTACAATAAAATGTTACATAGTCCTTCATATTGAAATAAAATATTTAAAAAGGTCCAGTCGACATGATTACACATGCACTTCATTACGTTGCCACTGAATAAGCTATTATCTGTTCACCATTACAGGTGAGTCAAATGTCAGCATATGACAATTATATAGTATAATATCATCATAACAATTTAAAAATATATATTGGAATACATAGATCTCATTGTTAACTGCCATTATCTCATTTAAATATTTAGGAAGTAGGTTTGTTACCTTCCTACCCAATCCACTGCGATGTCCCATACGTTATTTTCATCATGTGTGTAGATAGTGTCAGATTTAGTATTGTCGATGGGAGCTCTCTTGATGTAATTATCCTCACGATCAAAGTAATAAAGCATATTATCCACAATGTCAATATCGAACTGGGGAATCTTTATGTTGTGATGTGGTGTGTGGCTATACATACTGCCATCCATGTTTATTCTACCGATATACCCATTCACATATTCAGAAAAGAGCAGCTCTGCTTGGATATCTGGAAACACAGTGTGGATAATTAATAATAATCCATTTACCTTACCCAAATGTGTGCATTAACAATATAAAATAATGTAATGTATTGGTATTACACACACATTGATGAATACATCTAATACATATAAAAAGTAAGTTGACTAACACAATTAACTAGGCGTGTGTCCTGTTGAATGTTGAAATGTTGAGTTGTCATTTATTGTGAATATATTAAATGTTGAAAAAATGTTGAAAAGTAAACATTTATAATGTATTTTTTTAATAATATCGCCTTTTATAAATATGATTATATTTTTTTTAATCAAATAAGTAATTCGGCATTCGTGCTATTTTTTATTTTTGTATTTGTTTTTTCTATATTAGCTTTATTAAAAGTGTTTTTTGTATAAAAACAGCAAGCGTAATTTACCACTGACAACTCTACATGTCACGTCATCGTTATCCAGCCTGTAATCATCATAACAGCTGCAAACAGGATTGTTGTCCACATCTTGACATATCTGATGACATGGACGTGGAATTGCCCGACATACATCATTGCCTGTAAGCACAATGTCAAAACGATCATCGAAACAAACAAAAACAGCGAACGCTTCATTATTATACTGCGACTGATGTGCGTTTTAACATGTCAATGTGTTATTATACAGCACCCATTACATGTATAATGACATGGAAGATCAGTATCAGATCATGTGCACAGCATGTTACAATGAGTGAGAAACAAAACAGTGGCGCTTTATATGTCAATTCCACGGAATGGGACACACTTGCAAGTAACATTACCCTATATCAGTGTTAGCTATGTTAGCTGTGATGCAATACGATCCAGTGTTATAATATAATATTAAGTGAGTAAGACAACATTCACAACTAACATTATACCGACAAATGCGTGACAGTGTCTGACATCAGTCTGCTTAGAAAAAGAATCATTCAACTGAAACTACTTTACTTAAGATCACCAATGATATAACTACCAACATGGGAAAGAAGAGGGTTACTGTGCTGACTTCGTTTGATGCAATTGACCATGTTGCACTCCTCAAGCTACTTTCACCCTGGTTTGGCATCTCTGGTGTAGCGTTGGACTGGAATGACTCATATTTATATGATAAAGGACAGACAGTAAAGATAGGTGAAAATCATCTGATAGATACACCATAAAGTTCGGTGTTCCTCAGGGGTCAGTACTTGGACCAATTCTATTCTGTATCTGTATATTACATGGCTGTACGCACTATTGTGCTATCGCGCCATGAGAGTAACTTAGCAAGGCCTGTTATCATTCATGATATCATTCATGGCCTCATATATGTGCCAAGTACTCCATGTTGTGGATTTTTTGGGGTCTCGCCGTATGGAAACTGCGCCTACGTCCATTAAGGTTCTTTTACGTCCAACTCAAAGTCAGTCAGACGAGCCATCTGATTTACGTGGTTCTCTGAGCCCCACGAGTGTATACAGCACCTGGCAGTCCCAGGCTATCACCCATCCAATTATGAACCGGGTGCGACTTTGCTTAACTTCAGTGATCGAGCACAAACCTTTGATCGAACGCCGTATTCCGTATCTATTCACTGTACGCTGATGACACTGACGGTGTACTTGGAGATATCAGTACAGGATGTGACTACTTCGAAGAAGAAATTAAAATTATGCCTAAATGATATCAAGGCCTGGATGACAAACGCTAAGCTAAAACTAAATCCATCAAAAACTGAAGTATTGTTGATTGGCACTAAGCAACAGCAGCGAAAACATTTTCTGTCTCTTTTTCCTAACTCTGATTTAGATCATAATACATCACCAGCTTTTTCGGCACATAATATCGGTGTCACCTTTTATAGTGAATTGAAATTTGATCATCATATTAGACAGATCTGTAAATTTTGCTTTTATCATTTTCGTGATTTGAGGCGAATTAGAAGACACCTTTCTATAGACACCGCTAAAATGATTGCAAATTCCTTAATCACCAGCCGACTGGATTACTGCAATTCACTTCTTTTTAATATTGATGACAAATACATGAAACAGTTACAGCGAGTGCAAAAGTCATTAGCTTGAGTCGTATGTAAGACATCTAAGTTCTGCTATATAACACCTGTTCTCCATTTGTTGCATTGGCTCAGAATGAAGTACAGAATTGATTTTAAAATAAACACTTCGGTTTATAAAACACTCCATACTAATCAGCCTGTCTACCTTCGAGAATTATTGTCATTGTCAGAAAAACAAAGAACCCATGCCGAACGAACTAGAGAGTTTATTCAACCTCACTCTCCTAAAACCAAGGCTGGTTCTCGTGCTTTCTTTGTTGTTGCTCCATACCTGTGGAATTCCCTTCATGCACAAGTACGAACAGCTGAGACGTATTAAATCTTGCGCAAAAAATTAAAGACACTTCTTTGCATCTTGTTTTCCATCCTAATAGTTTGACCTCATGTTGCTCTTACTTTGATGACTTTGACTGACCGCGGACACGATTCTTGACTATGATTTGTCTTGAAGCGCATCTGAGCTTGTTATACAGTGATTTAGGTGCATTAGAAGTTTTATTTATCTATCTATCATCTATCTATCATACATCAACTGTTGTATATATAGGTTACACAATTAGTCAGGTTCACTATGTTTATACTTTTAGGTTCGTTCAGAATAAGTATCCAGGTCCCAGTCTCACCAACCCACTTTAGTAAAAATCAAGTTTAAATCCACCAGTGCGTCAGTTCAAAAATGCTAATTGGGAAGCTATCAGGCAACAAATTAGGAGCTGCTGGACCTCTTTTTCAAAAAATAGTCCTAGCCGTTCTGTCAATGATATTTGGTTGAAACTAAAATCCATCCTAAATCAATGCCTGGACAAATTTATACCAACCAAAATGACTTCCCCTCGGGAAAATCTACCTTGGCTATCCAAATCACTTCTCGCATCTATTCGGAAAAAAAACATCTCTGCTCTGTTCTCATTTTCTTGGGATGGCCCCGGACCCCTTTGGGAAGAAGGGACTCGACTGTCAATCTGGGTCACCCCCATATTTACTTTTTTTGTGGTGTGTGTGTTATACGGAAGATATGACTGAAAAGGTAATATTCCCAACACAGAGGGCACATATTTACACTAGAGTATTATATTGCTGCCTACAAATATATTTTGAAAAATAAATTGATTTTGAAAAATGTATTGATAATTATTTGTTTATGGTATTGATTAATGTTTATTATTTACGTGGCACAGTAGTAGATGCTGGGTATGTGACAGGCACCTCACTGCAGTCTTCAGCTGACTCAGGACAGAGACAAGAGTAGTATGGTTCTTCTGGAGACAGCAGACAGAGATGAGAACATCCTCCATTCCTCCTTCCACACGGATTGTATCCTGTGGAAGCAATTGAAATCACTTAATATTTTACATATTAATGTTGTTCGCCATTAACATATTGTTATGTAACTGTACGTGAAGGCACAAATTTCCATAACAAATCATGTGTGCATTTTTAAAAAACGGAAACATATACTAATGCGGTACGTGTTGTACATTAGCATGGTGGTATGTGCTGTAAACTAGCATGGTTGTACATTATGTGTACATAAATATGTTGGTATGTCATGTACACTAGCGTGATGGTACATTGTATGTTGTACATAAACGTGGATGTATGTGATATACACTAATTTGTTGTACACTAAACGGTGATATGTGTTGTTCACTAACAAGGGTGTAGCTGCTATGTGTGGTACATAAACATGGTGGTTTGTGTTATATACTAACATAGTATGTGCTGTACACTAAAATGTTGGGATTCGTTGTCCATTGACATGGTGGTGTGTGTCATACTCTAACATAATGGTATGTGCTGTACACTAACATAATGGTATGGTATGTAATGTACACTAAAAGGGTGCCATGTGCTATACCCATCAGGGACATGACCCAATGGTTAGAGTTTGGCGCTCTGCCGACGTCGCTGCCTGCCGTGCGGTTTTGACCCCCGCTTGATTCAGGACTTTCAGAGAATATCATGTTTCTCCCCTTTCAGTCTTGCGACATTGCTTCAATGTTGTGTTCTTGAATTAGGTGAAAATGAATACCTGGTAGGACAGAGATGGCAATGTCTACGATAAGTTCAATGCGCCGAAATGGCTGCAGGACTGTATGCTCCACGTGGAGTTGAAATGGCACAAGAATGAACAGGTCCAATGACCAGGGGGTGAAATGTAAAAGTCAGATGATAGATCTGCAGAGCTGATATCAGATAATAAAACCTGCACATTTACACTAACATAATTGCATGGTATGTGATGTACACTAACACAGAGGCATGTGATGTACACTAACATGCTTAATGGGGTGGTTGACATAATAGTATACGTTGTATAAAATCCTGTCGGTTGTAAGGGTGGTTGACATGGTGGTATGCGTTGTATACAAACCTGTCGGTTGTTAGGGTGGCTCACATAATGGTATGCGTTGTATACAAACCTGTCGGTTGTTAGGGTGGTTGACATGGTGGTATGTGTTGTATACTAACCTGTCAGTTGTTGGAGTGGTTGACATGGTGATATCTGTTGTATACTAACCTGTTGGTTGATGGGGTGATTGGCATGGTGCTATGTGGTCTATACTCACCTGTTGGTTGTTGGGGTGGTTGCCATGGGTGTATGTGTGGTATACTAACCTGTCTGTTATTGGGGTGGTTGACATGGGGGTATGTGTGATATACTAACCTGTCTGTTATTGGGGTGGTTGCCATGGGTGTATGTGTGATATACTAACCTGTCTGTTATTGGGGTGGTTTACATGGTGGTATGTGCTGTATACTAACCTGTCTGCTGTTGGGGTGGTTGACATGGTAGTATTTGTTGTTTTCTAACCTGTCGGTTGTTGGGGTGGTTGGCATGCTGATATGTGTTGTATACTAACCTGTCGGTTGTTGGGGTGGTTGACATGCTGATATGCGTTGTATACTAACCTGTCGGCTGTTGGGGTGGTTGACATGGTGGTATGCCTTGTATACCAACCTGTCGGTTGTTGGGGTGGTTGACATGGTAGTATTTGTTGTCTTCTAACCTGTCGGTTGTTGGGGTGGTTGACATGGTGGTATTTGTTGTATACTAACATGTTGGTTGTTGGGGTGGTTGACATGCTGGTATGTGTTGTATACTAACCTGTCGGTTGTTTGCTTGGGTGATTCACACGGAGAGTCCAGACAGTGTGCTCGGTTAAGCTTTTTATCACCTGGCGGTTCAGACCAGTAAATCGATCAGCTCTCTCAATCCTAAAGTCATCACTTAAATAGAAGTGTCCTGAGGATGATAACCAGTAAACATACTCCTCATAGATAGCGAGCCCCTCCAGGCGACGTGTACCAGTTACCACCACTTGACGATTACCACCGTCCAGATCTACACTCCTGACGAAATATAACACAATTTGTATAGCTGGGCAGGAAGAAGGGGGCATCGTGCACCCCCTCCCCTCCCCCGGGAATCAATTTTCTAATTGGTGTTTCTAGATTGAAAAAATATTGAAAACGATTTGCAATGTTAAAAAGTTGTCAAAATGTCCCACGTACCATTTTTATGCAAGTTAGTACCGCCATTACTGGAAAATGTATCTAGTCATATCTCAGCCCAGATTGCAGAAAGCTCAACAACTAAGGTGTATAACCCAATGTTTTGAGGGTCCAAGCGCATTATAAAATTATTCTTGAAGTGATCAGATATATCTAACACATGATATTGTGCAAAATATTGTCGCCATCAACGAAAAGTCTATTTTTGCCATGTCTCAACCAATATTAAAGATAACTGCACATAACAAGCTTCCAGACCTATGTTTTGAGGGTCAAATAACATAATAGAACTATTTGCAGAGTGGTATGATATGTCCTTTGCATGTCTGTAAGCAATATAACATCACATATGTTGTATGTAAGTTTTTATTTCAGCTTTGCGTATCATTCCACTCTAATGTTGGTGGTTGTAAAAGTGGTAGACATACATGAAGTAGTATAGGTTGCATCTACCACTTCTACTGTCACCACTGGTTTTGGTAGACATTCCAAATTTTCATGTAGTGGTGGTGGCAGTATAGATATTAGGACAACATGTAAAAGAGAAAACGTGACAAGGCGTATATCTTAGATCCCCCAAACATGCCTAGTGTGTATGCATCCTACATATTCCATCATATCACATCATTCAGTAATGCAAAAAAAACTGCTGCTAAAAGAAATCCAACAGATTCATACCATCTGGGATAGTCGTCTCCACCAAATGAAATGAATCGGGCTTTAGGCCACCTTTGTGCACATATAGGCTAAACTGGGCCAGGAGAACCTCCTGAGGATGGTGAGATGATTGAGATGACACTGTCCTCCAGACACAGGATTCGAAATTCGAGCCCTGGCGGTCTGAGCCCGAGCACGCTACCTCTCGGTCACGGAGGCTCCCCACAATATTGACTTTCACACGTGGATGGGGAAGAAACATTTTTGTCTCTTTTAAACCGCCGAGACGGGGGACCGAACCCCGAACTCTGGCGTGAAAGGCAGCGGTGCTAACCACTACCCTAGGGCCCCCGCCCCGTCTCCACCAACCACATGAGCTCATATAACCATGATAACGTATGCACAAATTGTGCGACCAATTCCCTGCCTCTCTGCAAAGTGTTGGGTATATAATCGACAGTGTCATATACGGTTTGCTACCAGCCTCTATCTTCTGGGAAATGAAACAGAACCAGAAGCAATAATCTCGCAACAATTCCCCTCGTAGAATGTCCTCCACCAGCTAGAGTGCTTCAGTGAAAAAACTAGAGGTTACAGATGGTGACCACAAAACTGAACGACCTGAACTGTGTCCTACGTCTTGAAAAAGCAATGACAATCCATGGCAGCAACTATAATCCCAAGCTAAGAGAATGTGTATAGGTCAACTTCATTGACTGATGAAAAAGAAAGACCTCTTTGCTGCCGCGTCCAATCATAATCCATCGCGCATCGAGATATTTCCGCACATCATTCAGTAACCATAATTCTAAGAGCTGAAGGGCCAAATAAAACAAATCATGCCCGTATGCCATCTCCGCATTAGAAGGCACTTGTCTTCATACTGGAGAACATGTTGTCCAACAGAATGAGGTCCTCATGCTACCTCCATTGCGATTGCTTTATGTCGATTAACTGAATGACTACGATGAATCAGAACTATCAAGCTGAGAAACTGCTGAAACGGCTACAGGATAACCCTAACAAAAATCATGTTGAATTCAAGAAATTCACAAACAGCACAAATGTTGTATTTTCATTCTGGCTTCTGCACAGTTCGGTTATCATTGTCTGATGCTCTTGCACTAGCTTGCATCCTTGGAAGTACAAAAAAGTACCAGGATGTCACACTCCTTTTTTTGCCCTAACATTCTGTGGGCTTTCACAAGTTCAATCGTGGCCAATAAGAAACGACAACATGGAACTAAATTCTTAAAAGCTGACAACAACAAGATCAACATCATGTCCTCACAGGGAAGGGTAATCAGTTAAAATCCCACGTCACGTCATAGGTTTGTTTTCTCGCCCTCCCACCAAGTCCCAGTTTTACTAGATTATTTAAATTTATATGTATTGCATGTTTGATTGACAACGTTTATAACAAAACTTTAATGAATTATTTTGTGTGTAGTTTAATAGGAGGTAAAATAAAATTAAGACGAGGCGTGTTGAGCGACCACAAATGAGAATGTGAAGTTGTTCACTTTACTCTCGTTTTTATTAGGTTGAGTATATCAAATTAACCAATCACACAGTGAACAAAAGAGCGGGTTTAGAGCAGATAAACAGACGCATAAAGAGTTACACTCGACTGCATCTGTCCACCGTGCGATGGCGTATGATTATGTACACAGCGATCAATTGCGGTGATGGACATACGCTAATAATTTACGTGTTATTATCATAACCTGCTCAATCAACTTGAGCAGGTTTTAATGCAAAAAGGTACATTTTGGTCATACAGGAGCAATTGAGCGCCTTCCAATTCTGAGGGGTATACCATGTCCTCTCAGGGTAGAATCACACAGTGACAACATAGAACAAAGTGATGTCTGTAGTGTTAGACCCATCCATTCCCAAGTCAGTAATGCCACCACAGATGCAGTGGCTGAGTTATCACACACTGATCATACTGCTAAAATGACATCAGTAGGCCTACTTACTCAATGCGGAACGTTTCGTAGTCTGACCACCATATTCTCTCAGAGTAGAAATCCACTGTGAGACCCAAAGGCTCTAAGACATCTGTAGTTACTATGTCTGTATTGTTAGAACCATCCATTCCCATTCGACTAATAGTTTGATAATGACTCCAGTATAATAACCTGTAAAGACAAAGACATGGATATGGTCTATAATATGGTCTATATATCATTTTTAATTGTAAGACATAATATACAAAATAAAGAAGTTTTTTGTTGTTGATTGTACAGTTAATTTGTATGTGACTAAGATCCCCATAATTTTAGTGTTAGTATCATTAAGATACATTAGGCCACAGCAAATTAATTTTATCGAGTCGCCGCTCAGATTTTACTGTGATTTAATTGTTCTACTAAAAAAAAAAAAATATTTCATCGCTTTTTTTTGGAAGTACCAATAATTTTTTGCGCTGCTCTATTTTTGTTTGGATAAAAACAATTTATCTCAGCCTGAAAATCACGTCAGTGTTACGTTTCTTTTTTAAAAAAAAAAATCGCTTCTTCGCTCCCCCAATTTTTGGTGGGAAATCGTTTTTTTTAAATTAAAAAAATCTGCTCGATCTATCCATTTTTTTTGCTGAGAATCCGTCATCCATAAAATTAATTTGGTGTGACCTTACAGGATCTTGTTTCCTGCTCTCATACATGAATTACTATAGAAGATAACAGCCCTGTAAACCCAGGAACTTTTTTTGCTTTCAGACATGGATGACTATAGACACCTGATAGATGACAACCCGGTTACACGCTGAAACAACGTTGGGATAGAGGTACATATGTCTGACTGTAAGCTGGTTATCATTATAACAACACAGTTAACATACTGATGCAATGGTGGCATAGCGGGACAGATGTCTGACTGTAAGCTGGCTATCATGATAACAACCCAGTCAACTCACTGACTCAATGGTAGGATAGCGGTACAGATGTCTGACTGTAAGCTGGTTATCATGATAACAACACAGTTAACATACTGGTTCAATGGTGGGATAGCGGGACAGATGTCTGACTGTACGCTGGCTATCATGATAACAACCCAGTCAACTCACTGACTCAATGGTAGGATAGCGGTACAGATGTCTGACTGTAAGCTGGTTATCATGATAACAACCCAGTCTATATGCTGACTCAATAGTGGGATAGCTGTACAGATGTCTGACTGTAAGCTGGTCATCATGATAACAACCCAGTCAATATGCTGACTCAATGGTAGGATAGCGGTACAGATGTCTGACTGTAAGCTGGTTATCATGATAACAACCCAGTCAACACACTGACTCAATGGTGGGATAGCGGTACAGATGTCTGACTGTAAGCTGGTTATTATTTAATAACCCAGTCAACATGCTGACTCAACGGTGGGATATCGGTATAGACTTCTGACTATAAGCGGGTCATTAGTAAAATAACCCATTCAAACGCTGATTAAATGGTGGGATGGTGGTACATCACTTCCATCATGACTGTAAGCTAGTTATCATGGGTGACAATAAGCCAGTCAACACACTGACTCAATGGTGGGATAGAATATATGAGTCAGATCACATGAAAATAAATGGCCAATAAGGACCTAGTGTTTGTATATTTTTATAATCGATCAAATGTACTGAATGTGATTTTAAAAAGGCAATGAGCAGCAAATGCGAGTATTTCTTGTCGTGTGTCGATTAATACATTGACAAAAAGGTGCTAATGGACTTTAATCAGAAGGTGCGCAGTTAGAAGGATATATTGAAAACGTATGCATCATGCCTATTCCCGTACATAATTTTGTAAGTCACAATATTCTTGATCATTTTAGTAGAACGTTAGCTTGTTCAAATCTGTCTAATGCACAATGCGTTCGTACCTTATGGTAATATGTTACATGTTTGATGATGCATGCTGCACCTTTTGACTTTGCGACGATTATATGAAGATAATTTATTATCGTGAAAAATACACATGCAAGTCTACAATTTCTGAATGTTTGAGTAATCAGCAGATAGAAGGTGAATTTAGTTCTGTTGTCATTAGCCTATATCAAAGGTATTAGTTGAAAACATGAAATTATAGAACTATAGATTATTTAACATTGCAGTTTTATATCACCGTCTTTCAGGGTGAAGAGCTATTCTATATGGTCCATCATCGTGATGAAACACGACCACCACATCAGTGCCGTCTAGCTCAGAAGCATATACAGTTTGTGTATCATGGATGATCCAATACAACTTTCTACAATAAAATGTTACATAGTCCTTCATATTGAAATAAAATATTTAAAAAGGTCCAGTCGACATGATTACACATGCACTTCATTACGTTGCCACTGAATAAGCTATTCTCCGTTCACCATTACAGGTGAGTCAAATGTCAGCATATGACATTATTATAGTATAATATCATCATAACAATTTAAAAATCTATATTAGAATATATAGTTCTAATTATTAACTGCCATTATCTCATCTAAATATTTAGGAAGTAGGTCTGTTACCTTCCTACCCAATCCACTGCTATGTCCCATACTTTATATACATCATGTGTGTAGATAGTGTCAGATGTAGTTTTGTCGATGGGAGCTCTCTTGATGTAATTATCCTCACGATCATAGTAATAAAGCATACTATCCACAATGTCCATATCAAACTGGCGAATCTTTACGTGATGTGGTGTGTGGCTATACATACTGCCATCCATGTTTATTCTACCGATATACCCATTCACATATTCAGAAAAGAGCAGCTCTGCTTGGATATCTGGAAACACAGTGTGGATAATTAATAATAATCCATTGACCTTACCCAAATGTGTGCATTAACAATATAAAACAATGTAATGTATTGGTATCACACACACATTGATGAATACATCTAATACATATAAAAAGTAAGTTGACTAACACAATTAACTAGGCGTGTGTCCTGTTGAATGTTGAAATGTTGAGTTGTCATTTATTGTAAATATATTAAATGTTGAAAAAATGTTGAAAAGTAAACATTCATAATGTATTTTTTTAATAATATCGCCTCTTATAAATATGATTATATTTTTTTTAATCAAATAAGTAATTCGGCATTCGTGCTATTTTTTCTTTTTGTATTTGTTTTTTTATATTAGCTTTATTAAAGGTGTTTTTTTGTATAAAAACAGCAAGCGTAATTTACCACTGACAACTCTACATGTCACGTCATCGTTATCCAGCCTGTAATCATCATAACAGCTGCAAACAGGATTGTTGTCCACATCTTGACATATCTGATGACATGGACGTGGAATTGCCCGACATACATCATTGCCTGTAAGCACAAAACGATAAGTGATCATCGAAACAAACAAAAACAGCGAACGTTTCAATATTATACTGCGACTGATGTGCGTTTTAACATGTCAATGTGTTATTATACAGCACCCATTACATGTATAATGACATGGAAGATCAGTATCAGATCATGTGCACAGCATGTTACAATGAGTGAGAAACAAAACAGTGGCGCTTTATATGTCAATTCCACGGAATGGGACACACATGCAAGTAACATTACCCTATATCATTATTAGCTATGTTAGCTGTGATGCAATATGATCCAGTGTTATAATATTAAGTGAGTAAGACAACATTCACAACTAACATTATACCGACAAATGCGTGACAGTGTCTGACATCAGTCTGCTTAGAAAAAGAATCATTCAACTGAAACTACTTTACTTAAGATCACCAATGATATAACTACCAACATGGGAAAGAAGAGGGTTACTGTGCTGACTTCGTTTGATACAATTGACCATGTTGCACTCCTCAAGCTACTTTCACCCTGGTTTGGCATCTCTGGTGTAGCGTTGGACTGGATCCACTCACATTTATATGATAAAGGACAGACAGTAAAGATAGGTGAAAATCATCTGATAGATACACCATAAAGTTCAGTGTTCCTCAGGGGTCAGTACTTGGACCAATTCTATTCTGTATCTGTATATTACGTGGCTGTACGCACTATTGTGCTATCGCGCCACGAGAGTAACTTAGCAAGGCCTGTTATCATTCATGATATCATTCATGGCCTCATATATGTGCCAAGTACTCCATGTTGTGGATTTTTTGGGGTCTCGCCGTATGGAAACTGCGCCTACGTCCATTAAGGTTCTTTTACGTCCAACTCAAAGTCAGTCAGACGAGCCATCTGATTTACGTGGTTCTCTGAGCCCCACGAGTGTATACAGCATCTGGCAGTCCCAGGCTATCACCCATCCAATTATGAACCGGGTGCGACTTTGCTTAACTTCAGTGATCGAGCACAAACCTTTGAGCGAACGCCGTATTCCGTATCTATTCACTGTACGCTGATGACACTGACGGTGTACTTGGAGATATCAGTACAGGATGTGACTACTTCGAAGAAGAAATTAAAATTATGCCTAAATGATATCAAGGCCTGGATGACAAACGCTAAGCTAAAACTAAATCCATCAAAAACTGAAGTATTGTTGATTGGCACTAAGCAACAGCAGCGAAAACATTTTCTGTCCCTTTTTCCTACCTCTGATTTAGATCATAATACATCACCAGCTACTTCAGCACATAATATCGGTGTCAACTTTTATAGTGACTTGAAATTTGATCATCATATTAGACAGATCTGTAAATTTTGCTTTTATCATTTTCGTGATTTGAGGCGAATTAGAAGACACCTTTCTATAGACACCGCTAAAATGATTGCAAATTCCTTAATCACCAGCCGACTGGATTACTGCAATTCTCCCCTTTTTAATATTGATGACAAATACATGAAACAGTTACAGCGAGTGCAAAACTCATTAGCTTGAGTCGTATGTAAGACATCTAAGTTCTGCTATATAACACCTGTTCTCCATTTGTTGCATTGGCTCAGAATGAAGTACAGAATTGATTTTAAAATTAACACTTCGGTTTATAAAACACTCCATACTAATCAGCCTGTCTACCTTCGAGAATTATTGTCATTGTCAGAAAAACAAAGAACCCATGCCGCACGAACTAGAGAGTTTATTCAACCTCACTCTCCTAAAACCAAGGCTTGTTCTCGTGCTTTCTTTGTTGTTGCTCCATACCTGTGGAATTCCCTTCATGCTTCATGTCTTGAAGCGCATCTGAGCTTGTTATACAGTGATTTAGGTGCATTAGAAGTTTTATTTATCTATCTATCATCTATCTATCATACATCAACTGTTGTATATATAGGTTACACAATTAGTCAGGTTCACTATGTTTATACTTTTAGGTTCGTTCAGAATAAGTATCCAGGTCCCAGTCTCACCAACCCACTTTAGTAAAAATCAAGTTTAAATCCACCAGTGCGTCAGTTCAAAAATGCTAATTGGGAAGCTATCAGGCAACAAATTAGGAGCTGCTGGACCTCTTTTTCAAAAAATAGTCCTAGCCGTTCTGTCAATGATATTTGGTTGAAACTAAAATCCATCCTAAATCAATGCCTGGACAAATTTATACCAACCAAAATGACTTCCCCTCGGGCAAATCTACCTTGGCTATCCAAATCACTTCTCGCATCTATTCGGAAAAAAACATCTCTGCTCTGTTCTCATTTTCTTGGGATGGCCCCGGACCCCTTTGGGAAGAAGGGACTCGACTGTCGATCTGGGTCACCCCCATATTTACTTTTTTTGTGGTGTGTGTGTTATACGGAAGATATGACTGAAAAGGTAATATTCCCAAACACAGAGGGCACATATTTACACTAGAGTATTATATTGCTGCCTACAAATATATTTTGAAAAATAAATTGACTTTGAAAAATGTATTGATAATTATTTGTTTATGGTATTGATTAATGTTTATTATTTACGTGGCACGGTAGTAGATGCTGGGTATGTGACAGGCACCTCACTGCAGTCTTCAGCTGACTCAGGACAGAGACAAGAGTAGTATGGTTCTTCTGGAGACAGCAGACAGAGATGAGAACATCCTCCATTCCTCCTTCCACACGGATTGTATCCTGTGGAAGCAATTGAAATCACTTAATATTTTACATATTAATGTTGTTCGCCATTAACATATTGTTATGTAACTGTACGTGAAGGCACAAATTTCCATAACAAATCATGTGTGCATTTTTAAAAAACGGAAGCATATACTAATGCGGTACGTGTTGTACATTAGCATGGTGGTATGTGCTGTAAACTAGCATGGTTGTACATTATGTGTACATAAATATGTTGGTATGTCATGTACACTAGCGTGATGGTACATTGTATGTTGTACATAAACGTGAATGTATGTGATATACACTAATTTGTTGTACACTAAACGGTGATATGTGTTGTTCACTAACAAGGGTGTAGCTGCTATGTGTGGTACATAAACATGGTGGTTTGTGTTATATACTAACATAGTATGTGCTGTACACTAAAATGTTGGGATTCGTTGTCCATTGACATGGTGGTGAGTGCCATACTCTAACATAATGGTATGTGCTGTACACTAACATAATGGTATGGTATGTAATGTACACTAACAGGGTGCCATGTGCTGTACACATCAGGGACATGACCCAATGGTCAGAGTTTGGCGCTCTGCCGATGTCGCTGCCTGCCGTGCGGTTTTGACCCCCGCTTGATTCAGGATTTTCAGAGAATATCATGTTTCTCCCCTTTCAGTCTTGCGACATTGCTTCAATGTTGTGTTCTTGGGCAAGGCACTTTACCCTCAAATACTTCACTTGAATTAGGTGAAAATGAATACTTGGTAGGACAGAGATGGCAATGTATACGATAAGTTCAATGCGCCTAAATGGCTGCAGGACTGTATGCTCCACGTGGAGTTGAAATGGCACACGAATGAACAGGTCCAATGACCAGGGTGTAAAATGTAAAAGTCGGATGATAGATCTGCAGAGCTGATATCAGATAATAAAACCTGCACATTTACACTAACATAATTGCATGGTATGTGATGTACACTAACACGGTGGCATGTGATGTACACTAACATGCTTAATGGGGTGGTTGACATAATGGTATGCGTTGTATACAAACCTGTCGGTTGTTAGGGTGGTTGACATGGAGGTATGCGTTGTATACAAACCTGTCGGTTGTTAGGGTGGTTGACATGGTGGTATGTGTTGTATACTAACCTGTATGTTGTTGGAGTGGTTGACATGGTGGTATGTGTTGTATACTAACCTGTTGGTTGATGGGGCGGTTGGCTTATACTCACCTGTTGGTTGTTGGGGTCGTTGCCATGGGTGTATGTGTGGTATACTAACCTGTCTGTTATTGGGGTGGTTGTCATGGGTGTATGTGTGGTATACTAAACTGTCTGTTATTGTGGTGGTTTACATAGTGGTATGTGTGGTATACTAACCTGTCGGTTGTTGGGGTGGGTGGCATGGTGGTATGTGTTGTATACTAACATATTGGTTGTTGGGGTGGTTGACATGGTGGTATGTGTGTATACTAACCTGTCGGCTCTTGGGGTGGTTGACATGGTGCTACGTTGTGTATACTAGCCTGTCGGTTGTAGGGGTGGTTGCCATGGTGGTATGTTTTGTATTTTAACCTGTTGGTTGTTGGGTTGGTTGCCATGGTGGTATGTGTTGTAAACTAACCTGTCGGTTGTTGGGGTGGTTGACATGGTGGTATGCCTTGTATACTAACCAGTCGGTTGTTGGGGTGGTTGACATGGTAGTATTTGTTGTCTTCTAACCTGTCGGTTGTTGGGGTGGCTCACATGGTGGTATGTGTTGTATACTAGCCTGTCGGTTGTTGGGGTGGTTGACATGCTGGTATGTGTTGTATACTAACCTGTTGATTGTTGGGGTGGTTCACATGCTGGTATGTGTTGTATACTAACCTGACGGTTGTTTGCTTGGGTGATTCACACGGAGAGTCCAGACAGTGTGCTCAGTAAAGCTGTATATCACCTGACGGTTCAGACCAGTAAATCGATCAGCTCTCTCAATCCTTATGTCATCACTTGAAAAGAAGTGTCCTGAGGATGATAACCAGTAAACATACTCCTCATGGATAGCGAGCCCCTCCAGGCGACGTGTACCAGTTACCACCACTTGACGATTACCACCGTACAAATCTACACTCCTGACGAAATATAACACAATTTGTATAATTGGGCAGGAAGAAGGGGGCATCGTGCACCACCCACCCCCCCCCCCCGGAAATCAATTTTCTAATTGGTGTTTCTAGATTGAAAAAATATTGAAAACGATTTGCAATGTTAAAAAGTTGTCAAAATGTCCCACGTACCGTTTTTATGCAAGTTAGTACCGCCATTACTGGAAAATGTATCTAGTCATATCTCAGCCCAGATTGCAGAAAGCTCAGCAACTAAGGTGTATAACCCAATGTTTTGAGGGTCCAAGCGCATTATAAAATTATTCTTGAAGTGATCAGATGTATCTAACACATGATATTGTGCAAAATGTTGTCGCCATTAATGAAAAGTCTATTTTTGCCATGGCTCAGCCAATATTAAAGATAACTGCACATAACAAGCTTCCAGACCTATGTTTTGAGGGTCAAATAACACAATAGAACTATTTGCAGAGTGGTATGATATGTCATTTGCATGTCTGTAAGCAATATAACATCACATATGTTGTATGTAAGTTTTTATTTCAGCTTTGCGTATCATTTCACGCTAATGTTGGTGGTGGTAAAAGTGGTAGAAATACATGAAGTAGTATAGGTTGCATCTACCACTTCTACTGTCACCACTGGTTTTGGTAGACATTCCACATTTTCATGTAGTGGTGGTGGCAGTATAGATATTAGGCCAACATGTAAAAGAGAAAACGTGACAAGACGTATATCCTAGATCCCCCAAACATGCCTAGTGTGTATGCATCGTACATATGCCATCATATCACATCATTCAGTAATGCGACCAATTCCCTGCCTCTCTGCAAAGTGTTGGGTATATAATCGACAGTGTCATAAACGCTTTGCTACCAGCCTCTATTTTCTGGGAAATGAAACAGAACCAGAAGCATCAATCTCGCAACAATTCCCCTCGTAGAATGTCTTCCACCAGCTAGAGTGCTTCAGTGAAAAAACTAGAGGTTACAGATGGTGACCACGAAACTGAACGACCTGAACTGTGTCCTACGTCTTGAATGACAATCCATGGCAGCAACTATTATCCCAAGCTAAGAGAATGTGTATAGGTCAACTTCATTGACTTATGAAAAAGAAAGACCTCTTTGCTGCCGCTTCCAAACAAAATCCATCGTGCATCGAGATATTTCCACACAGCATTCAGTAACCATAATTCTAAGAGCTGAAGGGCCAAATAAAACAAATCATGCCCGTATGCCATCTCCGCATTAGAAGGCACTTGTCTTCATACTGGAGAACATGTTGTCCAACAGAATGAGGTCCTCATGCTACCTCCATTGCGATTGCTTTATGTCGATTAACTGAATGACTACGATGAATCAGAACTATCAAGCTGAGAAACTGCTGAAACGGCTACAGGATAACCCTAACAAAAATCATGTTGAATTGAAGAAATTCACAAACAGCACAAATGTTGTCTTTTCATTCTGGCTTCTGCACAGTTCGGTTATCATTGTCTGATGCTCTTGCACTAGCTTGCATCCTTGGAAGTACAAAAAAGTACCAAGATGTCACTCTCCTTTTTTTGCCCTAACATTCTGTGGGCTTTCACAAGACCAATCGTGGCCAATAAGAAACGACAACATGGAACTAAATTCTTAAAAGCTGACAACAACAAGATCAACATCATGTCCTCACAGGGAAGGGTAATCAGTTAAAATCCCACGTCACGTCATAGGTTTGTTTTCTCGCCCTCCCACCAAGTCCCAGTTTTACTAGATTATTTAAATTTATATGTATTGCATGTTTGATTGACAACGTTTATAACAAAACTTTAATGAATTATTTTGTGTGTAGTTTAATAGGAGGTAAAATAAAATTAAGACGAGGCGCGTTGACCACAAATGAGAATGTGAAGTTGTTCACTTTACTCTCGTTCTTATTAGGTTGAGTATATCAAATTAACCAATCACACAGTGAACAAAAGAGCGGGTTTAGAGCAGATAAACAGACGCATAAAGAGTTACACTCGACTGCATCTGTCCACCGTGCGATGGCATATGATTATGTACACAACGATCAATTGCAGCGATGGACATACGCTAATAATTTACGTGTTATTATCATAACCTGCTCAATCAACTTAAGCAGGTTTTAATGCAAAAATATTTTAATACATTTCGGTCATACAGGAGTAATTGAGAGCCTTCCAATTCTGAGGGGTATACCATGTCCTCTCAGCGTAGAATCACACAGTGACAACATAGAACAAAGTGATGTCTGTAGTGTTAGACCCATCTTTTTCCAAGTCACTTATGCCACCACAGATGCAGTGGTTGAGTTATCACACACTGATCATACTGCTAAAATAACATCATTAGGCCTACTTACTCAATGCGGAACGTATCGTAGTCTGACCACCATATTCTCTCAGAGTAGAAATCCACTGTGAGACCCCAAGGCTCTAAGACATCTGTAGTTACTATGTCTATATTGTTAGAACCATCCATTCCCATTCGACTAATAGTTTGATAATGACTCCAGTATAATAACCTGTAAAGACAAAGCCATGGATATGGTCTATAATATGGTCTATATATCATTTTTGATTGTAAGACATAATATACAAAATGAAGAAGTTTTTTGTTGTTGATTGTACAGTTAATTTGTATGTGACTAAGATCCCAATTATTTTATAGTTAGTATCATTAAGATACATCAGGCCACAGCAAATTGATTTTATGGATGACGGATTCGCCGCTCAGATTTTACTGTGATTTAATTGTTCTATTAAAAAAAAAAAATTATTTCACCGCTTTTTTTTGGAAGTACCAATAAATTTTTTCGCCACTCTATTTTTGTTTGGATAGAATTTTTTTTTCTCAGCCTGAAAATCACGTCAGTGCTACGTTTCTTTTTTTGAAAAAAAATCGCTTCTTTGCTCGCCCCATTTTTGGTGGGAAATCGGTTTTTTGAAAATAAAAAAAATCTGCTCGCTCTCCCCATTTTTCCTGCTGAGAATCCGTCATCCATAAAATTAATTTGGTGTGACCTTACAGGATCTTGTTTCCCGCTCTCATACATGGATTACTATAGAAGATAACAACCCTGTCAACCCAGGAACTTTTTTTGCTTTCAGACATGGATGACTATAGACACCTGATAGATGACAACCCGGTTAACACGCTGAAACAACGGTGGGATAGAGGTACAGATGTCTGACTGTAAGCTGGTTATCATGATAACAACACAGGTAACATACTGATGCAATGGTGGGTCAATAGTATAATAACCCATTCAATACGCTGATTAAATGGTGGGATGGTGGTACATCACTTCCATCATGACTGTAAGCTAGTTATCATGGGTGACAATAAGCCAGTCAACACACTGACTCAATGGCGGGATAGAATGTATGAGTCAGAAAATAAATGGCCAATAAGGACCTAGTGTTTGTATATTTTTAAAATCGATCAAATGTACTGAATGTGATTTTAAAAGGCAATGAGCAGCAAATGCGAGTATTTCGTATCGTGTGTCAATTAATATATTGACAGTCAATTAATACATTGACAAAAAGTTGCTTATTTAATGGACTTTAATCAGAAGGTGCGCAGTTAGAAGGATATATTGAAAACCTATGCATCATGCCTAATCCCGTACATAATTTTGTAAGTCACAATATTCTTGATAATTTTAGTAGAACGTCAGTTCGTTCAAATCTGTCTAATGCACAATGCGTTCGTACCTTATGGTAATATGTTACATGTTTGATGATTCATGCTGCATCGAGTACCTTTTGACTTGCGACGATTATATGAAGATAATTAATTATCGTGAAAAATACACATACAAGTCTACAATTTATGAATGTTTGAGTAATCAACAGATAGAAGGTAAATTTACTTATGTTGTCCTTAGCCCATATCAAAGGTATTAGTTGAAAACATGAAATTATAGAACTATAGATTATTTAACATTGCAGTTTTATATCACCGTCTTTCAGGGTGAAGAGCTATTCTATATGGTCCATCATCGTAATGAAACACGACCACCACATCAGTGCCGTCTAGCTCAGAAGCATATACAGTTTGTGTATCATGGATGATCCAATACAACTTTCTACAATAAAATGTTAGATAGTCCGGCATATTGAAATACATTTTTTAAAAAAGTCCAGTCGACATGATTACACATGCACTTCATTACGTTGCCACTGAATAAGCTATTATCTATTCACCATTACAGGTGAGTCAAATGTCAGCATATGACATTAATATAGTATAATATCATCATAACAATTTAACAATCTATATTAGAATATATAGTTCTCATTGTTAACTGCCATTATCTCATCTAAATATTTAGGAAGTAGGTCTGTTACCTTCCTACCCAATCCACTGCTATGTCCCATACATTATATCCATCATGTGTGTAGATAGTGTCAGATGTAGTTTTGTCGATGGGAGCTCTCTTGATGTAATTATCCTCACGATCAAAGTAATAAAGCATATTATCCACAATGTCAATATCAAACTGGCGAATCTTTATGTGATGTGGTGTGTGGCTATACATACTGCCATCCATGTTTATTCTACCGATATACTCATTCACATATTCAGAAAAGAGCAGCTCTGCTTGGATATCTGGAAACACAGTGTGGATAATTAATAATAATCCATTGACCTTACCCAAATGTGTGCATTAACAATATAAAATAATGTAATGTATTGGTATCACACACACATTGATGAATACATCTAATACATATCAAAAGTAAGTTGACTAACACAATTAACTAGGCGTGTGTCCTGTTGAATGTTGAAATGTTGAGTTGTCATTGATTGAATATATATTAAATGTTGAAAAAATGTTGAAAAGTAAACATTTATAATTTATTTTTTTAATAATATCGCCTCTTATAAATATGATTATATATTTTTTAATCAAATAAGTAATTCGGCATTCGTGCTATTTTTTATTTTTGTATTTGTTTTTCTCTATATTAGCTTTATTAAAGGTGTTTTTTGTATAAAAACAGCAAGCGTTATTTACCACTGACAACTCTACATGTCACATCATCGTTATCCAGCCTGTAATCATCATAACAGCTGCAAACAGGATTGTTGTCCACATCTTGACATATCTGATGACATGGACGTGGAATTGCCCGACATACATCATTGGCTGTAAGCACAATGTCAAAACGATAAGTGATCATCGAAACAAACAAAAACAGCGAACGTTTCATTATTATACTGCGACTGATGTGCGTTTTAACATGTCAATGTGTTATTATACAGCACCCATTACATGTATAATGACATGGAAGATCAGTATCAGATCATGTGCACAGCATGTTACAATGAGTGAGAAACAAAACATTTGTTTTTTCTATATTAGCTTTATTAAAGGTGTTTTTTGTATAAAAACAGCAAGCGTAATTTACCACTGACAACTCTACATGTCACATTATCGTTATCCAGCCTGAAATCATCATAACAGCTGCAAACAGGATTGTTGTCCACATCTTGACATTTCTGATGACATGGACGTGGAATTGTCCGACATACATCATTGCCTGTAAGCAAAATGTCAAAACGATAAGTGATCATTGAAACAAACAAAAACAGCGAACGTTTCATTATTATACTGCGACTGATGTGCGTTCTAACATGTCAATGTGTTATTATACAGCACCCATTACATGTAAAATGACATGGAAGATCAGTATCAGATCATGTGCACAGCATGTTACAATGAGTGAGAAACAAAACAGTGGCGCTTTATATATCAATTCCACGGAATGGGACACACATGCAAGTAACATTACCCTATATCAGTGTTAGCTATGTTAGCTGTGATGCAATACGATCCAGTGTTATAATATTAAGTGAGTAAGACAACATTCACAACTAACATTATACCGACAAATGCGTGACAGTGCCTGACATCAGTCTGCTTAGAAAAAGAATCATTCAACTGGAACTACTTTACTTAAGATCACCAATGATATAACTACCAACATGGGAAAGAAGAGGGTTACTGTGCTGACTTCGTTTGATACAATTGACCATGTTGCACTCCTCAAGCTACTTTCACCCTGGTTTGGCATCTCTGGTGTAGCGTTGGACTGGATCCACTCATATTTATATGATAAAGGACAGACAGTAAAGATAGGTGAAAATCATCTGATAGATACACCATAAAATTCGGTGTTCCTCAGGGGTCAGTACTTGGCCCAATTCTATTCTGTATCTGTATATTACGTGGCTGTACGCACTATTGTGCTATCGCGCCAGGGGAGTAACTTAGCAAGGCCTGTTATCGTTCACGATATCATTCATGGCCTCATATATGTGCCAAGTACTCCATGTTGTGGATTTTTTGGGGTCTCGCCGGATGGGAACTGCGCCTACGCCCATTAAGGTTCTTTTACGTCCAACTCAAAGTCAGTCAGACAAGCCATCTGATTTACGTGGTTCTCTGAGCCCCACGAGTGTATACAGCACCTGGCAGTCCCAGGCTATCACCCATCCAATTATGAACCGGGTGCGACGTTGTTTAACTTCAGTGATGAAGCACAAACCTTTGAGCGAACGCCATATTCCGTATCTATTCACTGTACGCTGATGACACTGACGGTGTACTTGGAGATATCAGTACAGGATGTGACTGCTTCGAAGAAGAAATTGAAATTATGCCTAAATGATATCAAGGCCTGGATGACAAACGCTAAGCTAAAACTAAATCCATCAAAAACTGAAGTATTGTTAATTGGCACTAAGCAACAGCAGCGAAAACATTTTCTGTCTCTTTTTCCTACCTTTAATTTCGATCATAATACATCACCAGCTTCTTCGGCACATAATATCGGTGTCAGCTTTTATAGTGAATTAAAATTTGATCATCATATTAGACAGATCTGGAAAATTTTGCTTTTATCATTTTCGTGATTTGAGGCGAATTAGAAGACACCTTTCTATAGACACTGGATTACTGCAATTCTCTCCTTTTTAATATTGATGACAAATACATGAAACAGTTACAGCGTGTGCAAAACTCATTAGCTTGAGTCGTATGTAAGACATCTAAGTTCTGCTATATAACACCTGTTCTCCATTTGTTGCATTGGCTCAGAATCAAGTACAGAATTGATTTCAAAATTAACACTTCGGTTTATAAAACACTCCATACTAATCAGCCTGTCTACCTTCGAGAATTATTGTCATTGTCAGAAAAACAAAGAACCCATGCCGCACGAACTAGAGAGTTTATTCAACCTCACTCTCCTAAAACCAAGGCTGGTTCTCGTGCTTTCTTTGTTGTTGCTCCATACCTGTGGAATTCCCTTCATGCACAAGTACGAACAGCTGAGACGTATTAAATCTTGCGCAAAAAATTAAAGACACTTCTTTGCATCTTGTTTTCCATCCTAATAGTCCGACCTCATGTTGCTCTTACTTTGATGACTTTGACTGACCGCGGACACGATTCTTGACTATGATTTGTCTTGAAGCGCATCTGAGCTTGTTATACAGTGATTTAGGTGCATTAGAAGTTTTATTTATCTATCTATCATCTATCTATCATACATCAACTGTTGTATAAAAAGGTTACACAATTAGTCAGGTTCACTATGTTTATATTTTTAGGTTCGTTCAGAATAAGTATCCAGGTCCCAGTCTCACCAACCCACTTTAGTCAAAATCAAGTATAAATCCACCAGTGTGTCAGTTCAAAAATGCTAAATGGGAAGCTATCAGGCAACAAATTAGGAGCTGCTGGACCTCCTTTTCAAAAAATAGTCCTAGCCGTTCTGTCAATGAAAATTGGGTGAAACTAAAATCCATCCAAAATAAATGCCTGGACAAATTTATACCAACCAAAATGACTTCCCCTCGGGAAAATCTACCTTGGCTATCCAAATCACTTCTCGCATCTATTCGAAAAAAAACATCTCTATATAATAAAGCCAAGCGTACGAATACAGCTGACCTTTGGGCAAAGTACAAAATATGTAAGCGGCAGACCCAGCGTGCCATCAGGTCTGCCAGGTGGTCTTTTTTGAAAAACAAACTTTCTGAATCTTTAGAACAAAAAAATTCCAAACTATTTGGCGTTATATCAAATCAAAACGTCAGGATGGAAATGGTGTCTCTCCTTTGAAGGAAAACGGCCATCTGCTTTCAAAAAGCGGACGTAAGGCCAATTTTGCTCAGTTTTTACATCGGAAGACGCCACAAATATACCTAAACTACCCGGACCACCGAATACTGAAATGCTTAAATTTGAAATTACTGTTCAAGGTGTAACTAAATTACTCTAGGACTTAAACGGCGGGAAGACACCCAGACCAAACGAGCTCTCGAATCTGATTCTGAAGAATGCTGCCAACGAAATATCTCCCTTTCTTAAAATTATTTTTGCTCAATCTCCACAGACGGGCAAATTAGCAGGTGACTGGGTAGAGGCTAATGTTGCCCCAGTCTTCAAAAATGGGGATCGGCACTCCCCGGCAAACTACAGGCCGATATCCCTTACATGTGTTTGTGCCAAATTACTCGAACACATCATTTGTAAACAAAATATGACCCATTTTTCGGAAAACAAAATTTTCACACCTGTACAACATGGCTTTCGCTCAAAACACTCATTCGAAAGCCAGCTTTTAACTACAACTGATGAATTTATTCAAAATTTTGAAGGCAAGACACAAACAGATGTTGTTGTCTCAGATTTTAGTAAGGCCATTGACGTTGTCCCCCACCAACGCCTCTTACACAAACTCGACAACTACGGAATTCGGGGAACAACTCCTAATTGGATTCAAAATTTTCTGACTAATAGAACCCAAAAAGTAGTAGTTGATGGCAACTCTTTAGTATCAGCCCATGTAAAGTCCGGTGTGCCCTAGGTCCTGAGGGTGTCCAGGCCGAAATAAAAAAACCTGGAATTCCAGTACACCCTGAAAGGTGAAAGATTAGAAGATGTTTCATCAACACCATATCTTGGTGTTTGCCTTAGCCTTGGGAGGCCCACATCAACAAAATTACGATCAAAGCGAATTCCGCCCTGTGCTTCCTTCGGAGGAACCTGAAGGCATGTCCCCCTAATTTAAGGGAGACTGCCTATTTCTCTCTTTCCAGATCATCCTTAGAATTTGCTTCAGCAGTTTGGGACCCCTTTAGACAAAAAGACATTGATAAATTAGAAAAAATTCAAAGAGCAGCAGCAAGATTTGTCACCCAAAATTATAGACAAACAGCCAGAGTAACATCTCTCATTCAGAACCTGGGCTGGACTGACTTGAAAACAAGACGAAAAAATTCTAGACTTTTATGTATGTTCAAAATGTTAAATGATTTAGTCGAAATTCCTATCAATGACTGTTTAATCCCAGCAGATGGAAGAACACGTGGTGGGCACAATCAGGCCTATAAACGCATCAGAGCTAACACCACACTGGGACAAAATTCTTTTTGGCATGGAACTATCCCTGATTGGAATTCTCTTTCGGCAGCTGCCATAGAATCGAAAACTGTGGCAGCATTCAAGAGTCAGCTGGTGGACTAGATCTGCCAGCCTCTTCCCCTCCAGCCTGATACTCCACAATGGAGGGCTGCTGGAGTATTTACTCAAAGTCAAAGTCAAGACTTATATCCCTGAGGGGTATACTTAGAATTGTGTAAGACTTATGATCGTCATTTCAGGGGCTAATCCCACAATTTTGTAGAAATAGCTGATAGTGATTTCAGACATATTTCGAATATATTGCTCAATGTGTTGCTCAATCCTGAGAGCTTGAAATCTTTATTTTGGTGGTAGAGCGCAATTGGTCAGAGTAATTTGAAATGTATAATATGTACTATGTATACATTTAAAGCTAGGAGATTTGTATTATTTTGATTTTAGTAGGTTGTACCACAAGTGTTAGATTGAAATAAGGGCCAAGGCATATATTTGGAAAACTGTCTGAGGCTGCCTTTCCATTGACGCGTCTGGGTGCGCGACGCGTTGCGTTGCGTTGCGACGGCCGCGCGGCAGAATTAAAATCGATCTAATACAATCACAATGTGATCTTTCCATGGACGCGATTGGCCGCGCGGCCAGTTCGCCGCGGGGCCAGCAATCGCACATGTAGTGATCCACCGCGCGTTCATCTCTCCATTTGTCATTTTATATTTTTTCTGGTTGTTTTCCGTCATGTCTGGCAGCCCATCAAACACGAGACGTTGAACCAATGCCGATTCAATGCTGAAATATCGTCTGCGATGCTGGCCGAGCATGAATTTTATTCAAAATCGGCTCTCTGCAACGTCTCATATTTGCTAGGTTGCTGCGACACTGAACGCTAGCCCAGTAGGCCTCTTATAACATTTATACAATGTTTGGAGCAACGTCGAAAACGTTTGGCCGACGTTGCATACATGTTAAGCCTATACAATTTTTGTTGTGTTTACTGGGAGAGTACAGTGATATATATATTTACATTATTCATCATAATGTAGGCCCTATCACAAAACCTGCACGCCTATAGTCTTGATCTCCCTCTCTATAGTCTAGTTATAAGCCACACTTAATTTGAATACATGCTGTATTTAAAGGGTGGGCGTAATGAATGTCTTTAGCATTAGAAAGACCTATTTCGGCATGTAAATGTTGGCCTACGTTTATTGTAGAATGACCCGTTATAACTGCATTGCGCGAAAATTGGACTTCATGGATAGGCCTACAAGTACCAAGGACAGTCTGGAACAATGTCACCACATTTCCTGCGCGTTCTTGTGCGTTCTTGCGCGTTTCGACGCGGCAATGGAAAGGTTTTTGCCGCACCGAACGCGCGCGTTCGCCAGCGCAGCGATTTAATCGCGTCAATGGAAAGGCAGCCTAAGATTTGTGTGCCGTTATTTACTGATTTGGATGGTGCACCAAGAACAATAATGTAATGCCCGTTTGACACTTAAACACTGACTAGACATGTGGCATAGTGGTACAGGTTATATCATATATGTTTATTTTTCTCGTTGATGAAAACTAAATACATTAATGCTTTTTAGATGCTAAAGGATATTATACCAGTTTCAAGCAACATTGATGATATTCCATCTGAACTACGAGTCATACAATCAAATACATTTAAGTTGGTTTGCTATAATCACTGTTCGTCAGCTCAATTTTATGATACGTTATATTTCAATGAGTACCATCCTTGAGAAAGTCCCGTGTAAGAGGAAACCATCAAGTTATTTCAGAGTGAACCTCAGAGGGTTTATATCATCATGATCTAAACATTCGAGAGACAAAATAGTTTCCTGCTCCCTCTAAAGGAGATCCCATTAATAAACCGAGAGAACTGAAGAGTTTATGCATAAATAATCTGGCTTCATGCTACTTTGAAAAAATAGCTTGGATATCTCAACTACCTACAGCATATAGTGCATTATTGCATATCATGAATAAAAATATTGATTGAAAAAAACATAAAAAATTGACAGAAACAAACAGTTGAATTTTTCTAGGTCGGTTCACGGTCTGTTGATGGTTACTCCGTGATGCTATTATGTATTAAATATATACGCGAGCTCAATGTGATAATCAGTTAAATTAATGCTAATGATGACAAAAGACCTTCAAGTCCGTTCATGGAAAACAACACAGAATATAGGCAAGCTCAGACTGTAGGACTACTGATAGGAATAATGATAATTATATAATGATAATTATATATTATACTACAATAACCCAATGTGTTTATATATAACGGTTATGCATACACTTTGGAAACGCATATGCCTTGGCTTGGCACAGATGGTGGCCAATGGGAATTTAGTTTTTAATTAGCCTAATGAAATACAAGACGTTAAACCAATATTGGTTTAAACCTGGTCCATCAAACACAATATAAATTAATGCTTAACATCACTTTTCGGGCCTATGATAGGGGTTATTTAGGTGATCTTTGTAATAGTTTGAAAAACAGTGAAATCCGTTATTGTTATTTAAACCTACAGCCTCCGTCTGCCTGGTATTTTTAGCAAAAGAAAAAAAACGTTTCAAGGCATGTGATATAATTTACCCAAATATGTCTCTGTAAATGTTGTTGCTCATATATAATCATATTGTATTTATATAAAGGCATGTGGATATCAAAATTGAAAGCACATACAAGCATACATTGAGCAAAACATTTTTTTTCAATTGTTCCGAAAATAATGATGTAACTGCATAATAAGATTAATATTATGTCATGTCTACATACAAGATATACCTAATAATACACATGGTCTTACATGGTATAATATTGATAATTAAGCAGCTAATGCGTTATAATATTATTAGTTACCTATGTTTTTATTATTAGTTACTGATGTTTTATGTATGTATCTCACCTGATACGTGTTGTATCCACACCACCAACAGCTGCATACACAACACAAACATCACCAGTCTACACTGAAACCCTGACATCTTGTTATTCCCTGGTGCAGCTACAACAATGCACACTTTCAGTTTAAAATCAAAATGAAAACTTGCAGCGTCAAATTGATAGACATCTCAAGAGAATTTTTTACATTTACTGAGTCAATTAGAATTAAGAAGCACTTTACAGCATAAACATAATAATTATGCCCTTCGACTGAACTCATCTGGGACTGAAAATAACATCATTTGTCCTCATTTCATAAATATATCAGTGCATTAAACACAAATAATTATCAAGGAAATTAGACTGTGCTTTTGGCTAAATTTATTCTGTTTTGATACTTAAAGACTCAATAAATACATAACTAGGTGAAAAATAAAAACATTTAAATAATTCTGTCACCGCTTGATTACTTTTCTATTATTTTTCCTCCTTATTCAATGCATTTATTGTATTAAACGCCATAATTATACAGTACCGGAACATTTTATTCGGCGTCATACACTCAAAAAAATAGGGTGGAGGGGGTTAAGCTCGGTGTGGTGTTTAGTTTAGGGGTTACTGGGGCCTGGGGGTAGAATTAATGAGGCATTGTAATCATGATCACAACAGATATATTGACCCTTTAACCGCTGGTGTGGCATATACTCGGGTTTTCATCTTTTATTGGCACATTAAGTACCATCTTTTGAACATGTTAATGATAAAATGTGACATCAATCAGCAATATTTGAAAACAGTTGACCGCCATTTTGTCAAATCTGAATAATTTTCACTCACTTGAAGTTGTGGATCGCGTCAGCGAGACACAATTTCAAGTGGGTGAAAATTCAGATTGAATGATTTAGCGGTTAAAGGGTTAATCATGAGCATGCTAAAGTATGCTGATATTAGCTACTTGTGCTTTTTATGAAGTGGTCTCAATATTGTCTACACTATATCAATAGGTGATATTAGATTAATTTTGATCTTTATTGTTTTTTGTAATAATTTTTTTTGTGTGATCTTTGCGATTGTAGAAGCTTGTAGGTTCATCACTCGCTCTGATAAGCATGTTTCATAGAAACAAAATGTTTCTTCCCTGCCAACGTGTAACAATTCAATATTGGGGAGAGCCTCCGTAACTGAGAGCGTATTCGGCCTTATGGGCCAGGGTTTGATTGTTGAATCCTGTTTCTCGAGGACAGTGTCATCTGATCCATCTCAACATCTTCAAGACGTTCTCCTGACAGTTTAGCCTAAATGTACATACAACTGAGCTGAAGCACCAGTTATTCATTCATTCATTCATTCATTCATTCATTCATTCATTCATTCATTCATTCACCCATACATGCATCAATCCATCCATCCATCCATCCATGCATTGATTCATTTGTTGGTTCACTCGTTCGTTCGTTAATTCATTCACAAAAGTGACCCGAAGCCCCATTCATTCATTCATTCATTCATTCATTCATTCATTCATTCATTCATTCATTCATTCATTCATTCATTCAGTCAGTCAGTCAGTCAGTCAGTCAGTCTGTCAGTCAGTCAGTCAGTCAGTCAGTCAGTCAGTCAGTCAGTCAGTTAGTCATTTATTCATTCATTCATTTTATATTTCTTAATTGATCTAATTGAGTGAGAATATTTTCAAAGTAGAAGGCAAATAAACTTCATAACAACACGTTATTTGGTTATTAATTAATGGATTCAATAAGAGTAGGGCATAATCCCTACTTCAGGCTTCCTTCTGAGTCAATATTGCCACAAAGCACAGAAAGCTATGCAAATCATTGTAATCTATGTGTTGAATGACATAGTAATGAATTCTATACCTTACAATCTCTACCTTAAAATCTCAGACAAAAACTAGAAGGGTCTAGTTTTTTGTGAACAAAAAACTGCAGTCTCCCCTCCAGCATAACCATATAGGTTGATAGCTAATAGATGTAGATGGCTTTTGTAAATAATGTTATTAAATGGCTCCTGTGGACAGTAGAGACTATGTATTAAGCGGAATTTATTATTCCGTTTTGGTGCGAAACACTTGTCAACACTCCCAGCAAACACGACGCTGGCCCAGCACCAAACCAGCACTGATTCAACGCAAGAAACACACAAAACATTTGTATAACATTTGTACAATGTTACAAGCTGACACCGACCCAATTTCTGTTAAATGTTTGGCCAGCGTCGCCCGTGCTGGCCAGTAGGCATTCAGTCCTAATCAGTACTTCATGCTGCAGGTGCATGCATGCTGGCGGTACTGTCACGATACTTTGAACCAAAGCTGGGTTAATGTTGGCCCGCCGTCCGTGACGCTGGCCCAAATTTAGCGTGGCGTCAAACACGACACGGTAACCCAATACTGGGCTAATGCTGGCTCAGCATCATAGAAGTGTGGGCCAACAATAGCCCGACATTGGGTCAACGTCTCGTGTTTGACCGCCTGCAGAATAGACAGTGAGAACGCACAGACGAACAAATGAGCAGTGATAAGTGAAGCAAAAAAATGTGCGATCGTTTGCGACCGTTTGGACTATTTGCGACCATTTACGATCGTTTGCGACCGTTTGTAATCGCTTGCGACCGTTTGCAACCTTTTGCGACCATTTGCGATCGTTTGCGACCACTTGCGATTTTTTGCGACGGTTTGCGACCATTTGCAATCGTTTGCGACCATTTGCAATCGTTTGTGACCGTTTGTGATCGTTTGCGACAGTTTGCGACTATTTGCGATCATTTGCGACGGTTTGCGACCATTTGCGATCATTTGCGACCGTTTGCGATCGTTTGCGACGATTTGCGATCGCTTGCGACGGTTTGCGACCGTTTGTGATCGTTTGCGACCGTTTGCGATCGTTTGCGACCATTTGCAACCAATTGCATCATTTGGGACGGTTTGCGACCATTTGCGATCGTTTGCGAACGTTTGCGATCGTTTTCGACGATTTGCGATCGCTTGCGACGGTTTGCGACCGTTTGCGAACGTTTGCGACCGTTTGATATCGTTTGCGAACGTTTGCGCCGGTTTGCGATGGTTTGCGACTATTTGCGACTTTGTACTCCGACTAACCATTCTTTCTTGCTCCTCCACTGTCATATCATTCATATATGTGCACAAATTTGGCCTACAACTGCATTAATTCATTACCCTCTGTAATTACAACTGTTATTTTAATTATTAAATCATTTATATCAAACACCCAATGTTGGTTCAATGCTGGGCCACTGTTAGCGACGCTGGCCCGTCACTGAAATATTATTGGATATATGTATTTTATTTATTACCCCCTGGTAATCAGAGGGTCAAGCGGACCGTGGAGCTCAGCAAACTCCACCCCTATACCGGGCGTCCAAATAACAAAGACCCTTTGTGACTGCCTTTCTTTCAATGAATAGACCTTCAACCAATGCTGCGACATCGGGCCTGGGTTATTGTTGGCCCGCCGTCTGTGACGCTGGCCCACATTCAGCGTGGCGTCAAACTACGACACGTTAACCCAATACTGGTGTTGGGTCAGCGTCGTAGACGGTGGGCCAACAAAAGCCCGACATTGGGTCAACGTCTCAACGTCTCGTGTTTGACCGCCTGCAGGATAGATGGAGAGAACTCACAAACATGACAGACGAAGAAATGAGCAGTGAGAACTAAACCAATATGTCTCTCCCTCTATAGATGTGAGACAACGAGACAGTAATCTGGTTCAACGGTGGACCAGACCCTTTACACACTAGACCCTGTCTCGAGATTGAATCCATATCTACAGTCTATATGGCTGAACATTAACTCGATGTTGATTTAACATTGGGCCATTGTCACCAACGATGGGCGAATGCTAAAACGACATTGAATTAACATCTGGTGTTTTCTGTAATGTTACTTAAATAAAGGGACATGCCCAGGTCTAAAATCATAAAAAAATCGGCGATTTTATTTCGGCTCTCTTAATATGACCATATGATGTAAACATGTACATAGACTAGAGCTGCAAAAGTTTTTAAATTCATTTCTTATTTTTGACATGGTTGTCAATAATTAGAAATCAGGAATTTCGTCTTTATATCTAGCCTAACTGGTGAATGCGCAGCAGAAAAATTAAACAACTTTTGCAGTTCTAGTCTATGAATCAGTGGGTAGATGAGTGGGTGTGGGTGATTCAGTAATAATTATGACCACCATAATATGTAATATATAACTCAATTATTTTATACGACTGTTTAGTTTTTATTCGATATTTTTATGTTTTAGCATGTTTAACCTGTTTGCAATTTCTAAATGGCTCTATTTTTGTTTCTACATTTTGACAAAAAATCAACAAACCTGTCAAATTAAAAAAATGGCCCCCACAAAAAATAATATTGATTATTATAATATGAGAGTTATTTTAGTGCATCTAAATGCATATGGCAGTTCTTCATTAGATAAGCCTAACTGTGTTTTATTTTAAAATAGTACTTTTCTCCATACACAAAATTACAATGCCCGCTATTTTTTAAGATGTCTGCTATTAAGCTGACCCGCTCAACAGATACTTGTCAGTCACCACACTGAACACCGATCGGTAAAATGCATCCCAATTTCTTGCTTCCAATATCAATCTTTTTTAAAAGGTTTTTTTTAAATCCTTTTTCATATCTGATTGATGTCTGATTTCGGATGTAATTATTTTGTCTCGTGAAAAAAAGAAGATTTTTTTTGTTTTATTATGTTATTTTTATTGTGACCCCGCTTCCCGCGTATCTGTTATGACGAAATAATATTATATTTAGTAATAGCAGATACACATTTACAAACATTATTTAATTTATTAAATATTACTTTTGGAAATGTACTGAATTGTTAAAGGATTTTTAGTGCCGAAAAATAAAATTAGTAGTAGGGCCTACCAGGAAAACGTTGAGCGGTCTTGGTGTGGTAAGTTGTTGTGACATGCACAATGGCACAACGTACCCTCTTGTCACCGTTTTTTTAATAATTTCATGCATCTCAATTTATCATTATTATTATCACATGAAAGGCTGGAACAACACCGAGGACAATTTACTGGACTAAACCACTAGTATTACCACACTTGATTCCAGAAATACGTTTTATGCCACTAGATTTCGAAATTTAAAAACATGTAGACGAAAAATGACATTATTTCTGAAATTGTTCTTCTTCCCCAATGGCGACCATTTTTAATTGTGCAATGACAGAAGCTCTACAATGTTAACATAGAACCAAAATTAAGTTTCTCCTGAAAAAATATGTCAAAAAAAGATATTACAAAGGAATATATTTGAATTTCTTCATAAGTTATAATTTCAGTATTGTATCAGGCGGCCATTTTGGATTTTTGCAAACAAAACACGAACGAGGCTTTAAAATTTAAAAAGAAGACCTTAAATGAGCTCCTCGTGAAAAATTAAATGAAAAAGAGGTATTACAAAGGAATATATGTTGAATTCTTCAAATGTTACAATTTTTTTATGGCCTCTGACGGCCATTTTGGATTTTCGCCAAAAAAACAATGTTCCGCTCCTGGGAAACTTTGGGACTTTTGACAGGTCATTAAGGTTGACCATCTAAATAACTGCTGTAATTTTCAGCTTTATATTATTTTTTTCCATCTTTGCCCTTAAAAATGCCTAAAATTCCTGGACTATGACAGGTGTGCTGGTACTCAACAATCAGGTGACAATACGCCTTGTCAAAGCTACGATTTTTCTCGCTCTCGTTTTGAGCGAGATTTTTAAAATGGCGCCAGTTGGGGTAAAAAAAATTAGCACGGCGTTTCTAATAAGCCCAATCTGCCAATGACACAAACAACGTTCAACTTGGAGGGGTTGCATAGCCTACTGACATGACTGGCACTGCCTAGCATAGTCCAGGGGCGGATCTAGCTTTTCACTGAGGGGGGAGGGGGGTGGTTAAAATTAAAAAAAATATATATTAAATTAACTGTAAGGGGGTCTAGGGGCCCGCCCCCGTGGAATTTTTTGATTTTCAAAGGCTTTCTCATGCAATCTAATTCTAAGGCATATTGGGCACTGTTTCTCACTCAGTACATCACCTAATCATAAGGAAACCACTAAATAAGATGATGATTTTTTCTGAGGGGGGAGAGGTTTAACCCCCCCCCCTTGGATCCGCCACTGTAGTCATATATAGAGTCGACCATAGTCTACTGTAGTCTAGGGAGGTTATTGGTGAGACTAAATGCTAGTAGATCCTATTAGAACAAGATTATAGTTATACGGGTCTAGCCTAATAGTAATAGTAATAAACAATAATAAGGAGTACTAACTTGTAGTGCATGCAGTCACTGTCGACACTAGGCACATTGTCACTGTCAGTAGGCCTAACTGTCCATGCTCTCTCACGAGCCATAGTTAGGCTATAGTAGACTATAGGCCTAGCTATGCCTTAGACATAACCTCACACAAAAAAATGCCAATGTGAAACCCAAGAAACACAAAACATTGACCCTATGTTGTTTTGTTGTTGTGCTAACGTTGTAGACGGTTGGCCAACATCAACACAACATTGGGTCAATGACTGGGGAGGGACCCTGCTCTGCACCTGAGGACAAATTTTGTCACAATATAACTGTCAAGGCCATACCACAGGCCTCACGTTGACTGAGCAAGGGTGGAAGGGGTGGGGGGAGGCAGGTCAAAATATCGATGTTGGGCCATGTTGGGTAAAAATAATTTATAGGTGTAGGCCTAGTCTTTCAAAATATAAGCCTATATGCCTACAATAATCCGCCAGCCCCGGAGAAGTTAAAGGGCCATGCCCAGGTCTAAAATAATAAAAAAATCGGTGATTTTATTTTGGCTTCTTATTATGACCATATGATGTAAACATGTCCATAGACTATAGTCTAGTAGGAAGAAAGGGGTATCGTGCACCCCCCGGAAATCAATTTCTAATTGATGTTTCTAGATCGGAAAAATACCATAGAAAACGATTTGCTATGTTAAAAGTTGACAAAATGTCCCACATACCATTTTTATGCAAATTAGTGACGCCATTACTGGAAAATGTATATCTCGCCATATCTCAGCTAATAGTACACTTAGCTCAACAATTAAGGTGTCTAACCCCATGTTTTGAGGGTCTAAGATCATTATAAAGCTATTCTTGAAGTGATCAGATGTGTCAAAAAGATGCTAGCTTGACAAGTATCACCACCATTAGCTAAAAATCTAAGTTTCCCCATATCTCCACGTATATCAAGGATATAGATTAGGCCTATAGTCATTCATTTCATAGTCATTCATTCATTTATTATGCTGACATAAAGCGTCTAGACGTATGTTCTGATGCTCAACGAATATAAAAAATATTAATATTCAAGAGATCATGTACGAGGCATGTGGTAGTATGCACATTTGTGCCATCATTAGCGTATAAAAACTGATAACTTCACACGCTATCTATCTATACCTAATGTATTTCTGAAGGTTCAATAACACCATAGCAGAGTAACACTATGTCCTAGTACACGATGTTGTAGAATGAATGATAGAATGCACATTAGTATATCCTAGCACATAATAACACTATGATGTGTCGCAGTACATGAAAATGTTGTAGAATGTATCCTACAATGTATACTAGCATGTTCTACGATATATTGACACTATGCATTTTTCTAAAGAATTTGTAGATAAAATTGCAACTATCCGTTCCAAATTTCCAGATAAAGTACATAATATTCCATCGGTGCAAAAAACAGAAATTAGATCCAAAATGAACTTTTTTGAGCGTGCGACAGAAGATGAAATTAAAAGGGCTTATTTTGAGCTCATCTTCAAAATCATATGATATGGAAATAAAATGAAATGAAATGAATCGGGCTTTAGGCCACCTTTGTACACATATAGGCTAAACTGGGCCAGGAGAGCCTCCTGAGGATGGTGAGATGATTGAGATGACACTGTCCTCCAGACACAGGATTCGAAATTCGAGCCCTGGCGGTCTGAGGCCGAGCACGCTACCTCTCAGTCACGGAGGCTCCCCACAATACTAACTTTTACACGTGGATGGGGAAGAAACAATTTTGTTTCTTTCAAACCGCCGAGACCGGGAACCGAACCCCAGACTCTGGCGTGAAAGGCAGCGGTGCTAGCCACTACCCTGGGCCCCCCGCCCCATATGATATGGAACCCATTCCTACAAGCGTGCTGAAAAATTGTCTTGATATAATAGTAACTCCCATCACTGATATAATTAACATTTCAATGGACACAAGTACATTTTCAAAAAAATACAAAGAAACTCATGTAAGACCACTAATTAAAAAAAAACATCTCTTCCTAAACGAATTGAAAAATTACAGGCCTGTATCCTATTTGAGCTTCATTTCCTAAATCTTAGAAGAGGTAGTAGCCGATCGGCTGCAAGCTCATATAAAAAATAACTATCTATCTAATCCATTACAATCACCTTACAGGAAACATCATTCTACAGAATCAGCTCTACCGAAAGTACATAACGATATCATTATTAGTATGAACAAGGGTGAAGTTAGAGCTCTGACCTTGCTTGACTTGTCGGTCGATTTCGACACCATTGACCATGCTACATTACCAAATAGACTTCAGATTGATATAGAATATCTATATCTGGGCGGGGTCAAATTTGGTTTTCTTCTTAGTTGCAAAATAGGCACCAATCCGTAAAAATTGAGGACAGTCTGTCAGATAAGTCACACTCTCATATGGAGTTCCACAGGGCTCTATCCTGGGACCAATGCGTTTTATCCTATACACTACACCACTAAGCACTATTATCTCCAGCGATAAAAATTCTCATATAATTCCATATGCTTAATTCTAGGTCAAGACACAAATCCATCTGCATCAGCAAAAATCTTGGTGTAGTATTTGACAGTAGCCCGGATATCAGAAAAGACATATCTCAAAAAAAGACATCCCAAACATGTATGGCATGCTTCTATCATATCCGTGACCAGCGTCGAAGTTAGTCCTTAGATCTTTCAAAGCAAATTGCAGTGGCACTGGTCAGTTGCAAGTTAGATTATTGTAACTCACTTTTCCAAAATATGCCAGAAAAAGATATCGCTAGATAATAACGCGTTTAGAACTGCCTTGCAAGAGTGGTAACCAAGTCCCCACGTTTTAGTTCTTCCGTTCCTATTGTAAAACGATTACATTGGCTTCCTGTCAAATTTTGCATTCATTTTAAGATATGCACAATAAATTTTCAAACCCTAAAAGACAACCAGCTTGTATATCTGGATGACTTACTTGTTTGTCCGAAAGGCTCAAAATGTCTTCACTACAATTTCAAATCGATTAATTGGTCATCGTATAAAAACTAAGCCTGGGTCAAGAGCTTTCTCTATATCTGGCCCGGCCTTATGGAATTGTGCCCGTGCCAATATGTAATGCCGAAACAATTTTAACATTCCGGAAATAAATTAAATGTCCCCAATTTGATCTGGTTTTCCCACCTTAGCTCTTCAGCAGCCTGGCTCCCTGTTGGAGAACCTGCTTTGGCCTCGATTGCGACACATGATCACGCTAAGAATTTGTGCGCCTCTGAGCTGGGTCCGCTGAGTACTTCATATGTAGAATGTATGCTAGAAAGTATGCTAGAGCATGCTGTACTTACAGCAGAACGGTTAGGACTGACAAGATGATTTTGAAGGATCCAGTCCTACCATTTACTCATCACTCATCACTTTCATCGAAACTCATAATTGTCATCGTATTCTTCATGATCAACCTGGTCATCTCCTTTCAGATCACCAGCATCCAGGAGATCAACCAGCGAGGTTGACGGGACAGGCCAACATGATCACAGTGGTTCCAAGACTCCCAGGTCAGTCTTCATCTACCCCAGTTGCTCCTTGTGCATGCACGAAGCAACCCGGTATGGTGATTCACATGCTGGATGTGTGGCTCCAAAGCAGACTGGTACGGGGAAGGCGAGACAGGTCGACTTTGGACTTGGAAATTGGCTTCTTGTCTTCTCTCACCATCTTGTGGGGCAGCTTGACATGGACGGCTTTCACAGAAGATCTACTAATCTGTCCGTACACCAGATACGTATGCAAACTGCTCCAGCTGTTTCATCACCTGAGGCTTGACGTTTGATGTCGTCACCCATTTGCCTGAATGTTTTGTAGAACCTGGTATTTTTTTCCAGGTTTTTAAAGGGCCCCACCTTTCCTTTGCTTTTGAGTGAACTGGTTCAATCCTCTCCACTGAACACACAATAGCCGAGGGGGAGTGGCACAGAACGTTAATAGTCTTCTCCAAGAGACTCAGCCACTTAGATAATTGTATGTTGACAATCTGTCTGTGCTTCCCCGATTCTGTGTCACAGAGTCATATTGATAGAATGTGCATGATGCAGTAAAATCACAAATATGACTGGTACTGCACCTCCACCTGTGTTTTGATAAATTAAAACACTTGGCATGATTAAAACAAAGTAGTATGGGAAAAGACAACGCAGTAGCAAGACTAGTAGCATAACACAATCTTACCTAGCTATCTGTTGTAACAAATTGATGAATTCTACCCTCCACAATGAGGACTGCCATATGTGTTCTGTCCAGTCTGGAAGCGGCTTGCTTACCACTCCATACAGCATACCTGACATAACTGTTCCTTTGTGTCATCGTTTGTAAAGAAGCTCTTGGAATAATATGGCTTCCTGACAGCTGATCCAGCTAGAATGATCTCTGGGCTGCTACGTCTCAACCTCTCCTGCGCTTTGATAGACCCAGGATGATAACTGGCAGTCGAGATCGCCGTCTGATCGAGTATCTGTATGCATATCTCACAACAGGTCGGGGGAAGGTTGGTAATGGTATGTAGCAGTGCTATGTCATCTTGTATGAACAAATAGTCAACTCCTTGGTGTATGGCAGATTGTCTGGGTAGCGTCTTTCAGAAGGTAGGACCTGGTCAAGGAAGGTGACTTTGTTGATTTTCGAGGAAAAGCCATTTGGATACCCAAGCCAATGAGGTACAGCCATACGTCATGAGCACTTTGCTCCTGTTACCGGATGATTTGATATGATTGATTCACACAGTAACACAGGTTGACACACCATTTGAAAAACAATGAATATAGTTGTGAATGGGATTTTAACTGATTACTTCTCTCTGTGAGGAAGTGATTTGATCTTGTTGTTGTCATCTTTTTAGAATTGAGTTTCATGTTGTCGAATCTTAGTGGCCAGCATTGGTCTTGTGAAAGTACATTGCAAAAAGGACATCGCACTTCCAAGGATGTAAGCTTGTGCAAAAACATCAGCAAGAACGATAACCGAACTGTGCATAAGCCAGAATGAAAAGGCAACATGTGTGCTCTTTTGGTAATTTCTTGAATTTGACATGATTTTTTACGGTTATTTTGTAGCCGTTTCATCAGTTGTTTAGCTTGGTAGTGCTGATTCATCATAGCCATCCAGTTCTTCGACATAGAGCAAGTGCAATGAAGATAGCAATAGGACCTCACTATGTTGGACAACATGTTCTTCAGTACGAATACAAAAGCCTTCTAATGGACATATCAAATCGCTCTGAAAATAGTGTTTACTATGTTCTTTGACCCTCAAAACAAAGGTCTGGAAACTTGGTATATGCAGTAACCTTTAATATTGGCTGAGATATGGCTAAAAATGAACTTCTCGCTAATGGCGGCATTATTTTGCGCAATGACATGTGCTAGACACATCTGATCACTTCAAGAATAGTTTTATAATGCTCGTGGACCCTTAAAACATAGGGTTAGACACTTTAATTGTTGAGATATGTGCACTATTAGCCGAGATATGGCGAAATATATATTTCCCAGTAATGGCGTCACTAATTTGCATAAAAATGGTATGTGGGACATTTTGTCAACTTTTTAACATAGCAAATCATTTTCTACGGTATTTTTCCAATCTAGAAACATCAATTAGAAATTGATTTCCGGGGGGGTGCACGATACCCCCTTCTTCCTGCCCAACTACTAGAACTGCAAAAGTTTTTTAATTTTTGTGCTGCGCACTTACCAGTTAGGCTAGATATAGAGACAAAATTCCCGTATTTCTTATTTTTGACATGGTTGTCAATAATTAGAAATCAAGAGCTTTTTCAGTCCTATATTGTAATTATTCTATTGTACAAAAAACACTATTTTTAACAAAATTGCTCACATACATGTTTCCTATGAAAAAATAACATCGTTACGTAATCACATTTCTGTGCGTTACGTAATCACTAGTGGTGTTTAGTAGCTTACTATATAATATTGATAAGCTAATAACTTAATAACTAATTTAGTTTAATTCATTTTGTTTTCTCCATCTGATGTAAAAACCTTACAGTAGCCTATGCATTCTGAATAATATAGGTAATATGTATTTTTATTACAAATTTTCCAGTAAAATAGAATTTTGTTAATAATATTAACGATCTAAAAACTGGACACATCCAATATGGCCGCCATTACACTGTAATTTTTTTGTTATTATTTTGATTGGACACACACATGCCCCGAAACGTTAATAATAATATTTAATTCAATATTTTAGACTTATTTAGTATATTTCAAGTAATTTAAAAAAATCAAAAATTCAAGATGGCCGCTTTGTCCTAATTTTCAATCATGAAATCGATTAAAGGATTTTACCCGACTCAAAAAAGATTTAAAAAACAAAGGTCATATCTGACCCCTGTATGTAAACCCATTTTATTACACAGTAATTTAATTTTAGATCAAAATTAACACAATCTCTGCTTGACATATTGTGACCTATTTGTCATGTATGTGATTACATAATGGTGATTTACGGATGTGCGTCGCCGCACCGCTGCGTGCGGAGCAGACACCCGCCACCTACAACGTAAATTGCCTCTATAAACACAACATTCAAACAACATGGAGAGCCTCTATTAATTGTTCATATATTTGTATTTCATCCGCACCAACACTGTAACTCAGCATACTCGTCCGCATACCTGGAACCAATAAAATGACAATCATTTATTATTCGAATAAACATAAACATTTATAACATCCACACATTTTTAAAATAATAATCATGTTGATTCGTTTAGACTAAACATTTTACTTGACTACCTCTATTACATGTATAACGTCACATAAGAAATTTATTTCATTGTTCAAACTCACCTTAAATTGGTAACCTAGCAACAATTGTGATGTCATAACGCATTAGGCTTAACAAAACCAAGTTGTTGTGTGTGCCTATGTCATATACCCTGATGAAGCTATAGGCAAAACATGTCGGAATAAACCTAAACACAGAATAGGCAATGTGTTGTCTTCTCTTATCAAATTTACCCTGATCTGACATCGCAAGGCTCTGACACAGTGACCGCCATGTTTTAGTGGCATGGTTCTACTGTGATCAACAGAAAGCGCTAACTGCATATGGCCTACACCTCTCTCGTTCTTCTCGGTAGGCGGAGTCAGTGTCTGTTTAACACAGCCAGCTGTGGAAAAATGGTGTTCACTGCGGCCGGGCTCCGCGCAATGTGAGTAGCCTGGTTTAGTTGGGTAGTGATTTTTGTGATTTCGTAATGACCACTACTCTCTCTGATTCGAAATAACTTACACAAGGTAATATTGATATAACTATATGCACAACACTCATATGCCACCTCATGCAGCTCCTTGTGGGTACTATGGCAACACGGAACGAATAAAATGGAAAATTACATGATAATTGCATAATATTTGTCATTTTTGTGATTACGTAACGGAGAATTGTGTGATTACGTAACGGCATTTACACTGTTCACAAGCGACCTAGTACAAAATAAATGTGATAAAGGTAACCACAACATTCATATTTTAGCTCACTTCAGTGCTTTCACATAATTAAAAGCAACACATAAAATTAAATTCAAAAGTTTAAGTTTTCGTTACGTAATCACACAGGGTCATTTGTGTTGCTTCTAAAAAACATCAGTTTGTTTGTTGCGATATTTTGTAGAACATAAGTTAAGATTTTCATATGGTAGGATTCAGGATGATCTAAACATTCATGGTTACGATATAAAACATCCAACATAGTCTCATTGATCAATCAAATTAATGAGGTTGAATTGAAATAAGACACCTCAGCGCATTCGACTGCAAGCAAAAAGGCACACTTTTTTCAAATCCCATAGATCTGAACAAGGTCGATATTTAGTGTTTGTCCCCCACCCCTAAGTCCCAGAGTGGCTCGCTTAAAAAGTAATAGCAACTCAAGCTGGATTATGTCTGATTGGTGTTTAAAACTTCGGTCAAGCTAAAAAAAATGTGTAAATGTGTCAATGATTAAAAAAAAAATATAATGTGTATTTCGGGACCTCAGAAGGTGATGACACTATCCTCTAGACACAGGATTCGAAATTCTAACACTGGCCTGTCTAAGGTAGATCACGCTACGTCTCGTTCATGAAGGCTACCAACAATTCTGAATATTTCGGAAGAAACATTGAACCACAGAACAAGTCTGATATTCTACCAACGCAAATCAAGGAGTTGCTCAGTCTGTCACATGACTAGATCAGCCAATCACCACCGTCAATAAGTTTTACATTAGGAAGTAGAAAATCATACTTTGGCCAGGATTTTAAATCTTAATCAGGTGATGAACTAGCGAACTTCAGGATGACCGACGGCAGTGTTTAACCACTATACCAGGTCCCGCCATTTTACAATGAGGGAAACGTTATTGTGATTACAGTGAAACGTAATATTGATCATTTATTTGAAAAATGTAATACACCAAATAAAAGCTCTGAATGTCTTTATTTTGGTTGATTTCATAACTACATTTGAAAAAAAACAGAAGTATTAAGTGAAATCTCAGAGTGATTTTTTTTCAGAAATTTGTAAAGATCGCATGTGGTGCACTAAGGGTTAAACAGCGAGGCGACATCCTGCTTTTGATGCAATTGTAAACAGGTGAAGATGCGAAGTTAAAGTGTTGTTAACACTTTTGAGATGTCTAGAAATTTTCAACACCTTAATTTTTGGATTGGTAAGTTTTGTTAACAACATAATGGATAGATTTGGTCAGTAAAATATTGTAACAGCATCTTTGAATAATAACATATTAAAAGTTCGTATCTTTTGACTAACGATGACTAACGATGACTAACGATGACTAACGATGAAATAAAATAGTCTGATATTTTTGAATAGCATAGTCACTATAGATCGTGTCATTCAAAATTCACTTTGAATTCACTCATAGCACTGCAATGATATAACTAATGCAAGAGAGTAGACAAGATTTGTAATTTATTTAAACGTCTGCTTGTTTACACTCTCGGGTTTGGTGAAACCTTTTTTGTAAATGCGGCCGGAAAGGTTAAACTGTTGTTAGTTCAGTGCAGATTGTAGTCCAAATGGTGTTAAACGAAGCAGAAAGTAAACATGCGACGTTGAACTGGCTGGTGTTTTTGGTGCGTGACCAAGATGTTTCATTGGCATGTCTATCCTAGTATTATAGCGTAAAACGTTGGGCCGCCGTTGTATATATGTTATGCAAATGTTTTGTGTTTGTTACAGCTGACTGATTGACTGGTTGAGAGTAGTGAGTGAGTGAATATTGCTTCACGTCACTTTCTGCACAACCATGGCAATATTGAGACAGAAGGAAGCCCGAAGCCGGGACTATGCCCTACTCTCATTGGCTGAAAGTATTACAATTCATTGTGCATCATACCTTTAGGATAAATCGTCTCCTTAGTATTAGAGGAGACGATATAATCATGCCAGACTTAAAGGTTCCAATCGCCAGAAAAATCAAGGAGGCTCAATGCAGACTTTCCAAACAGGCACCAGGTCCCCGTTGTTGAAGCAACATTTAATCAATATTGATTCAATGTTTCTATTTTGTCGGTCGCCTATTACTTGATTATTGAGATGGTGAGAGTCCAATGAAGGAGGAAGTAGTTGAGCGTTGAAATCCTGTCAGGTACATACAAGACGTTGAACCAACATTAAACCAACCTTGATTGAAAGCCCCTTTTGACCGTGTTCATGACTGGAACGTTATCTGTAAGGAATGTGTACCTATAATACAGCAGGTTTGTAGGAATAATAGGGTCTCACATATATCGTGACTAATCACTTTACGGCTCAGTTCACTCGAATGTTCAGTGTTATTTCTCATGAGTCACATCCATCACTATACATGTCGGATGAAATATTTGATATCAGACTATAAACCTACACAGTTACCTTCTCCATGTCTATGATTATGGACATGATCAGATATGAAAACCTAGCCTTTTATCAGAAGTAGCGAAACATTTACTATGATGCATATTTAATATAAGTAAATTAATTCTTAACATCACTTTTCTGCCGAAATGGTAATGTAAGTGACTTTGTAATATGCTAAAAACAGAGCAATCTGTTGATTAAATGAATGATGTAACGTTAGAGCTGATAATAGTAACGTAAAATTGCAGCCTGAATGTTTCGCCCTGAAAGGTCACTTTCTAACAGGTTACAACACTTTGTTGTAACTTATTGCAGAAGACTGTACAATAATCATTTTCTGAAATTGCTAAACTTCATCTGTTTTTATAAATTAGTGAAAAGGTAATTGTATATGAGCCTTTAATGTCACATTTATTTAGTTTTGGTGTTATATATCCCATGCTAGTGTTTGCTATAAATGACAATGTTCATGCTAAAAGAGGTTCAGTTAATGTGCATTATAGATAAAGTAAAATTGAGTCACAACTGGCTTCTTTACGTCAGTGATATTTAATAGTTTTAGCAAAAACCTTTCATAAGTTAAAACTTTAATGTCACCATGAGATAAGAAATTTTAGGATAATTTTCGTTCTTAGCAAAAATCTGTCATAACTTAATAGTTTAATGTCACTATGGGGTAAGAAAATGCAAGAATATGATAATATCAGAAGAAATGACACAGTGAACAAAGGTTGCCTGGAAAAAGTGTGTTGTTCGACGCTATGGCATACATCTATCATATTTAATATTAATATAATAATTAAATATAAGCCGAGATGATTCTTATAAATCAATAAAAAAGATACTATAGATGACAATTACTGCTTACATAGCTTAATCAAAAAAATTCATGTGAAAATGTGGTATTACACAACACTATGCTTCGAATATTTCTGAAGTTAATGTCTCACAATATGTCGCTTGGCCCTTCCTTGAAAATGCCAAGATGATTTTTTTGGCTATTTTAGCTAATAATCTTCACAAAAAATCTGATAACTGACCATCAGGCCATACATACTAGTAATTCAGTCATTCCTGTAGTGACGTGTACCGGCCTCCACGAGCAACAGAATATGGGTGACCGGTGAATTTCACCAGAACAAGTGTAGGCCTACCCGAAAATAAGCATCCATTTCTAAGTGTGAATTAAATAAAATTGTTAAGGCATTACTTAAATGAAATGTACACCTGCCATTATCACCTAATATATAAGGCAGTCATCAAACATGTAATAAGTACATATTCATTGTGCAATCGATCATCATTACACCGGTTTTTTGAATGGCAATGGTTACAGACTCTGTATCACATACAGTGTGTTTTAACTGACTCGTTTCAACATGAACTAACCTAACCCCCACTACAATGTCCAACCCGCATGTTGAGGGAGAGATTTGACGGAGAGGGTTGAGTTTGGTGTGGGCTTTAGTTTGATGGGGGGGGGGGCAGAATTAATCAGGCAGTGTAGTCATGATCATCAAAAATATATTCACTATGGACATGTTCAACCCTAAAAGGGCTGAATTAATTTGTAAAAAAAATCGCAAACAAGGGCTTTTTTCAATTTGAAATCACCATAAATGTCTTAGTTAGCTATTTCTAATTCATTCGAATACCTATGTTATCGGTTTCCGCTCATTAGAAATATTTTGATTCTTACAGCGCGGTGATCGACTAGAATCTGACATCTACAGACGTCAGATTCTGTCGACTAAAGTCGATCCCCGCACTGTAAGAATGTTGATATTAGCATTTTCTGATATTATCTACTATGTGCTTTTAGATGAAGCTTTTTCAATAATGTCTACACTATTAATACGTGATATTAGATAAAGTTTGATTAATATTGTTTGTAATAATTGCCTTTTGGGTGTGATATTTGCATTCTTTGCTCGAAATATAACAGACCTGAAGGTATCATATCTGAATAATTTAATAATTGCAAATATGACGATAATAAACTCACAGTTTTACAAGACGTTTCAATTGTCTTATCGTTCCAACAGTCCCTGTCCTATTTCCGCCGCTGCTGTGAATGAAATGACAGGTGAGACTGTAGGCCTACTTAGAATACTGTGCCGCGAAGTGTCACAATAATATAACTGATTATATGAGAGCCACACGTAACTTTCAGACCATGACAAGCAAAAAGAAAACGTCGAGCCAATGATGTCTTAATGCCGGGCCACCGCCTACGACGCTGGATCAAAGTTAAACCAGCATTGCATTTCATTGGAGCAATTCAGTATTGTGGGAAAGGGTAGCAGCGTGCTCAGCCTGAGCCTGAGCCTAATAGTGTCTCACATATATCGTGACTAATCTCTTTACGGCTCAGTTCACTCGAATGTTCAGTGTTATTTCTCATGAATCACATCCATCACTATACATGTCGGATGAAATATTTGATATCAGACTATAAACCTACACAGTTACCTTCATCTTTTTTTACATGTGATAGCTGGTGAGGAGAGAGCCAATTAGGCCGCACTGCGCCGTTGTGAAAAAAAACTACACCACAAAATTGCAAGTTTTCTCTCCTATTATACATTATTATTACAATGTTTTCAAACATCTGGCCTGGTTAGAGAGTAGAAAATTTAACAAATCGATGGGTTAAAACAATAGTGTGCTAAGTGACATTTTTGGCCTTTAGAATAATAACCAGCTAAGTCACCTATATTATGTATAAAGTTTGAAGTTATTCCAAATTCAGATTAAAACAACAGATGAAGTCGACTTAGCACTTTGTTATTCTCGTGAAGAGGAAAACATATCAGCATAATATCTGTCCAACACAGGACCAATTCGACTTGACACATTGTTGTTCTGGTGTTATTTGCTTATGGGATCTGTTTCTGGGACAAAAAACGGTGCAAGTGCACTTAGCGCATTCTTATTCTGAGACTTGTGGAGACAACACAGGGGAAATGCCTGGACTTAGTTCATTGTTGATCTGGGAACAATCACTGCATATTCTGTGTTCCTAGAATAACAATGAGCTAAGTCAACTTGGTGTCTTGTTGATCCCAATTTTGCTTCTGTAAATCGTTTTTGAAGGTAAAAAAATACTCTGATAACTTCACTTGATCTACTGTCAAATTCCAATCGCTGTTTGTTTCATCAGTACAAATCCAAGTCTACATGCTGATAAGTGGATTTAGCAGACTGTAGTTCTAGGCAAAAAGAAAAACACAATTTCGCTGTCAAGTTGACTTGACCCCCTATTGTTTTAGACCATCGAAATATAGATTTCACACCCTGAAGTCGATTATGCAAAGCAGTACAAATTATTTTTAATTACATTTATAGTCTATGGTAATCGTACACTGTACTAAGAACACAAAAAATGGTGACTCGTTACACATAACTACCTTTATGCACAATCACAAGACAGCTTCGTAACGGTTATTTTTGTTCAAACTGATTGAGAAAGTGAGTGATTATATATCCGGGGTATATATATACATACATTTAAAAACAACTTATTATTCAGTATTTAAATGTTGTTTGTTTGTTTGTTTGTTTGTGTGTCTGTTTGTTTGTTTGTTTTTTGTTTGGCTGGTTGGTTGGCTGGTTGGTTGGCTAGTTGTTTGGTTGGCTGGTTGTTTGGTTGTTTGGTAGGTTGCAACCAACCACCCAACCAGCCAGCCAAAAAAACAAACAACCAGCTAGCCAGGCAACCAAAGAAACAACCAACCAGCCAACCAACCAACCAGCCAACCAACCAACCAGCTAACCAATTTTTCACGATAATCGGCCAATTATCGGCCCTCTGGTGGCCAAAAAACATACAAAAATCGGTTGAAATTGAGGTTTCCAGACAATAATGTGAAAAGTTTTTGACCAATCAACTTCTAATCTGGCACTAACACTCATAGGGGTTAGGGCCAGACCTGAATAATTTTACACGAAAATCGGCCCATTATCGGCCTTCTGGTGGCCAAAAAACATATCAAAATTGGCTAAAATTGAGGTTTCGGGATGCTAAGGTGAAAAGTTTTTGACCAATCAACTGTCTGTCGTCTCTTCGTTTCCGGGCAATAAAGTCAAAGTTTCTCGACCAAGCAACTTCTAACCTGGCACTAACACTCATGAGTGTTAGGGCCACACCTGATTAGTTTTTCACGAAAATCGGCCAAAAATCGGCAAATTGGCAAAAAAAACCATTAAAAATCAGCCAAAATTGAGTTTTACGGACGCTAATGCAAAATGTTTTTGACTAAAGGACTTCTAACCTGACAATTGCATTTATGGGCATGATCTGCAGAACTGATTAACTTTCTGTGGATATACTGTAAAACATTGTTCAAATCAGAATGTTGGTGAACGCCAAACCTGCATAGTTTGCTATGATGATTCTCATACAAAGTTAAATGGTACCCGAGGAAGGTTCAGACCTCAGAGCTATTTATAAACATCGTATAGAGAACATTCACATTCAGAGCTCAGACTTCAGAGTTCGGACGTCAGAACTCATACTTCGTAGTTCAGACTTCGGAGTCTGAGCTCGGAACTATGAAATCGGAAGTAAGAACTGTTATGTCTGAAATCTGAAGTATATGCTCTGAACTAGGAAGTCTGTAAACTGAAGTCTGAAGTTTAACAAAATATGAATGTAAACTTACCAGTTAGCATTGTATTGAACCGTAAAGTGATTTTCCACAAAATGACATGCACAGAATTATAATCATGCATACACACATTGTACCACTCTTTATCTTATGGCGTTCCGGTCAATGAAAACACTCAATGGATATCCAGCAAATGTGGTGTTTACCTGATCTAATTTCCCCACTCGCAAACTTCCTTCTTTGTTGGAACCCCCCCCCCCCCCCACACGTGACTTAAAACCTGCATTACATGAACGTTTAAACCCTTCAAGTCTGAAAATATGGCCACATTTAATACTGAGGTGACGTTTTATCCTAAAATGGCATGCACAATGAATTGCATTATTCTCACTGACTGAGAGTATCCACAAGCCATCCCACACAGCCAGTCAGGCAACCTACCAGCCAGGCCACCAACCAACCAACCAACCAACCAACCAACCAACCAACCAACAAACCAACCAACCAACCAACCAACCAACCAACCAACCAACCAACCAATCAACCAAGGAAGTGGCAATTAGCCCTGAAAACGTATTCTCCATTCGGCTTAAATACGGTACCTTCCCCTAAGGATAGCGGCGTCACCCCCTTTGTTATTGCCTACTCTGCAACTGCGGTGGAGGCAGCTAAATTAGTGAAGACTTCCTTTAATAAACTTAAAGAGAAACATCCAAACATCCTGTATAAACGGTGCGTAACAGCATTTAAAAAGAGACACAATCTATGTGAGCTCTTGGTGAGAAGTAGATTGGGAAAAGTAAGTATAATTTATATCAATTAGTATGATTGTTTTCCTTTTTTTAAATCTAGCTATACTTCTCCTCGGTCAGTGCACTAGGCTGGGAACATGGAAAGGCATGCCCTTGAAGGGGTGACGAGAGTCAGACCCTTTAGGGTATGATGAGAGTACGGTTGACAGGTCGATACCGGGTTTTATAGGGAACCAGGTACTGGAACCCTCATCCGACCCTAACCATGGACCCTAACTCTCACCCTGACCACAAAACCAACCAACCAACCAACCAACCAACCGACCAACCAACCAACCAACCAATGTACTGATGTTGAGAGAGCATTGTGATTATGTAAATAAATAGATAAATAAATGAATGAACGAATAAAGCAATTGACGAATGAATGGGTGCTTGAATGAATGAATGAATGAATGAATGAATGAATGAATGAATGAATGAATGAATGAATAAATAAATGAATGAATGAATGAATGAATGAATGAATGAATGATTGAATGAATGAATGAATGAATGAATGAATGAATGAATGAATGAATGAATGAATGAATGAATGAATGAATGAATGAATGAATGAATATGACTGAAAGAACGAACGAACGAATAAATGAATGGATAAATGCATGAATGAATACATGAATTAAAGGATGAATGAATAAATGAATGTATGGATGGATGAATAAATTTATGAATGAATGAATGAATGAATGAATGAATGAATGAATGAATGAATGAATGGATTGATGGATGGATGGATGGATGGATGGATGAATTAAGAAATGAATGCGTGGATGAATAAATGAATGAATGAATGAATGAATGCATGAATGAATGAATGGATGGATGGATGGATGGATGGATGGATGGATGGATGGATGGATGGATGGATGGATGGATTAACGAATGAATGCGTGGATGAATAAATGAATAAATGAATGAATGAATAAATGAATGAATGAATGAATGAAGGAATGAATGAATGAATAAATGAATGAATGAATGAATGAATGAATGAATGAATGAATGGGGGGTTGAGTAAAAGAATGCATGAATATAGAAATTGCCTTAATGAATGAATGAATACAATAAAAAAAGTGTTAGGCCACTTAAGTGGACATACTGGACAAGCTGACTAGGATGGTGAGATTGTTCGAGATTGGTCTGTTAAAACTGCCCTAGCGTTTGGAAATCAAGCCTGTTAGTCTCAGGCTGAGCACGTTACCCTTCCTCACAATACTGAATTGCTCCAATGAAATGCAATGCTGGTTTAACTTTGATCCAGCGTCGTAGGCGGTGGCCCGGCATTAAGACATCATTGGCTCGACGTTTTTTTTTTGCTTGTCATGGTCTGGAAGTTACGTGTGACTCTCATATAATCAGTTATATTATTGTGACACTTCGCGGCACAGTATTCTAAGTAGGCCTACAGTCTCACCTGTCATTTCATTCATAGCAGCGGCGGAAATAGGACAGGGACTGTGTTGGAACGATAAGACAATTGAAACGTCCTGTAAAACTGTGAGTTTATTATCGTCATATTTGCATTTATTAAATTATTCAGATATGATACTTTCAGGTCTGTTATATTTCGAGCAAAGAATGCAGATAACACACCCAAAAGACAATTATTACAAACAATATTAATCAAACTTTATCTAATATCACGTATTATTAGTGTAGACATTATTGAAACAGCTTCATCTAAAAGCACATAGTAGATAATATCAGAAAATGCTAATATCAACATTCTTACAGTGCGGGGATCGACTTTAGTCGACAGAATCTGACGTCTGTAGATGTCAGATTCTAGTCGATCACCGCGCTGTAAGAATCAAAATATTTCTAATGGGCGGGAACCGATAACATAGGTATTCGAATGAATCAGAAAGAGCTAACTAAGATATTTATGGTGATTTCGAATTGAAAAAAGCCCTTATTTGCGATTTTTTTTACAAATTAATTCAGCCCTTTTAGGGTTAAACATGTCCATAGTAAATATATTTTTGATGATCATGACTACACTGCCTGATTAATTCTGCCCCCCCCCCCATCAAACTAAAGCCCACACCAAACCAACTCTCTCCGTCAAATCTCTCCCTCAACATGCGGGTTGGACATTGTAGTGGGGGTTAGGTTAGTTCATGTTGAAACGAGTCAGTTAAAACACACTGTATGTGATACAGAGTCTGTAACCATTGCCATTCAAGAAACCGGTGTACTGATGATCGATTGCACAATGAATATGTACTTATGACATGCTTGATGACTGCCTTATATATTAGATGATAATGGCAGGTGTACATCTCATTTAAGTAATGCCTTAACAATTTTATTTAATTCACACTTAGAAATGGATGCTTATTTTCGGGTAGGCCTACACTTGTTCTGGTGAGATTCATCAGTCACCCATATTCTGTTGCTCGTGGAGGCCGGTACACGTCACTACAGGAATGACTCAATTACTAGTATTTATGGCCTGATGGTCAGTTATCAGATTTTTTGTGAAGATTATTAGCTAATATAGCCAAAAAAATCATCTTGGCATTTTCAAGGGCCAAGCGACATATTGTGAGACATTAACTTCAGAAATATTCGAAGCATAGTGTTGTGTAATACCACATTTTCACATGAAATTTCTTGATTAAGCTATGTAAGCAGTAATTGTCATCTATAGTATCTTTTTTATTGATTTATAAGAATCATCTCGGCTTATATTTAATCATTATATTAATATTAAATATGATAGATGTATGCCATAGCGTCGAACAACACACTTTTTCTAGGCAACCTTTGTTCACTGTGTCATTTCTTCTGATATTATCATATTCTTGCATTTTCTTACCCCATAGTGACATTAAACTATTAGGTTATGACAGATTTTTGCTAAGAACGAAAATCATCCTAAAATTTCTTATCTGATGGTGACAATAAAGTCTTAAGTTATGAAAGGTTTTTGCTCAAACTATTAAATATCACTGACATAAAGAAGCCAGTTGTGACTCATTTTTACTTTATCAATAATGCACATTAACTGAACCTCTTTTAGCATGAACATTGTCATTTATAGCAAACACTAGCATGGGATATATAACACCAAAACTAAATAAATGTGACATTAAAGGCTCATATACAATTACCTTTTCACTAATTTATAAAAACAGATGAAGTTTAGCAATTTCAGATAATGATTATTGTACAGTCTTCTGCAACTAAGTACAACAAATATTGGGCAATTTCACGTAAAGGGCACACAAAAAGTCTCATAGCATGTCAAAAATAAAAACCTTCCATGTATGATAATTTCACAACTTTTGACAGCGAGATGTCATTCCCCAACATCAGTTAAATTTCCAGAGCTTAATTATGCCCATGAATGAAGATATTGACTTGTGAAATGTATGCTGTTTTTGCGTGTACTGGAGGGGACATTTGTTTTAACAATCATTAGTATCTGCTCAAATGCTAATAATGTAGTTGATTTGAAAATCCTAACCCCTAAATTTGTTTTTTTTATTGTCGTGTTTCTAAAGGGAAGATTACTATGTGTTGTACCCGTATTTCACATGTATATAGATTTGATATTCATTTGAAATGTGACAAATGAAATTTTGCGATACACTCAAGTATGAATTGTACAGCATTTACTTCGACAGCTCAACAAATTAGTGCTCTGACATCAACTAAATATACACATATAGCTTGAATACTATATATGACATATTTTGTGCATTTTTACATTGCTTTTTCATGCGAATCCTCTGCACAATTATATGTGTGACAAACTGTACTGGAGGGGACATTTTTTTAACGGTTGAAATAACAACATCACAAGTGCTATAAATGCATACTTTAGATCAGTAAAACATGATATGTTGCTTAACATTTCATATTCTAATTTTGCTCCAATATATATTGTTATTAATCAACATTTTGTTTTCAAATTGAGCTGAAATAGCATAATTGTATAAACTTTGCTAAAATAAAATGATGTTGTTTATCACGGGTAAAGACCGCAGCTATTTGTGTGCATCGTATTAAACACCATCAAGGAAAAACAATGGAAAATAATTTTGATTTTTGTGACATAACTAGGACAATGTCACGGTGTTCAAGCTAATATCATAAAATGTACTGGAGAGGACATATTTTTTTTAGCAACAATAACAAACCTGTAAGCATGAATGATCACTCAATATTTCAACTGAATAACAAGTAAACTACTAGAAAGAGATAAAATAGCATCATCAGTCATAGTTTACAAACATCTACATTACTATTGTTCCAATATAGCCGCAGAGACAGTTAGTGTATCCATTCCAACCCCCTCACGAAAGTCTAGAAAGCATTTTGTTAACACATCCTTCCCTTAAACCTGACATTTTGTTTTATACTATAAAACAAAATGTGAGGTGTATGGTATAAAACAAAATGTGAGGTTTGAGGGAGGGATATATATGCCAACAAAATACTTTCCGGGCTTTCATGAGGGGAGTTGGATAAATTATAGTACTGGGCTAGGTATCTGGGATGCTTTGCCTGATATCAAGCATATAGTAAATACTGGGCAATAGTCAGCCATCTTGCATTTGATAGAGTTGAAATTTGTCAAGGTATATAAATGCAAACAACCATTTTCAAATGCATATTCCTCCCTTATCTTCACTTCATCATGGCTGTTAGGAGCATAAGCTTGTTGTAGGGTCTAGCTAGCTAACATAACGTAGTTTGCCAGATATCAGGCATATTCAATAATTAAATAATTGCCGCAAGTCTGCTATTTTGAATGTGATCAAGTTCAAATTTGTTAGGTCACAGCTGTCACTCCCTGAAATCTAGCATTTTCTTTTTACTTTGTTACTTAGTTGTAGTGTAACTGTTTTATTATGATAATGTACCGTACACAATATATTTATGTACAGTGGTTTAAAAATAATATTAACTCCAGCCTATCTTGAGCCTATATAATTGGATACAAAGTTTTGTATGTAATGGTACATATGATTAAAAAAATAATAATACATACCTCAAACTGAATACAAATTTACATGCATGCATCAATAGCCCTACCATTATTTTACACCAAGCTACGTTTTTACTACGGTAAAGCAATTACTGGTTAACTATTTTAGTATGGTACAAATAATAATTTATCATGTTTATATAACAATACCGTTCTCTCACTCCAGCCTAGGCCTATATCTACAAATCTGGGATATATTTGTATTCATAACACCAAAATATCTCCCTGAAACCTCACATTTTGTTTTAGCATAATAACCTTTGAACTATCCATCTCTACTATACGGCTACCGGGTATATTACTACTGTTAAGTCATGATCTGGGCTGCTAATTCGATACATGAATGTGCAGGTTGAGATGGACAATGATCTTAATTTTTCAGGATGTTATCTGCAATGTTTTACTGTATATTAATATCCACAAACAAGAACCCTGTAAGTTTCTGTAAGTTTGTGCTATAAAGCTTAAGCTCGCCCCTTCCTATCTCAGATATTACAATGTAATATTTAATCCACCCAGGCCATTGTCACAGTGGAAAACACCCCATCACTGATGTCTCGCGTTCACACCTATGACGCAATACCTGATAACGGCTTGTGTACATAGTGGTAATAACTGGCGATGTCTACATACCTCACTGATTCTGTTTGTACCCTTAATTCGGGAGGGGGGTGTTGGAAATGCCCAATCGAGTCAACTGAGTGCCCGGCGGGCATGATAAGGTGCCCACAATGATCGGTGGCACCATGCCCCTTCTCAATCCTAGATTAAACACTGTTAGATTTCTGATTGCTGAGCTCGCATTGATATTCCCGTATACACGCATGACTCTTGACCTGATTTATCAGCCGTTACTACCTCTGCGAAACACTTTAAAAATAACCAGGCAAACTATTTACATTAACCTTAACGTTCACTTCGACTCATTATTTATAATTTTTTTCTTTTATGTAATATTGTGTTGCAGGTAAGAGCATTTACACTAAATACATGTTACCATCATAATTCGCATGTCATTCAGTTGGTAAACCCTATGTAATTTACAGTCCATTAACTGAATAGAATTTATACTTCCTCGCGTAAAAAATACATCTCATAATTATTCCGTTAAATATGCGAAAAATAATACATAAAATCATGATGGAATTGTTATGCTTTGTGTCACTATGATTTTGCATTGCAATTTGTAAGTGTCTTGGGATCGCAAAGGTGCAATCACGCTATACAGGTGATAATCCTTTTATACACTAGGGCCTGTCATACAAGTCAAGTTGACAAAAAGCAGCCTAGCGAATTATAATCTCTCGAATTATGATTATGTTATATCCTAAATATGACAATCTGTTTGTTTATATTGCTTGTATTAATTGTTTCCTTATTTCAGTGTCTATGTATACGCTAGGCCTAACTGTATTAAGGACACATAGACCTGACATATCCTGCGTAATTAAATGATTGTTGCACGCCGAATGTTATTTTTTGTCAGGTGGTCCAAAATCAAATCTTTGTTCAACCTTGTGGTTCCTATAGACCAGTAGCTCAATCATTGCTATAACAGTGTTAATATGACTTCCTATAATTTACCAAATTATTAAATATAAGAAGTTTACTTAAATCGTATTGTTTTATCCTGGCAACGTAAACTTTCACACTTAGCTCTCATCATAAGCCTGCGCTGTATTAACAAAGAAAGACGGTCGTAGGCCTTAAAACACTACACCGTTGGGAACACAACCAACCGAAGAGGCGCAACTCAAAGACGGGACATGACTTGATAAGACGAGTGATGACAATGTTTAAATGTTGAAATAACATTGTATGTTCTATCTCATCCAATCTCATCAGCACTAATCCTTCACGTCATCCAGCTTGGGGGATCCAGCTAGAGCTGGTCACTTTTGTAGATCTAGCCATAGACATATACTTCTGTGGGTACAACCATAGACATAAAATACAGGTGTTTATATGTGTATGGGTACAACCTATCATGGTTTCTCTGTCCTACACTGAGTCCGGAGGTAAACATTGTACACTGTCTCTTAGCATTAAGGTCGGTGTACGGCTAAAACAGTGGAGAAGGTTGTAACAACGGACGTTGAACAGTTACACGCTGACAATGGTAGCTGGCTGTATAAAGTCATGTACACAGATGTATCTGGTGCTATGCGGACTCTCAGGTTAACTGGGGGTAGGCCTAAAACTCGTGATCAGTGAAGAAACAAAGAAGAGGAAGAGGGACTGATTCAAGGGTGTGGACCCCATTAACGCAATGTAAGCGGGGGGGGGGGGGGGTAAAGTAGATATAAAAATTAGAAGGTGGGAGGGGGTACGGGAGTTGGGAAATAGGTGGATGCTCGCTTCTCCAGGCCCATGGAGGCTTGGAGTCGCTGTAGCCCTGCAGAGCAGGTCACCACAGACAACTACAGAATTAGCTCGCAACGGGTCGATAAGATTCTATTCTATTCTTCTATTCTATTCTAACAACAGTCAACATTATATTGTCGTCCTAATCACTGATTTCCCCGTCACAGGTGAATATAACCTCTTAATATTGTATTTATTTTAATTCTGAATGACGAGAGAAGATGATTATCTACCGTAGTATATATTTTGTTTAGGTTTGTTTGCTTGTCTGTTTGTTTGTTTCCACAGTTTGGTTCAGCTAGCCCGCATGCGGGCTGCCTGGGCCTTCCAACAATATATCGATCGATTGTGTATCACCGAGCGCTCACACATCCACGGTAGCTAAGTCCAACATAGAACCCAAAAGTGATTGTTGAAGTGGTAAACTAGGGCACAGTTCATTATGTCCACAATAGGCTACACTTGTCAGTACCGGTATGTGTGCACTGTAGTATGTAGTACAGTGTAGCCTATACCCAAAGTCACATTAAAAGTGATCAACCAGGATCGCATGTTTTTCGTCGATTTCTCGGTCAATTGTCAACCGATTTTCATTAAATTTTGTAACAATCATATTTCAACAGAATCCTAATAACCCTGAAAATTATATATCGTATTTCAAAAGTTAGACCATTTGACATGTAATAAATTGAAATTACGACGTCCCTCTATAAACCCATTAAACTAATTCTAGAATTTTATTACATGTCAAATGGTCTAACTTTTAAAATATTAAATTTTAATTTTGCGAAATTTTTACCGCTGTTAGGATTTGAATAGAAAATGGCCTTTGCCAAATTTCAAGAAAATCGGTTCAGAATTAACGGATAAATCCCCGAAAATCATGCGATCCTGGTTAATTTGACGGCGACCTTAGTCAACATGCGTTCTTGACTTTCCTATGTAGCACAAATTCTTACAGGAACAGTTTTTTTCCCAGCAACAGTATGTCATTACCATTATTCGACTGGGCTGTTTTGGTGTACATAGCACTTTTTTTGGTGCGGCAGGTTTTGTATTCGAGTGGTCTTACACCCAAATTGGTGCAGCAACTTTTTGCACCCATTAACTTCTCACCACACATAATACCACTCCCATAGACTTACATGTATTATGGCCCATACGCTTGGGCCTCCCAGCATTCTTTAAATGAAAATATGTATATAAAAACATAATTTTTTTTAATCATCAGGACATACTCTCGCAATATGAAAAATAAAAAGGGTGGTTAAACATCTGGCTTTTTTTCTATTTTCATATGTAAATGTTAGGTCCTCATTTACTCTCTGGGAGTTTCCATCGAATGCAGCATATGCCTTGTTACTACTAGCGTAGGGAGTACATTTTATATCAATCTTCCCAGATTTCGATGTTTTTGAAGCAAGAAATGGTCACCCAATCTAAATTAATTGGTAACAAAAATATATCAATTTAAAATTTAGACCCAGGCCTGCTGTAAATCGCAACATTTTTCTTAAAAATCGTAACTCTCTCACTTTAATGATATGCGCGTATGAATTTGTATTGTGAGACCTTAAACAGAGGGTGCACAACGGTGCAGTTAAAGGGGGGGGGTATATTCCGGGAGGGTCGCAAATATAAATTTGTTGAAAAGGGGGGTATATTCTGGGAGGGAGGCGTAGATTCTGGGAGGGTCGCAAAAAGCAATTTGTTGAAAGGGGGTGGGGGTATACTCTGGGAGGGAGGGGTAGATTCTGGGAGGGTCGCAAATATAAATTTGTTGAAAAAAGGGGTATATTCTGGGAAGGAGGGGTAGATTCTTGGAGGGTCGCAAATATAAATTTGTTGAAAAAGGGGGTATATTTTGAAAGGGAGGGGTAGATTCTGACAGGGTCGCATATAGCTGTTGAAAAAGGGGGTATATTCTGGGAGGGAGGGGTAAATTCTGGGAGTGTCGCACGTAGTTGTTGAAAGAGGAGCTATATTCTGGGAGGGAGGGGTAGATTCTGGGAGCGTCACATAATAATATATTTGTTGAGAAAGGGGTATATTCTGCGAAGGAGGGGAACAGTCTGGGAAGGGTCCCATAGCACTGTTGTTGAAAAGGGGGTATATTCTGGGAGGGACGGTAGATTCTGGGAGGGTTGCATATAGTTTTTGAAAAGGGGGGTATATTCTGGGAGGGAGGGGTATATTCTGGGAGGGTCGCACATATACATTTGTTGAATATTAAGGAGGGTATATTCTGGGAGGGAGGTGTAGATTCTGAGAGCCGAAGACACTTTACATAATCACAAAAAAAGGGGTAGATCCTGGAAGGGAGAGGTAGATTCTGGGAGCCGCCGTAATCCACCCCAGGGGTATAGTTCAGGATCAGGGGTAGATTCTGGGCGCCCATAATCTACCCGTGTATAATCTGAAAGGGGGGTATATTTCCAGATTTTACACCGGTTCCCAGAGCCGTAACTCTGGTATGGAATAAACACCAAAAACGACCTTCCTTTCAGATGACAGAACATGACTAAATGATATTGCGACAGGCTACCTCTACTGCTCATGGCTTACAATACGTACTAGGCCCTACTTAGTACTCTGCTTAAATCTGCTCTCGTCTAGTCATGTCCTCCTTTTTATTCCCTCAAACATTAGATCAAGCAGACATTTCATTGGTTGATTAGTTTAGCGGTGATTCTTGGCCTACCTCGTCTGGGCCTCTTGCTCGGGTATCCCCCTCTCCATCACTGAGCCCGGCATAGGCCATGGAGCGGGGCAGAGGTTTCCCCTCCATAGTACTCCCAGGCCGGAGTCCAGGAGCGAGGTTCCAGTTTTTACCTGGCTTTGCTCTGGCCCGCAATATTTACAGGTAGAGTGGGCTTGATTTACTTTCTCTCTCGGGGCATGCCCGGTCGCAGTTTGGCCGTGTGATCTCTCCCAGTGGGCAACTCCCTCAAACATTCGGCAATTATCACCAGGCGCAAAATTGCCTTATGTGTTTTCATTTTACCACAAAATATGCATAATTGAAAGGATCCCTACTTTATTGTGATGCAATCACAATCATACAAATTTTGCAATAAATTGTTGCACAAACAAGTAAGTTATTTTTGAGCTTTGATTCATATTATAATGAAACAAACCGTTTAACACCAGATGACCTCTTAATAATTTTGATCCACATTTCAATTCCAGCCATGTTGTTTCCCTAGGTTAATTAGAAGAACCATAGAATATGTTCATGTAGAATGGAAATGAGATGTTATTATTTCTGCTACAATCTGATTCACTTATAAATATTGTTTCCCAAGTAAATACATTATTTGCAAAAAGCTCTAAAGTAAGCTGTTATTTGTGTAAGCTAACCACTTAGTCCGTGTACTAGTACAAACTAGTACTGTATGAAATTACCTGCTGTCAGATGACATTTTATGGACGCTAACATTGGGTGGGACTGAGTTCGCCAAATATAAGGGATACCAAGTTAATGGGGTATGCAGCCTACACCAGCAAACACTACTTGAAAACCCAGTGTTGTTGACCAACTTTATGACAGCATTGTGTCAATGCCCAATTTTCGCTGAAAGGTCGACCCTCGCTCACATGTAATCACACATCAACCTCACTTGCTCAACGGATATATGTGTCACGTACAAACGGTAGTGGTACACACTGACCAGGTAGTATGCCTCTCTCACAGCGACTACCAGTTCCCTGCGGTGTACACACCAAATGGTACGCACCATCCAGGTCATGTCAAACACTGTATGGGAGGATAGAATCCTAGATGGTGGATATTGTAGGACAGGTCTATTCAGATTTTTGACATTGGTTATTTGAACATCTAACAAAAAAAGGTGAAAATGTTTTTTTTCCACAGGACCTTGAGAAAATGTGGGTCTTAATAGATATAGGAGGTCATATATGTTCTCAGTTCAATGAATGTAACGTTGTTGACGTGAAAGAAAAAGAAACTTCTACTGTAATAGTAGAGTTCGCTATTGCAACCACTAATGTAAACGTATAGATGAAGTGACGCTAATGGAGGGGGGGGGGGGGTAGAGATAAATTATTGTGTAAGTATCGTTTATGTTTTAGCTATTAGCCTGTTTTAGACTTATCTTTTAATAATAGTACTTTTACTTGATTTTTACAGGTTGTTCTGGAGTTTGTATCAGACTGAAAGTCATCTTTTGATGATAATCATAGAATGAGGTGTTTCCCGGGTGTTTTCCGAATTGGGAGCTGAGCTTAAATAGACTTACACAACTACATTTGTATACGATATAAGCTTCATTTTTATTGTACAAAGATGGGTGACAAAGTACCAATTCAGTCATTCTTACTGGCTGCCAAATATAACTTTTTGTCCGAATATATAAAAACTGGCAGTCTTGTTTGTGTGTCAAGCAACATTAGGACTACAACGGACGTATGTGAATATAATGTGTGTACAGCCTCACAGAATGTATACAATGCAGAAGAACATACCCGTCTGACTAATGATAAGCGTTATCGATGTGATTGGTGCCATAAAGGCTTTTCCAGAAAATATCACCTCACACGACATAAGCACTTTCACTCTGCTGAACAAACATATAAATGCGGAACATGTGACGAACAGTTCACAACGTTATCTCATCTAAAGAATGATAAGCTCATTCATGACGGTGTTATGTCTCATGAATGTGGAAAGTGTCACACACAGTTTCAAAGGCCATCTCCCCTAAATATACATGACCTAATTATGCACCCTACTATTAGTCCTTATGAATGTATTCAAAGTCACAAACATAATGATTGTGGGATGTGTAACAAACACTTTTTAAACGTAAACAATGTAAAGGTCCACAAACGTATCCACACTGGTAGTAAACCTTTTAAATGTCAAACATGTCACAAATCATTCAAAATGTCAAACACTCTAAAAATCCACGAACTTATCCACAGTGGTGTTAGACCACATAAATGTCATATATGTCACAAAGCATTCAAAAGATCATTTGATCTAAAGTTGCATGGTGTGGTTCACAGTGATGTCAAACCCTATAAATGTCAAACTTGTGAAAAACGGTTCAAACGGCCAAGGGATTTAAAAAAACATGAGCTCATCCACACTGCTGCTCTACCTCAGATCGGCTTTAAACAGTATATGTGTCATATTTGTGGCAAACAGTTCAAACAGCTAGGGAATTTTAATAAGCACGGGCTAATTCACACTGGTGCTAAACCTTATAAATGCTATGCATGTCATAGGCAGTTTACACGGCTAAAGGCTCTAAAGGCACATGAATATGTCCATGGTGGTGTAAAACCTTATAAATGTAGAACATGTGATAAGCAGTTCACTGATTCATACATTCTATCTGAGCATGAGCGTATTCACACGGGCGTGAAACCTTACGAATGTAAAACATGTCACAAAAGATTCACACAATCATCAAACTTGAGAGCACATAGAATCATTCACACAGGGGATAGGCCATATAAATGTGGCACGTGTGACAAACAATTCCAATATTTACCAGGTCTAAGGAGCCATGAACGCTTTCATACTGATCCCGATGCTTTAAAATGTGGAACATGTCATAAACAGTTCGAGAATTCGGGGAATCTAAAAATACATGAACGCATTCACTCTGATGAAACCCCTTATGAATGTGGAACATGTCACAAGCAGTTCAGAACTTCAGGGGCTCTGACGAGACACGAACGAATTCACACAGGTGTTAAACCTTATGAATGTGACATATGTCACAAAGGGTTCACGCAATCGGGGAATCTAAAAGTACATAGACGTATTCACATTGACGCTAAACCTGTATAGTTTGGAACATGTCAATAGTTTAGATGTCGTGGAACATTTATAATTTTTAACATGTCAGTAATAGTTTAGATGACAAATCGTGTAGTTTAGATGGCATAAGGACGTGTAGCAGACACCTCATTCGTAGAATGTTACAATAATGGAATAAATCATTGTGAATGTTGTATATATCACTCGAAAATACAATGATCCATTGCTGTTTTATGTTGTGTTTAGGTTATTATACAAGAAAATATATTTTTATATATCAAATAAACGATAAGATACAAGTGGTATGAATAATAACAATCATTCCTATTTGATGTAAGTAAGTAAGTATCTCTCAACAATATTGAGACTCAATGGAGCTGAAAATGTAGTTCTCCATTATGATAATACCATTTACTATACTAGTTGTTTTATTCAATGTATTGTATGCACCACAAATATACTATGTAGTAGTGGTACGGAGGTGTAATAGCCTATATAAGTTTGTGAAAGTTGTAACGATAATGGATGGATCCCCGATCATCTTTTCATTTGCTGCTGTACATCAATCGTTTTCTATTCATGGATTGCAATAGTTACGTATTACAAAGTCAAATGAAATATCTTTACTTGCTCTGTATCAGTTGATCACATACATGTGTGTTTCGGGATGGTTAAATGAGGAAAATAAGCTCTAACTGTTTTCTTTAGCACCTAAAGACATTGACAGATTCCAAACTAAGTGAAATTGTTTATCATAGTTTATTGTATCCCTTTTAACATCACAACAGGGTTAGATAACCCTTTGGACCTGGTTTGACTCTACCCCTGGGCCGTGTGCATACACCTCTATTGCATTAATATTTTTCTGTCACTGCTTTCCAAGGTGTGCAAGCAAAATTGCCGGATTGAAGGTGAAAAATAGGTGATTAATAGTATGGTTGATAATAAATGTTTAATTGGTGGAGAACTGATAACAATAGGAAAGAATGTGGTGCAATGTATCTGAACTCATGACATCTATATGGAAATTAGATACAGGTTACACATAGTTTAGACTGTGTATATAAAATAACCTCATTCTGCATATGATATTTATCCATATGGAGGATGTCCCTCCACTTATTTTGTTGCCCAATAATTAATCCAACTAAATTAGTCCCAAATCTTCGGCACCCCCATGGATGCCCAGGGGCTTGGTGAACAAGTGAATATTGACCACGAGCTTGGTGGATTCCATATGACATTAGAAACATGGAATGTGATCTCAATGTCACCACATTGGTTCCACTTGGCACTTCTATTGTGCCAAGAATGTGCAATGAGAATAATGCAGGCTTAGAGACAATTTTTCGATTTGTGTTTGTGTCTCGGCATAGCTGTCTCGTAACAATAAACTTCAGCCTTATGGCTGTGCGAATAGATTATCTATCAGTATTTTATGTCATGCAGTTGCTGATAGTATCATTAACACTGGTAGCCATTTTTGTTTCACATTAATATTTAACATTATTTTGAGGTTTTTTGGGGGCCATTTTTAGTTTTGTCATCTAATTTAGATCTTGAGCAATTTTGCTTACCATTTGGTATATGACATACTGTCATAAATTTTGGTAGTCATTTTGAATATTGGTAGGAGTTTTAAACTCTGTCATAATTGTAAACATGACCATGGCTTGTTTCTGAGATGGAAACGCCACTGTTCTTTTAATTATCAAACATAGAGCTCACGCCGTTTGTTCTGACCAAAATAATGTTTGCTAAATGTTGGGCCTTTGATGCAGGTTCAGCATTCAAACATCATTGATTAAATGTATTTTAATTATCAAATGTATGCCTAGAGTTTAAAGGGTGCAGACGGCGAGTGACCTTTAACCTCTATTAACTCGGATATCATTGGCTGAATCGATTAGAAAATGCATAGCATTTTAAATATCACAGGTTTTGTATTAGACAGGTCCATGCCAGGCAAAAACATTTTGTCGTAGGTTTTCTGAGTGGATTCAGCTATCTGAATCCATACTCTTTGAAGTAAGCTTCTGGGCCACCCTAAAATATTCCTCAAATCCAATATGACGGTGAGAAATACAAAATGGTTGCTAAATTACCTAGAATTGTAACTTTTTGGATTTCCCTTTGTGCGAAAACATCAAAATACTTTTAATTATGGGATTTAATAGTAAACTAAGATTATCAATCATCAAGAATGCACGACAGCACTTTATTTATATTTAAATCCAAGATGGTAGCTGAGCTTATACCTGTATAGAAAAGCACTCGCTATATCCTGTCATGGTGGTGATATAATTATTATGATGGACTCTATTCATATGTTTTTGAAGTTGAGGAATCTATTTATTCTCTTTTTATTTCAATTAGGTCATCAGGTTACGTAGTTATTAAAATAATACAAATAAATTGCTGTGTTAACTTTTAACTCTCTATAATCTGGTAATATTATATTCTAATATAATGAGACTACATTAGTATATATGTATATAATCCCTTTTGCAACATTCAATCATTGCTGTTTTAATAAAAACATAGATCATGCTTATCAGAGAAAACTATTGCCCACTTACACATTTCTAATGTCTGTGGTTTACATGGATTTTAAAAATCATATCAATTTTATATACATATATTTATATACTGGCTTATTGACCGGAGTTCATACATTAGCGATGATGACCCAATTTTCACGTTTTATCGACCACTCTCAATGATGGTCAACTCCGGTCGAGCAACTTTTTCCTTATAATATTAATTAACATAAAGTAACATTTCATTCACAAATTAAAAATGAGATATCCAGATTAAAACACTTCGAACAAACGTACATAGTAATATATAATATATCAGAATAAATTTATACTCTTTTTATATGAATATCCACTTTGTCTGACAGTTTCACATTTGATATTGGGGATGGATCAGATCAGTGGGAACACGAGCAGTTGGCGTGCGCTCGGAATGTGGACCTGGTCGGCGGGGCTGACTCAATGGTTGCGGCAAGAGGGCGAGACGCTGGTCTATCCGGTAAACAAGGGTGTTAAGTTCTTCAGATCTCCAAGTAGGGGACCTCACCAGCCAAACTGTCTGTCCATCCTCTATGCTGTCTCCTTCATCTGACATACATTCTGATGGCACTCTCCGTCACACAAGCTGCTCTTCCTCTGTGCACACCGAGCCACGTTTATGTAGTAACTGTAACAATGGTTAAACTAAATATAGACATTAACGTTATACGATTAAATGCCTTCTCCCCTGTCAAGTCAGTTTATGTTTGTAGTTATTCAGCAGGTGTGCTTAATCATGATAATGTGCATGTTGGAGAACTATTTAAATTATCTAGATGGATGGCATAGTTTACACCGGGGTTCGTGTCAGCTGATCTTTTTTAGATGCACACATAATTATTCAAACTTGTTATTACACAATTAAATTGCCTACATAAGGCTTATGGCCACAAACATACAAACAAACTCTCAAACGATATCTAAGGTGAAGGTTTGGATATTTTCGTGTAAAAGTGATGTTGAAAAAATTTTCAACATGCTTAGGGGGTCTTGTCGAGTTAAAAAAAATCCGAGAACAACTAGGATTGGCCAGACCCCAACCACCCATCCCCCTATCCATTTTATTAAAAAAATGAAACATGTACAAACACTAAAAAAATCTCGGATTTTTTCTAATTCGACAAGACCCCTTAGTCAATGCACTTGGCAAGAAAACTGTGATGGTTTATCTACTGGTTTAAATACTGTATGGTGTGGATTACAAATCACAATTTAAATTTGGCCTACCCGCACGCGACGAGAAGCCAGCATATTTTCATGTCTCTTTTGTATCTGGCCGACAGCTGGCATCTGATCCAACTTGTGTAGCTTCCTCACATTCTCATGTACTCTCACAACAGACGCTTAAAAACCATAAAGTAATTATGTGCATTCTCATGTAGTCTCACAACAGACGCTAAAACACCATTAAAAAGTACTTATGTACATTTTCCTGTACTCTCACAACAGACGCTGAAACACCATTATAAAGTAATTATGTACATTCTCATGTACTCTCACAACATACGCTGAAACACCATTATCAAATGGGGTACTGGGATGATTGCTAGTAGTAGTACTTTTTGCCCCCATCTGGGGAGGGTCATTAGGAATCTGTTCCGTCTGTTGAATGCTGTGTAGGGCATTGTACGGAAGCACTAGTCTACAGCAATCATCCAAGGGCAGCTGCAGCCTCCTCGTATCTGGCTATAATCTTCGGGCGGATTGCCAGTGGTGTACCCTGGTTCCTCCGCTCAACAGCGGAGCCAATGCAGCACCCGCATCAGTGCTGGCGCTGATGTAGGCCGTGGTAGCCTTAAATAACCGGCAATAGCGTGTTTGACATTAGGTCTCTCAGGTGGGATGAATGGAGTTACCCAGAGGGAGTGATCCTTCCTATTGTTACTCTGGGGACTATCCGACCCGAGGATAGCGGAGCTGCGCAAAATGCCACAGAGTTTCATCATTAAATTGTACAGCAAACTCAAGTCTCAGGCCGTCTGGGCATGTCTGGGGGTATATCCCCTAGGCTAGACATGCCCAGAACCCCTTATCGGGCGAACGAAGGAAAACGCTCTCAATAACCCACCATGCCCTATCACCCCCACCCTCACATCATCATCAGTACATCATTCATCTCATCAATTGACTACAACGTTTTTATCGTATTATAATGTCACTTAAAAGACCTTTTGTGCCGAAAAGTGAAGTAAAGCAATGATTCACTACTACTATTACCATTATCAAATACTTATGTACATTCTCATGTACTCTCACAACAGACGCTGAAACACCATTAAAAAGTACTTACATGTACTCTCAAAACAGACGCTGAAACACCATTACAAAGTACTTATACACATTCTCATGTACTCTCACAGCAGAGGTTGAAGCACCATTTTAAAGTACTTATGTACATTATCATGTAGTCTCACTTAAAATACACCCGTGACGTCAGTCTATTGTTAAAACAGTGGATTCGGATCTGCGAATCTACTGTTATTTTGTACTGATCAGGTTGGGCACAATATACGGATCTAATCATGAAACGGCATGTCTGATTTTATGGTTTAATAGCCATACTGAGAATAAAATTGAGATTTTAATCAAATCTTGGAAAATCTGCACATATTCGGTGTATTTTAAGTCGAAGAAAGAGCTCAATTACAATAGATTCGTAGATCCGAATATGCTTTGCACCTCGTACATTCAAATCTACGAATCTATGAAATTTCTTTCTTTTCCCTTGACAGAAGCTGAACCACCAATATAAATTACATATGTACATATTATTATATTTATTGTTCATATTCCCATCACCCAGTTGGTGTTGTATATTTTTGATGGACTAGGACATAACTAGGACATGGTATTTTACTCGAATCACTGTAAAACATATTCAGCTTCGAAATAGTGACATCTATTCTGCGCGTCACCAGCTGGTGACTCATGACCCACAAACGCAACTGTGATTACAGCTGTGCTGCTTTAGATTTAAATTTCAAAAGAGAATATTAAAATAAATCAGTGTTGATCTTATCTTTGACAACTATGTGCATTTAAAGCTGAATATTTATCATATTTCCATTATGTAGAGATATGTATCTCACTTCTTATTTCGGAGCGTGTGTATTGACCTTCGAACTGAGCAGTCAGGTCCTTCTCCAGTTTTGACCGAAGTTGTGTGTTATGGTTACTGCCCACCCTATAGGATAAACAATGTAAGCTTCGCTCAGCAACATATCACACTAATTATTTTAATAATCAGATCAAAATAGATAAAGTATTTATCAAGTAGTGTCAGACAATGTTAACCAAGCAAATAATATCAATCAAAATATATTATTACTCACAGTGTAACAGACCCATCAAATTGATCGTCACTCTCTCTGTGTAACTCTCTCGCAGCCCTCTATAATAATGCGAGAACGTATTAATTATATTGATTCCCATTGCAAGATCACACCACATATAATTTATTGTATATTTGATAAAAAACATCAAGTCGTCATGAATGTCTTAAGAGCCTCCACACACACACACACACACATAGGCCCTATACTTACAGCTAGTGTTATTGGTACAGGTGGTCTACAGCGTCCATCTCTGACATGGCGCAAGGGGTTATTCTCAACTTCAATAACATGTAACTTTCTTGGAGGCTCCTGTATAATTAAAAAAAAAAAAATTTGTTTAATTTGTGTGTGATCAAAATAAACTTCTCCGTTACTTATATGTAACATTGCACAAAAACAATTCAGTATCCATTTAAACATTTAATTATCTAATACAAGAACATAATAACGTGACTAATTTGTTGTATATTTTACCAATGATACATCGCGTAGTCATGTTTTTTTTATTTCCAGAAGGTGAATATAACATCTTTATTCAAATCAAGAAATAACTTACAGCTGGCCTTTTTAGTACAGGTTCCATTAACCACTCACCTCTAACACACACATGGAACTTAAATGTACAGCTGGCCTAGACGCTCACGTGAAACATAAACTTACAGTTGGCCTTGTTAATAAAGGTTGCCTAGGCGCTCACGTGAAATGTAAACTTACAGTTGGCCTTGTTAATAAAGGTTGCCTAGGCGCTCACGTGAAACATAAACTTACAACTGGCTTTGTTAACAAAGGTTGCCTAGGCGCTCACGTGAAACATAAACTTACAGTTGACCTTGTTGATAAGGTCGCCTGGATCGACCACATCTAACATGCTGGTCTAACATGCTAACAGTTGGCCTTGTTAAATTAACACAGTTCTCGTGGGCGCTCACGAGAAACTAAAATTACAGCTGGCCTTGTTGGTACAGGTCGCCTTGACCACCCACCTCTAACACACACATGTTGCCTGCGTACTCACACGAAACATAATTTTACAGCGAGCCTTCCTTATACATGTTGCCTGGGCACTCACACAAAACATAAACTTACAGCGGGCCTTGTTTATACAGGTTGCCTAGGTGCTCACAAGAAACATAAACTTACAGCTGGATCGCCAACCTCTAACTAAACATGTGAAACATAAGCTGACAGCTGGCTGTATTAGTACAGGTTGTCTGGAGCGCCAACCTCTAACACACAAAACAAACTTACAGCTGGCCTTGTTGGTACTGGTCGCCTGGATCGCCCACTTCTAGCACGCCGCGAGTTTTTCTCCTCCATCAGTTGTTTGATCAATTTTTGTTGCTCCACAAGTGTCTGTTGCATTTGGCGAAGTGTCGCAGAGATATCACCAGATTCGTGTTCCTGTTTTGTCATCTTGCTAGACAGGTTACTTAGTTGTTTACTGATCATTTTGCTGGAGCATCGTGTGGAAGTAGCTTCTGGGGGTGTTTCAGAAATTGACGAGCCTGGACACAATTCAGATAATTCCAAAATTCCCGAAGATGTGTCCTCTATGATATCCATAACTGGAGCATATAATAGGCATAACAATAATTCTGGTAATTAAATTGCCGTAATTTCTATTTGTGATTTACTTCTGCGTTGAAATGGAAAATTGGTGCAAAATACTTTTGAGAAATTACTAAGGATATTTCTTTGTACATAGTAGTCAGATCATTTACTTCATTCATATTTAAATTAACAACACTGAGAGAGTGAGACCACCCTGACACACGCATTAATTGAAAGCAATAATAACAACACTTACAACACTTACACATTCTTTATATTTCAACTATTACAGTTGAGGGTTTAACTTGACACCATGTAGTGACTCAGCCAAGAGCCACTGACACCAGAGTTTTTACAGAGGAGTGGACTTTACACCCTCTATTTCTATTTGTGACCTCATCTGAGGGAAGGTGTGCAGTGGCACCCCGCTATTATAAATATCCATACCTGCAAGTTTTGTGACATCCTTTGTTTGGCCTGATGGTAGACGTCTATCAGGACAAGATCCCTTCTGTTGGCTTCTAAATGTCTTATGGCGACGATTATTTGACAACAGAACTGTTAAAATACCAAAATATATGTTCTAGGTCTGTGGAAATGCATACAAATGAGACAAATGTATGCCTAGCAATAGGAAAATGTGACAGATTATAATATACAGGGTTCCCATTCTGAAAGTGAAATGAAATTGCCTGATTTTTCCATGATCAAAATCAAAATTCCCCGATTTAATTTGATCATAAATCTTGCCATTGAACATAATTTATTTACCAGAATGATAATACGCATGCGCAGCTATGATGATATACAGCTCACAATGTACAGATTTTGCTTGAATTCGGATGTATGAATTTGAAATAAAAAAGGTAAAGGTGTAGGTTTATAGTCTGATATCAGGTCTGAAGACCTATCATCCGACTTTACACGTTACCCCCTGGTCACTGGATCTGTTCATTCGTGTGCCATTTCAACTCCACGGAGAGCATACAGTTCTGCAGCCATTTCGGCGCATTGAACTTATCATACACATTGCCATCTCTGTCCTACAAGGTGCTCAACTCATTTTCACCCGAGTCAAGTGAAGCATTTGAGGGTGAAGTGCTTTGCCCAAGGACACAACATTGAAACAATGTCCCAAGATTGAGAGGGGGGAAACATTATATTTCTCTGAAAATCCTGCACCAAGCGGGATTCGAAACAGCACGGCGGGCAGCGACATCGGCAGAGCACCACGCTCTAATCATTGCGCCATGTCCTTCTCTGTACTACTTATACTTACTAATTATACATGTATCTAGTTACAACCTTTCAATGTCTTACACCTGTACAGTACACTAATACAAGTCCGTCAAAGAAGAGAAACATTTGAGTTGAAAGTGCAAACCCCAATGCAATTACAAAACTGGAATTAGTATACCTGTTTACCAACGGCCTCCCATCACCCCTTATAGCCGTCCATTCCTCACCAATTATGATTGTATTACATACATGTTTTACATTTTATTTCAGATAATTTCAGACCAGTAACATGCAAGGATTAAGCGAATTTATGATTTTAGTATATAAGTGTACATGTTTGTTTCCTACTGTTATGTGGTTTACAACTTGGTTAAAGGTGTAGTCAACTGTCAAAATTCGCGGGACAAGGGTCCCCCAGAAGGCAATAGTGCCCGTGGGTAAGCCAAAGCCCTATTCCATATTAATACTAAATATGCGTTTCATACCCAAAGCCTCATTAAGAGCAAGTTCTCAAATCACAGCAAATTCATATATACTTGAGCGACATCTATGAGTTAATAATTCAAAGCCCTTGTCTTTTGCCCCTACTTGGTCGCCTACTTGCAAACAAACTGACTGTATTACTGGGGGATTTGGAAACTGCTTGACCCCCAAGTTTGTATTGTCACCCAGTAAACACAAAACATTTGTATGACTTTATGCAATGTTGGACCAACGTCGAAGACGTTGGGCCGACATTGCATAAATGTCATACAAATGTATTGCGTTTGCTGGGCAGGAGGACTTTCTCTCAAACATTGTACATTTATCTAATGTTGGTTCAATGTTGGGCCAGCGTTGCAGACGTTGGCCTAACATTAAAACAGCATTGGATCAATGTCTCGTTTGAGTAGTATCTTGTAATCAGTTCAGTGGCTATATTAATGCCGTCAATCTGTACTCAATAGGCTACTGTTGGCCTACACTTGACCGTCCCAGGCATGCGCATTTTGAAGCTGAATGATTCTTTAACATTCACATAGAAATTGTAATTTTTCAAAAACATTGTGAGCGCAAAATGCAATGGCCCACATGGAAAGTTTGCCAACGTCGACAGGAGTTGGGTCCATCGCAATGTAAATATTAAGGCTCAGTGAAACATAATGAACCAGCTGTTTCAACCGGTTTTGTTTTTTAATTATATCACCAGGATGCTGTAAATACACTTAACATGGCCAGAAACGCTGTCAGTCCACAGTTTGGTTATAAATATCATCCGCACACTGTAAAGACAATGCATATAGAAAGACACCATATTTTTCAAATCAGTCCCATTATTTACTACGCTATTTACCATGTCATTAAATAAATGATAACCAGTGATAGTATTGAAAAATACTCTAGAATAATTGCCAGAGTTGCAATAGTTAAGGGATTAACTCCATTTCACCCTAGGTTTGATCTAGCCATAGATGATTCACATTTAATCTATAAATCAAGTCAAAGTATCTATTGCCGGACTAGTTTTATGCCATACCGAGGCAACAGTGGTGGATCCAGTGGAAATGGAGGGGACGGCTGCCCCTCTCCATGCACTGAGACGATTTTTTTGTTGTTGTGAATTTTTACTGACCATTCCTCCCCCGCTCCAGGTCCGTCACTGGACATATAATTATAAAGTACATGTAGGCCTACAACGCCGCGATTACACTTTTGTGCAGAGCTCATCAGTACAACTGAGAGATGCTGGCATACTCCTGAAATGAAATTTTCATCACGAAGTAAAAAATGTATTAGGCCTAAAGTGTTGTTGAGGAATAGTGATTTCGTACTATTAATTATATAGACTATATTATGCTATAAATCATGAGGAAGATTATTACATTTATAATGAAATGTACACAATCATTGAAAAACAATGTTGAGGAATGTAAATGCTAATTTATTTATATTTTACAAAAAATCAAATTCCTTGATTTTCCCCTGATTTTTTGCCAAATTTAATCAATTCCCTGCTTTTTCTCAAAATTATCTGGAAAACGTGATCTCACTTTTCTAGTTTTTCCCTGATTTCCAATCAGAATAGGAACCCTGAATATAGGTAAGCATAATTTATTATAAATATATTTATTATTATTAGGTCGCTATTGCAAAAGCTCACAAAAGAAAAAAATTACACATAGCACATTGCCCTTGACCATACCTCCATTATGTATGCGTCAGACCCGAAACAGTGTACAAGTTTTAGGCGAGTCTGTGGCCTTCTGTGATTGGAAACATGCAGACATGAATTGAAATAAGCGTCTTGCAGCCTTCAACGTTGCAACGAAAAAACACTTACTTTTATTTTTCACAGTTGTGGAGGAAGATTTGTGTCGGTATTTCGCATGGCGATCTGACAGGCTGGTGATATTAGACTTAGGCGTAGACCCAGCCTCATCACGATGAACAAGTAATGTTTTAGCAGGACTTTTTCTACGACTTGCATTCCTTGATTCTTCCATACCTGAAACAGGAAAAACTGAAGCCTTTTAAATGTATTCTGATTTGGTATGACCAGTGTACTACGCTTTACAATGCCGAATTATTTTTGTTTAGACCATAGAGACTAAATTTTCTTCAATTTGAAATCATCGTAAATGTCTAAGTTAGCTCTTTCCGCTTCATTGGAATACCTATTTTATGGGTCTACTTATAAATATTTCAATACTTTTCAGAACGGTGATCGTCTTTATACGTCAGAATCTGACGTCTACAGACGTCAGATTCAGACGTATAAAGACGGTCCCCGCACTAAAAGGATTAAGTGTATTTTTTCAGCGAGGATTACAAAATAGTGTTACACTGATGACTGGATAATGATTAGACTTGTATCATAATTATTTATCTGAGACACAAACAGTGTTGTTTGGTTGTAAGAAAAGGATACGTCACATAGGTTAGCCATAGGTTAACAATTATTCATGTGTCAGAAATCTACGTGTGTATGCCCATAAATAGATAAGTGTAATTTTAGTAACACTCATCAATCCATGGCCTTTACCACCAAATAGCCCGACAATTAGTCTCATATCTCACAAAACGAGATTTTGAAATGGCACTTAAAGTTGATATTATCACATCATTATGAACAACCATCACCATAAAAATAATTCACAACATCGAGGCTAGTCAATCAATCAATCAATCAATCAATCAATCAATCAATCAATCAATCAATCAATCAATCAATCAATCAATCAATCAATCAATCAATCAATCAATCAATCAATCAATCAATCAATCAATCAATCGATCAATCAATCAATTAATCAATCGATCTATGGCGATGGTGCGATATTGGCTAATTCACTTACTGACTTAGCACTAGCTGTGTGGGTGGAGTTAATTTTTTAAATTATATTAATTATGAAAATTAAAAATGACAAAAACAAACAAAGTGTTGCCCATTTATTAGGTGGAGGTGTATCGCTTAGGAATATGGTCAGAAGCCTTGGATGCATCACTAGACCATATTCTGAAGCGCTGAACCTCCACTAGTGTAGGCCTATATATATCATATATGTGTTCTGACCTGAAACTTCCACAGAAACAAAGCTGCCGGTTTTCAAATGCTTTGAAATCAATCTACATCTGGCAGCCATAAGGAAAGATTGGCCTGGTAGTATGTCGCTTGTCTTTGAGCAGTGAGCCATGATTGTGTAGTCAAGAAGAATAGTTTGTCTTTCAAATGATACAGAGTGGAATTTATCTTCAATCTATCATAAAAATAAAACAAATAAAATGTAGGCTACGTTTTGTCACAAATATGCTAGTTTTGTGGCGACATGGGTTATTTTGCATTAATGTTTCTCGTCATGTTGTTAACGACTAGCTTGACCACCGGCCCTGTGACTACATATTGGGCCAGAAACGGTGCTCTGATTTTTAGGTTGTGATTGGCTAGCCTCAATGATTCAATTTGGGGGTGTGGCTTGAAGGTTCCAGTCCCATTGGCCGATTGAGTTCAGGGATTCCCCGACGTATTTTTTCACACTGTCATTATGAACAAGTACGATTAGTGACGCGTAGCACACTAGGTTTTTTTACAGAGATGTTTGAATCATTTAGTTTGAGACAAAATGATATTATCATATAATCTTAATATAGATGAAATAAAATTCTAATATAATTATATATATAATCTATCACCATCCACAAGCATACGAGATTTTTGTTTTCATTATAATTAGCCTTATTTGGTTCGTTGCAGCGCATTCAAGCAATATTTTGCAATTTTTGTTTATCAACATAAACAATAATAACATCAACGCAAAAGTGTACATAATGCATACAGCCACTATAGGGCTCAAACAGCGACAGTCATACATCATTTCACATTGCAATGATGTATGACTGTCACTGTTTGATTGTCCACCCAGCCTGTAACACCCTTGAAGCCTTTAAAACCACATAAATAATTAAGTAGTTGTCACTGGTGAGGAACTTTCATATTAAGCCGACAAAAGAGGCATATCACAACTGCGAATGCGTGTATTTTTATTTAAATTAAAAAAACTACCGATACTGTATAGAACTTTTCTACGACTACCGTATAGAACTAGAACTAGCCGTATAGTGCTAGTCAAAACTTAACAACTTCGCCAGCCACTACTTTATTTGTCTTTCTTTCTTTGTATAATGAGCACAACTTTCTAGTTTGGAAGACTAACTGCTCAGGCAGAGCTATCGCTCCACATTATGGATTTTCTGGGTTCTCGCCGGATGGAAACTGCACCTATGTCCATTAAGGTTCTTTTACGTCCAACTCTAGGTCAGTCAGACGAGCCATATGATTCACGTGTTTCTCTGAGCCCCACGACACGACATCGCTGCACGCATGTCCTAGTGTATACAGCACCTGGTAGCCCCAGGCGGTCACCCATCCAATTCTGGACCGGGCCTGGCGTAGCTCAACTTCAGTGATCGAGCCTACACTGATGAGCTAACGCCGTATTCCGTATATGGAATATTTACATAGACTTATATTCCTATTCTTATATATTTACATAGACTTATCGTCTTATACAAACACCACATTTAATAAAAAAAAATAGCAGCTACGTCTATTTTATTTGATTAACAATCGGTATAAACTATGTAGTTTATAAATGTATAATCAAATTATAATATTCCCAGGCCACACGTTACATTAAACACTAAAATGCTGTTTTAGTGCTGGGCCAACATTAAAACAGCATTGTTTCAGTGTATCGTGTTTGCTGTGTTGATCATTTTTATGTGATGCTCTGCATCACCAATCGTACTTGCATTATCGTTCAAAATAGCTCTGTGACCAGCACGTATCCGTGACGTAAATAGGCCAGGTGGAAATCCTACCGGTGAAGGAATGTAAAATGGAGCCCAGTATCTGGCCCAATATCAGTGTTCAGGCTAGTTAACCACCTGAGCTGCTCGAATTTAAAAAAAAATAATGAAAACACGCCAGATAATAAATCGTGATTGGATAATGAAATGGACAAACTGCATTAACTGTATATATCGCTGCATGCGCCCTACATGTAATGATGTTAGGCATTCCGGCAGACATTGATCCTACAATGGCTCTTGTCAGGGGACAACTTATAGCGTTAGCCTGTATACAGCAAGTAGTCGGTCATATGCGGCAATCCACTGTTTGACACAGCAACTGTCAGATATTATATACATTAATAACATAAAATTTTGCTAGGTGCCATTAATCGTAGATTTTACTCACGTTAGCCTTAGGCTTGGCCTATAATGTTATAAAATATTACCTTTAGACCATGTCTTAGGCCTGATTACTCTGTGAATGTATCCCGTGACAGCGTGTATTGTTTATACAGAGGTTGTAGGTGCAGTGTGTATACGCAGTGTGTACGCCTCATCGTGCACTGTGTATTTAATTTATCCAGCCATTGTGCTGTATACATGTTAGTGAGTTGAATAGAAATAAAAAAAAAAATTCAGCAAGTAAATATTAACCGGCAAAAAACGTGGTTCGCGTTATAGGGCGTACGGCCTATAGCTGCGTGAACATAATATGCTGGGGGTATCACATATTTTTATGTATTGTAAGCCACGCCTAGGAATCAACTTGGCTTTCACCATAAACAGTCATTCCATCATCATTAGCAGCCGTCACATGTAGGCTACATAACAACGATGCTATAATAAACCAAAGTGAAGAGAATCAGCGGTTTGCTGCACAGCCGATGCCGGGAGCCGATGACGCTGGGTGGTGTGGAGTTTCTCGCCCGATCGATATTGGCAGCTTCTTCTATTTGACTGAAGCGACACCTGGTGAATGGCTTTTCATCACTAAGATATAACTATGCTAACGTCTCACCACACATAATACGCTTGGGCCTCCCAGCATTCTTTAAATGAAAATATCTATACAAACCTATATATTTTTAAAATCATCATGACATACTCTACCAATATAAAAAATAAAAGAGTGCTCAAACGTCTGGCTTTTTTCTGTTAGGTCCTCATTTACTTTCTTTGAGTTGCAAATACACGGGAACTATTGAATGCAGCATATGCCTTGTTACCACTTGTTACTACTACATTTTATATCAATCTTTCCCGATTTCGATGTTTTTGAAGCAAGAAATAGTCACCCAATGCAAATGAATTGGTAAAAAAATGATATGAATTTAATATTTCAACCCAAACCTGCTGTAAATCGCAACACTTTTAAAAAAGATCTTAACTCTCTCATTTTTTTAATGATATGTAGTCCTGGGGCTGATTCTGAAAAATTAGATCTTGTTGCACCCCTAGAAGAACATAGGTTTTATGGTATATTTTGTTTCTTTGGTTCACCAGCTTCCATTTTAACCATTAACCTTTTCAAAATGTGTCAGAAAGACACTTTGAGCACCATTTCCTGCAGTCGGTCATAGTGTTCTGATGAAAATGAGAATATTGCCATTTGTGCAATTGTAGCTGACAAAAACCAGAACAATTATTTCAAATTTCACCCAGTACGTATTTAGTAGTATACTTATATATATATAAAAAATTGCAGTGTAATAATTGGTGTTTACCTAGGCATAAATTAAAATTTAAACTCTTTTTCAGCAAAAAAAATGAGAAATCATAATTTTTTTAAGAGGCGATTTTTTTTCTTTTCGGACACATTTTTAGAGGGGTAATGTTTTGAAACTAGTTACATACATACCAAATAAAGAAAAAGTGAGAAACCTATGTTCTTTGAGGGGGTGCAGCAAACTCTGGATTTAGATTAGTCCTCAGAATCAGCCTCAGGACTAATGCGCATATGAGACCTTAACACTCACCAAGAAAGAGATATCAAAAACCTCACCAATCTTTATAGCCTACCGCGGAATCAGAACATATGCAAACAAAATCACTAGAGCACGACACCACCACAACTTTCTCAACAAATGCATCACAAATGAATGGACACCGAAGGGCCTCTCATTACAACGACGAATCAACCCGATAGGAGGCAACGCACAACTGGAAATCACAATCAGAGAGATCCAATTCAAGGCAGAAAAATCAATTTTAGAAACATTACTCTTCCACTACAGTGAACTCAGTATAGCATCAATCGGAGGACTTGAATGACTTGAAAAAGTACTGTCTAAAAGCACATCTCAATATGTGATAAACGTGAAATGCAGAATCATATCAGAAACGGAAGAATTAGCCCAAAGTCTAAGGAAGAAAAACACTGAGAAGGCAGAAACAAACAGAAGGGTAAACCGCAAAGAACAATCACGGATGCGGAGAAATAGAATCAAACAAAAACCTAAACAGAACGAGCCAGAAAAACAAGCTGAGACGACGGAGACAACCGAAGAATTAATATAACAAAAATGGACAATCGAGGAGGGAGGATTGAAAATTCATTTATATTTGGCGAATCGAAAGCACCTGACACCTGGCTACAATTCTTAGAAAGAGGACTCAAATTTATACCAACACCAAATGCCTGGGACCACCACATATGGACATCGGAAGTGGATACAATACTGAATAAAATAACCAACTATATATGGTTCAGTGATAAACAGTCCTCTCGTACAAATAACGACCAAGAAGCATACCAAACTATCATTCATCTCATCGTGGACGTGCCGAGTCTCCGCACTCGAAGACTCCGAAGCAAACCTCATCCGCAACCTCCGCATGGACCCATACAATATCACACCAAAGAATACACGACACAACCTCTCATCCGCAGAAAGAAATACAATCAGGGACCTTAAATCACAAACAAAGTGGATCATTAAACCAGCAAACAAGGGATCGGGCACTGTATTATGGGAAAGACAACTATACATCAAAGAAGCAGACCGACAACTGTCGTCGGCATACTACCAGAAACTAGAGCACAGCAAATTGACACAAACCTGCACACTCATAGAAAAATGTCTAACAGATTTAAACCGGAAAGGACTGATAACGTCAGCAGAGAAAAAGGCAATGACACAGACCAACCCGCGTGAAGCAGAATTTTACCTACTCCCAAAAATACACAAGAGCAGGACGAATCCGCCAGGTAGACCCATAATGTCAGGGAACGGACATCCAACGGAATGGATTTCCGCTTGGGTAGACTACAAAATCCAACCACTAATGTTAAAACTACCAACATTCCTGAGAGACACCACAGACCTCCTACAACATTTATCCAAAATTAAACCTACGACAAACACAAGAATAATCTCACTGGATGTCACCAGCCTATACACGAATATTCCGCAAAGACTAGGAATAAACAGTAGCCGCACAGTAGGAGCCGCATTGGACCCCGGCGCGGACTATACAACAGTAGCAGACTTAGCACAATTGTGCTAGAGAACAATATATTCAAATTCAACGGCGACCATTACATACAAACACAGGGAACTGCCATGGGCACCCGAATGGCACCAGCGTATGCAAATATCTTCATGTATACGATTGAGGAGAAAATAATTGAACAATTGCCAGAAATCATCTTATGGCGTAGATTCATCGACGATATCATATGCATTTTTGAACGCAACGAAATTTGTGATGCCCAGTAGATCTTAGAAGTGGCGAACGACATAATCCCAGGAATACAATTTACAATGGAAAACCTAAACGGAATGGGGGTACATTTTCTGGATACCACCCTAACTATCACGGAAGAAGAAATAATAAGCGCACCTTATATTAAACCAACGGACAAGCGCCTATATATGTGCGCATGGATAGCTGCCACCCATTGCACCAAAAGATGAGCATAGCCTACAGCCAATGCCTACGCTTACGCCACATCTGCACTTCAACGGACACATACCTCACACATGCGGATAAACTCCGCACAGCAATGATCAAATGAGGATACTCCGCATCACGGATTGACAAAACGATTGAAACCGTAAAAAACTTGAATAGGAAAAACCCAATTCAACTAATAACAAAGAAACAGACAAGAAAAAGATATTCTGTGTCGTAACCTACCATCCAGGCGCACAAAATATTAAGAAAACAATAGAAAAACTTCTCATCTAAATGTAGAAATAATAATTTCGCTTAAAAAAGACAAAAATCTGAGAGACATTCTTGTCAAAGCATGTATTGAATCGAAAGAACCTATTGACCAAACGGAACACAACCTGAAGATACGTGATGCGGAAATCGATATAGTTCGCAACTACTGTGTAAATTGCCACCCACTATCCAATGGCAGAGCGATCCTAAGCAAGTCGCCAGAAACAAAAATGGGATATAGATCGGTGCAAAATTGCAAGCAAATACATAATAAATACGCAATATATTGCCACATATGCAAGGAACCAGAATTGTATAATGAACTGATAAGTCCACATGATCTCATCCGCAAATACAGGAATGGAACCTAAAAACTAAAAACCCATCCACATGAACGGGACTGTCTAAACACTACTATCTACCCAGTATGGTGCAAACATAGAATAACTATACGCTGCTACAAATGCCAATACAACTTCAAGGACCACATAGAACGAATGCCAGAAACGATAATCTACGAGATAGAATCGATGATTAACTCCCTACAATCAGGACTTTTCAAAAAAGCCATACATACACCACATACGGAATGCAAGTTATGTATGGTCCATCTCCGCATGGACATCACAAGTAATGGCACAAATTATTACACAAGATCAGGAACATGCAGATCGTCTGGTTTGATATATGCTATCGAATGCGGAATATGCAATAAAATATACGTGGGACAAACCAGAAACAGACTACGTGTAAGACTGCTACAACACATTGGAGACATTCGGAACAGAAATACAGTGAGCTCCGTATCAATACACTTTATTGGCGAATGCGGAGGAGGAAATTGGACTTTTAAAATTTTGGATTTTGAGACAGACACATTCAAACGCCTTGTGAAAGAGAAATCATGGATAGAAATTCTAAACTCTGAAAATCCGCAATGGGGCATGAACAAACACAGTCATTACCAACTATCAATCACAGCCCAAAACTCATTCAGACACTTCCAACACTCCGCAAACTGCAGAGCCAACATAGACTACAAAATTCTATAAATAGATCTTACATCATGAGATGAAACACATACACACCACGTATGTACACCAGGGGATAGCAGATCATACCATATACACCCCCGATACCCACCCTGCCACTAACCACCCCGCTACGCCACGAGGACTGTGATTGGCTGATGCCCCCCACTCCTGCGTGCACACAGAGCGTACACATAACATACACAACGATATATAAAGCGGACACGAGGTGCCACACGCCAGAACCATGGCGACCTATCAATGTGAAGAGTGTGATAAAGTATTAAAAAAGTGCAATATGAAGAGACACGCACAAGAGGTACACAGTGAAGTCAATTCTTGCATTTGTTTTTTGAAAAAAATATTGTGAAGTCTCTATTTATGCAAATGTAAGCGAAAACATCTGGTTCGCGCTGTGAAACTGCGACTAACATTGTTTTGGCTGATAATATTTTTTTCTCTTTTGATTATGCTTGTCTGGCTCCCCTCATCCTTGTGGATTTTTTGCAAAACATGAAATTAAAAATGGCCGCCATAAACTGAAGTTTTATTTTGAGCAACAATTGAGACTTGAAAATCTCACCAAATCATAATATTTTTATCAGGGACTACAATAAAACAAATCCTACCATCCTTAGACATCACAATGCCTAGAATGCTACGATTAGCTTTATTATCTAAATTCCCACACATAAACATAGTAGGTAAGTAAAATATCGTGTTTACTTTACTTGTCAGTATGGCCATTTAAGTGAAAATTCGTAGTATTACAATAACCTATATTGTATAGTAAAAGTGGTAAAGAAAAGATCTAACTAATAACAGCATGTTCGCTCTAAAATATTCAGTTTAAAAGGTTTGATATGATAAAAATTATGATGGTGCTCCATAAACATAACACACTGCATGATAGGTTAGAATATGAACCAAACAGTGAAGAGGGTGTAATTGTAATTGTTCACATACACTGAGGCTCCCCTTCTCGATGGGGGCTTTATAATATCATTTCAATGTCAAAGCAGACAAAATCTTAATTAATGAATTCCAATCTTCAATCTGGTATCTATTCTGCGCATAATTCTGAAGTGTGAGAGGTCAACTGCGCAACTACACTTCTACTATTTCTGGAGGTCAAAAATACTAAAATGATGTCATACTAAATTAGAAGAGTGGAAGAATAAGTGAATATTTACACTTTGAGATGTGCATATTACTAGGAAATTCTTCATTTCTCCACGGTCAAAAAGATCAAAACTATAATTGTTTTGTGTCAAGTTACCGATGTAATGACTATATTACTACAAAATAGTAGTATGAATAGTAATCCTATACGGGGTACCTAATTTTAATATTTAGATATGCACACAAGTCAACAGATGCGTATAGATATTAATAGCTCAATACTATATATATATATGTTTTGCAAAAGGTCAACAACAAAGTCATACCATTCTGGTTTTTGTTTTTGTCACGCCTGTCCTCAAGCACTTGCACAATTTGACGCAAAAACGTATTTTTTTACACATCAATTGAATGGGATATAGGCCTAATAGAAAATCACGATTTTTATGAGCTCGATTTGCAGGATTGGCCTTTACAATATCATATATTAAATATCATACCAAGGACAGCATAAGGTTATTGCTAAGTACCGAATATACCTCACCGTACAGAAAACAATTATTACTCTAATAATCTAAATTCTGGCATTTAGTTGTCATGCAAGTCTAAACTATCTTCCACAAAATGTATTCTATCCATTTGGAGTATTCAATTCATTGTTGTAGTAAAATAGGTCTATATTTCTCTTTTAATTTGGTAGAATTGAAACTAACATTGGTCGTATGGTGATGTCCAAAGGCGGCAGTACCATCTAGAACTTGTATCGCTTTTGTGAAATTTCAGGAATGTAAATTATGAGCAGGCTTAATTTAACATTGTGCAGGGCACAAGTCTTGAAGTGCTTGAAATTGATTATACTTTTTTTCAAGGCCTGGAAAACCTTGACAATGCATTGTTTTGGGGAAAGTCATTGAATTTGATTCAACAGGTAGCCAGATATCTGACCATTGCCATGTACCTTCATTTATTTTATGTTTTAATTCAACAAGTTTGATGTTGATTATCAGTTGTTTTCAATGTATTCAATCAATCAAATATCATGGGATGATTAGCAGCAAATTGCCAAGTTTAATTTTAGTCTGTGTCCGTAGGTTATCTCCTTTATTGCTCATCTAGATCTGCTATTGAGGCTCCCCTGCATAGTTCACCCTGCATGGTGGACACATTTGATACAAAACAATTTAACTTCTTTGTTTTTGAAAAAATCATTTAAAATACTTGATTTTTTTATTGAATCCTGTATAAACCCTGCTTGTGGCACGTATGTCTAAAAAATGTTCTGAAGATGTTAGTGTGTTTGAAGTTTGGACGACCTTAACCGTGTATGGTCTGGCCTTGAGTCACTTAGCGTTATTGCTCTCCTACCATAAATCATATTAATCTATTGCAGAATATTACTCATAATAAATAAAGGTACATTATACGATTTGAATTTGAATCAAATGTGTTAATCTGAAATAGAAGAAAATTATTATCCAAGCGTTAGTTTTTAAAGAGCTGCTATAAAGCTATGATCATGGTTGTGTCATCTTTAAATTTATATTTTATCATATAATTATATGATATTCGTTATGTCAATAAGCTCGTTGAAACTGCTATCTGTACATTTAATTCAATGAGCCTATTTTAAGAGTTGGGCCTTAAGAACCACTCTAAAGAAGTTATATTTTTAATTTACTATAAAGTAAATCAAGTTACATACTTTCGGGGTGGTAAACATAACAATTTAATAT